>RCAB01000145.1:1595-134116 GCA_003640385.1 Setaria digitata
ATAGAAAAAAAAAAAAATTAAACGAAACAAGATTTGCAGCACTATTTTTGCATGTATAAAATTGTAAAAATTTAATTGATGATTTAAATGTAAGAAAAAAAAAAACTACTTCAAGCAAAGTGCCAGAATGTGTTTCATGTATGATAAAATTATGAATTGAATATGATAACGATAGGCAAAACAGTCCAAACCAAAATAACCAGCGGAAGAAATTTTTTGTTTGACAATATAGCATCATCTTGAAACTGAAATTTGTTTGATATTATGGCTACTATTAATAAGTGTTATTAATTTGTCATTGTCAATTATCATCATTAATCATTACTACTAAATTTATCATTGGTTATTATTATTACTGGCTGCATTAAAGATCATTTGTTAATTTTGATCATGATATTACTATTAGTTTTATTATCACTATTATTATCAGTATTACAATTGCAGCATTAATTGTTACAAATGTTTTGGCGATTATTACCGTTTACATTTTATGCCCAAATATGGTTGTAATTAAAATTTTATCGCAATAATTTTAATTATAAATAAGCAATTATAATCATAATTTTAATTGTAAAACGATTTATTTTATTTGTTTTTGCTATCAATACTAACTGGTTATCACCGCGAGCATTATTAACATAAAATTATTGACAATTAATAGTTATCATTCATTTAGACAAGTACAAGCGACTATGTAATACAAAGTTGCTTGTAATTATTTATCGAAATAAAACTTTCATAATTGGTTAGTATTTAAAGGATATTTAGTTAGTACAGATTTCACTTTTGGCATTTTTTGCACTGCCTTTTTTTATCGTAATTTACAACCTAATTTCAACTTTAATTTTTGCCGTAATTCATGAAAAGTTATTTCACTTTAATCGATTTCACAGAAATTGACAAAAAAAAAAAAAAAAAAAAAGACTGAATTGTTTTACCAGCAAAATTTTATATTTGAAATATTATTTGATGAAGTGATTAAATTCAATAACTGTGCTATTTTGCTATTGTATTATTTTTCTTTATTTTAAAATTCCAAATTATTAATAATTTTTTAATAAATTCGATGCTTTGATCAATTATTTGCATGAAATGGCCATTTTCGCACTTTTTAATGCTATCTTAGATAAATTATCCTAGCAAGTAATAATGCAAATTTGACGGAACACTAACATTTCCATCACGTCTAATTTACGATCTAGCGTAATTTCTTTTCCACACTAACACGTGGATCACACGTTTTCATCACTTTTAATTTTGATTATCACTTGCTAGCATAACTAATTCGACGCATACAAAGTGTTTTAACGTGTTGATCATGATATTCTGTTCGTACAGTGTTGTACGAACTATCCTGGAACTAAGGTTATTTTGAATTTTCAAAACTTTCTTCCCTAATTCTCAAATTTCTTGAAAAGAAAGAAAGAAGCGAAATTTTAAATTTTTAAACTTGAAGTAATGGAGGAGGAAAAGAGAAGTAATAACGATTAATTGAAAAATATTCGCTTTTTTTTTTTCCTAGTATTTCAATGTGAACAAGTTTTAGATGAAATTGTTTAATGTTGAATTATAAAAAAGTTAAGCAAAAAAAGGAAACATATAAGGATATAACTAGTTGAGGAAAAAATATTAATAATTAGATGTATAAATAGTTCGCCAAATTAAATTTTCATTCAAAAGCCAAGCAAAAAAAATTTAAATAGAAATTTTTGTTGTCGTTCAAGGCGTAATTACTATAATTAAAAAGTCGTATTTTTATTTGTTTCTAAATTAGAAACAAGAAAATGTGTAAAAATTTTGGAAAATTTGCCTTTTAAAAATCTCATTCTTTTTTGTTTTGTAATTTATGAACAAGGAAAAATTTTTAAGAAACAAGATAGAATTTTTGTTTTCTTTTCATCTTTTTTAAATTATTAAGAAGAAATATTTTAATTCATAAATTTCATTTGTTATTTTTTTAATTTCACAACAAAGATACTTTTAAAAATTTCCTGAATTTTATTTTTTACTATTTAATTTTGTTAATAAGGAAATTTTGCAAATTTTAACTTTGTTTGTTTATTAGTTTATTTATCTTTTTCCCCTCTAATTTACCAACCAAATATACGATTGAAAGTGTAAAAATTTCGATAAATATATGATTGGTAATATGGAAGAGAGTGAGAAAAAGAAAAGATAAAAAAAAAAACGCACTAATATTACTAATAAATACAAGTTTCATTTTTCCTTTTCTGTTTCCACCTTAAAAAAAAAAAACAAAGGAAAAAAGAAAGTAATGCAACCAATTAATAAAATTTAATTGCCACACTAAAAATAAGCTTTTTCTTGCTCTAGCAATGCCTGTAAGAAATGATAAGTTAACGTAAAAATGACTGATTATTGAGCAACAAAACATTTCGAAATGTTTCGGAACATTTTGATGTAATAGTAAAGTGAAATTCATCGTTTAAATGTGAAACGATTCATTTCATTGCATTTATAGGCTACTGGAAAGGAGAAAAATGAGTGTTAAATTCAAATTTTATCGATAAACTGGAATTGTTTGAATAAATCATGCTATAGGAGGAAATGTTTCGAAAACTGGAAAATGTGAAATCTCGAGAATTGCTTGGGGTGAAATTTTGGAAAAAATTTCTATATGGTATATTTATCAATTTTTTTTTTTTTATTATTATTATTATTTTTTTAATATAATCAATCAGAAAAATATATGTGGAATGACTTCGAAATTTGAGTTTAAAAAGTAAAAATCAGAAAATTGATATAGTGTGAAACTTTAAAATTATTATATTTCAACAAGATAAGTAGAAAGATATTGCACAAACCAATTTTGTTTTTGTTATTTATAACTTCTTTCTTCAGTCTATTTAACTGTAATTAATAATATGGAATGAAATTAAATATTTAGTAATGTTCAGAAGCTTTTATTTCTTCTGTTTTTAATTTTTTTAAATTTTCTATTCGTTCTTTTCTTTGCTTTTTTTTTTTGTTTTTGTTTTTTTTTTTTGTTGCCTGAAAAGTCAGATTTGCTATAAGTTGTTGGTGTTAATTTACAAAAGATCACTGATAAGCAAAAAAAAAAAAAAAAAAACAGTAGATGAAATATTACTGATATGCTAATTTCGATGAAAAAAAGAAGCCTATAAATATCAAATGGCAGTCGAAAAATTAATAAAAATTAATAAAAGAAACGATGAAGCAAGTAGGCACTCCGCAGTGAAAGAAATTTTTTTTTGAATCCTTTCATACATAAAAATTTATTTTGTAAATGTTTGATTATTTCAATCTTATGAGCCACCTGCTGATATCTAAAGTTTGCTGCCTTTGTTTCAATTCAGCTCATTCAGAAGACATTCCGCAAAACTTTCCATTTCGGCAATTCTGTGATGAGTTGACCAATGCAAGATCATATCATTTAATCAATTTTATCAATTGTTCAGCAACTTCTTAATTTGCACAAACATCTATGGAATTTACACAAAATTTTTGGTAATTTTTCCTCTCATTCTTTTTGTCGATATTTAAAGATAAAAGATGAGAAAAATTATTTGAGTAGTAAAGCTCATTTTACTTTTTTTTTTTTTTTTTGCTCATTTCTGCTATCTTAGCTACTGATAGTGTAATTCAAGAATTTGATAGCATAAATTAGAACTAAAACACATTATGCATAAATTATTCGGTACTTTTTGGTATTTTACTCATCATCTAAATTGCTTTTATCGAAAATTCAGTAGCAATATTTGAATTGTTAGCAATAAAATAGATTTTATTATTAGCAAAAAGAAAGTGATAAAAATTAACTACAAATTACATCAACTAATTGAATTTTACTTGATAAAAACATTAATAAGAAGAAAAAACAAAAAAAAAAAAAAACAGCTAAACTTCAATAAAATTTAGAAAAAAAAAAAAGGAAAAAAGTATTCGTTATACTTTTGCCAAAAATGTTTGAAAATTTAGCACTACTCAAAATGAAACACTTTAAATAGTAACGAAATGGTACACTGATGCAGCAAATTATCCTTTCCTATTAGTTTTCCTTTTTTTTTTTGAAAAAAAAATTTTTTTTTTCTTAATTTTCTTTAAAACCTGTTTAGAAAATAAAAATGATGACACAATTCATTGGAAAATTTAAAAAAAAAAAAAAAAAAGAAAAAGGAAAAGAAAAGAAGCAAAGTGACGAATGGCATTTGTGCCAAAAAAAAAAAAGTATATATTAAAAAGAAACTAAGCGAAGTAAATTCATTTAAGAAAAATTTCCTTCTTGCTGCAAGTAGTTTATGAAAAAAAAAAAAAAAAAAAGAAGCAAAATAAAAAATTAAATTTCAAAGTATAAAGAGGTAAAAGATTTTTAAAATTTTGAAAATTCAACTAAATTGCAAAATTAAAATTTCAGAGATATTTTTTTTTCTCTCGAAAATTTATAATTGTTGTTGTTTTTTTTTCTGCATGGAATAATTTTGCAAATGAAATAAAATTACTGATAAATGATAAGCTTTTATCTAAAAAAAAAAAAAAAAAAAACATTGAAAAATACAAATTAAAAAATTTAACTATAATTTAGAAGAAAGGAAAGAGAAAAAATTATAACGACGATGTTTTCGATGAATTAATTCCTACAGGACAAGAAGTTGGAGTAAAAAATGAAAAAATGAAAAAAGTGAAAATAGTGATGATAAAGCTTCCATTATTGTCTTTTTGACAGTGTCAGAAATTCCTTTTAAATTACACAATGTTGAAAGATGGCATTATTGATTGATAAAATGTGAATTTTGGAGAAAAAAAAAAAATTGTTTCACAGTTAAAATAAATGCTATTAATTTTGCATTAAAAATTTGTTACAGTGTAGATAGATATATAATCTAATTAATTTCATGTTTTTCATTTCTACATTTTTTCTTTTTTTTTTATGTCATAAAAATTAATTGTTTATCATTTATGCAAATTTTTTCTCACAATCAGGTGATTTGTGTTGTTTAGTGAAATTTTGAATAAATTAGTAGAACAAAAAAAAAAAACAGGTAAAAACAAATGTTTGATTTGTACAAATGGAAATGTTTCATTATTTTACAAAAATTTTTTTTTTGAAAAAAAAAGTAGATAAATATCGGCTTTAATGTGTAAAACAAGTAATGCAAAAGTTTTTTTTTTACTAGTTATTGATTCAATTTTAATTATTTCAAATATTTTTTCTTCTTTTATGAGACTATAAGCATGAAAATGGCAATTTTAGAACTTTTAGAATATTTTTAGACCAGGCTTGAAAATTCAAGTTTAAAGCTGAATAAAAGCTGCTTAAAAACAGTTTGGCATTGGACTTAAAAATGCAAAGTTTCGAATTATTCAACTGCTGCACAGGAATGAAAAAATACTGAATTCATGCGTAGTTGCAATTCTGTTTTGAATGATTTTTTTTCCTGAGACGATAAAAATCATCTGATAGCTGCAATTTAATTACTTATCATCGATTAATTTTTTACTTAAAAAGAAAAGTTATGTCAAAAATATGGATTAAACGTTTTATTAATCAAATTTTTTTTTTTAATCTAATTTCACAGAACTAAATTCCGATCTTCGCTCAATTCTTTGAAATTATCAAAAACATAGTTTCATGTAAAAATATATGTATATTTTTCCATAAATATATATATATATATATATATATATATGAATATATATATTATAAATATATAAATATATATATTATAAATATATAAGTATTTATAAAAATATACATGGATAAATAATTTTCTCTGAATAAAATCGTTACATATTTTATATATATATATAATATACATGCATATAATATATATATATATTTTTATATAAAGAATATATATATAACGGCAAGTAATACCCTTCTCTAAATAAAATCGAGTAGAATTTTTTGAATCGATTGGTTGGAAAAAAAAAAATTGAATAAATTAATTGGATTACAAAGTGACTAAACTTTATTTTTTTTTTCTCGAAACTATTTTCATTTTGTTTTGATATATTATGAAATGCATATTTTGGTTCTGAAGTCTTTTTAAAACGTACAATTTATGCATTTCAGTTATTTCAGATCAGTTCAATACATTACACACAGATAAATTCATCGCATCGTATAACTCCTAAATATGCATTTTCTCGAGAGTACCAACTCTACCCAAAAATAGTTCATTAACAAGTGCACTGATTACTTACATATCGTCTAGGATTGTTTCAGTTTTCTTTTACAATCCTTTGATAATTCAATCATTGAGTCATTTTCATTTCTCAACGATAACAGCTAAATAAGACTTTTTGAAAAAAAAAAAATTTTTTTTATAAAAAAATTTTATTTCGTTTTTTTTTTTTAAGGTATAATTAGAAGTCTTTAGTTACCTATGCATAGCTACTTATTGTTTCATGAGATTAATTAATAGCCTGCAATCCTGCAATTTTTTAATCATTACTCTTCTTTTCNAAGGTATAATTAGAAGTCTTTAGTTACCTATGCATAGCTACTGGTGTCTTATTGTTTCATAAGATTAATTAATAGCCTGCAATCCTGCAATTTTTTAATCATTACTCTTCTTTTCTTCTTTACTCTCATCAGGTACAGGTTAGTTGTTCAAATTTCAGGCTAATTAGATATTATTATCATCTGTGCTAATTTACAGCAGCAATGTTTGGAAGATATTGCTTCAGGTATGCATCAGATTTCTTCCTGAATATTTTTCCCGTTTCTTCAGTTGCTTATATTTACAGTTTCTTGCATAGTAATTGTTGTAAAGTTGACATAAACGTTGAAAATAAGTTTCATTTTTCGAAAGTTTTCGTTTTTTTTTCCTTTTTTCTTTACTAATTGGTAGCAAAAAATATGCAGTGTATTCTATGAAATTAATAAAAGAAGTAAATGGTTCTGGAAGTCGGGAAACTTGATGAAGTAACTGAAAAAAAAAAAAAAAAAAGAAATTGCAATAGAAATTTAAGGCATTTAAAAATTTTTGCAGTTTTTTGGCTTTCGGCTTAATTAGCATGAGTTATGCTTCTCCAGTCGAACTGAAAAACAATGACGAACTTCCTGTAACAACCTCATCAACTATTGAAGCGGTGGTTAGGTTATTTTAGGCAAAGCATTTATTATTGAATAAATTATTGCGAAATAAAGTGATTGTTATTGAATGAAAATATTTATTAAATAAAATATTATTGAATTGCATTATTTAACAAAAATGCTACGTATTTTCATTCAGAATTCCAAATTTATCAATAAGCAATTCATTTAAAAGACTTTTTATGAGTAAATCAATTTGAAATAGAACCGATAATGATAGAATTTTAATTATTTAGTTGATCAATTTTGGAATAGTAAATAAATTTTCTACGTACCTAATTCCTATCCTTCACGATTCACCAATCATTTAATCATATCTGCAAATATGTATTGCATAATTTCTATTTTGAATTAATTTATTTCTTTCAGTTTTTAAAAACTAATTTTTATAGAATTACGATGAAATGGAGGGAGCAGAAAATGGAGAAAACGACGGCTTCATAGCCATATCTTTAACAAGCGTTCATCTCATTTTCTACGATACGCTCCAAATTGAAAATCCGGAAAACCACCACTGAAACAACAAGGGCTTCGAAGGTCAGACGTACTGCCGGAGAGTTTTCAAAATTCAACGGAAAAATTTGAATAATTTATGCGAAAATTCCGTTATTTCGAATAATTCAAACTCTTGACATAATGCTTTTATATTTTGATTGCTATTTTGTTCTTAATAAAGATTGTTTTTGATTGCTGATGTGAATAATTCACAGCCAGAAAGTACTACTGGTAAATAATGATTGAAATACTTAATTGTATCAAAATAAACTGCTGAGAAATATTTCAATTAAAAATTTAAACGCACAAAATTACCCGCTCTTAACAATTTAATCATTTATCTTATCAATGCCTGATAAGGATATTTGTATATCTTAATAAAACGTCACAAATGGAATGATGTTAAAATGATAGCAGAGAGTTAGCTTTCTTATCAGGGGAACCGTTCAGATACAATGCATGGGCCGTGTAAATTTCGGTGTTGACTTGAGCAATGCAGTTAGAATTGAATTTTGTTGATTGCATTTGTTAGTGGTTGTTCTGCAGTAAGCTGATGAAATTTCTGAGCTTCAATTCAGAAAAGTGAAACTTTTCATTGTAGAACGTTGAAGATTTTCAAAAGAAGAAAAAAAAAAAAAAGAAAAAAAAACATTTCCAACTATGGTTGAAAATTATTCCGCAGAATTGAAGACGAAAATTGGTATGATCTAAACGTTAGCTTTTATTCCTTTTTCATTGTACAGCAAGAGAAAATATTTCAATATTATGAATAATTGAATGAATTTCAATGTGTTCAATTTTCTTCCTTTTTTTTTTTTTTTTTTTTTTTCGCTGTAAACATTTTAATTCTGTACTTGTTGCAATTGAAAAATCAAGAGCCTACATGTTGATTTTTTCTAATATATTTAATCATCAGAATACTTTTTTCAGTTTTTGATAAAAATTTTAATTTTGTAGTTCGATAAAGAATCAAAAAATTTGAAATGAATACTATCACACTGTTCTACTCAATGCTTTTTCCTTGCATTTCATTCATATTTATTGTTAATTCACTTCTCAAGGTATTAGCTTACGGGAACATCAAATTATCGGTGTAAAGCAGATACTTCAATGGCATGACAAGAAGCACGGTGGAATTGTTTCCGATGAAATGGGTTTGGGTAAAACATGTCAAGCAATTGGTGCGATCGTTTGCTTGCTTCGTAGTAACAACGCTGGGCGACACTTAATTGTTTGTCCACTTTCTGTCCTTCGGCACTGGCAAGATGAATTGCTCAGGTTAATTTCCATTTTGAAATTCAAATTACTTTTCGTACTTCAGTAATGCCCGTTGTGTACTTTGCAATAGAAATTTTTACAAAGAGACTTCTTTTTTTTTTTTTTTTTACTTCATCATTAGAACTGATGCGTATGCAATTTAACCGTATAACCATTACAATTAATTATCATTAAATTAGCTAGTGAAAAAAAAAAAATTGAAAAAGCCTTTGTATTTTTTTTCTTTTTTAATTAAATATTTTTGTGGATTTGGTCTTCCATATACAAAGGAAAAATTTCAAAAATTGAACCGACAACTAAAATTTAATTTTCACTTGAAAATACATTGCTGCTTATTTATTGTATTTAAAAAAAAAAAAAATTAAGATACTTGTGTGTCATTTCATTTTTCCTCGTGGAATTCTGACCTTCACTCATTACCAGTCGTCTGAATAAAAATTGTGAAGTAAGAAAAAATTACATTTAAGCAATACGAAGTTTCAGATTTGGTCTTGGTCAACTTCACGTTATAACGTATATTGGAAATGCCGATGCAAGGAAAATGATTCGAGAAGAGTTGAGAAATTCAAATGATTGGAATGTTTTACTCACAACCTATGAAGTATACCCATCAATTATTATTATATTTACGAAAGAGTAAAGGATGAGCTTTATGTGAATGTGAATTTTTCGGTAGTTAGATGTTAAATTGACTTTTTATAGATGGTGATATGTGATGGGCATTCCTTCCACTGGACATGGTCTTCATTATTTGTCGATGAGGCGCATCGTTTAAAGTCAAAAAAATCTTCCCTCCATAGGATTATTCGTGAGGTTTGGATTTAATTTTTTTTAAACTTATTCGGAAGAAATTTGGTATTTTAGCAAATTTGATTTTTTTCAGATGTCTGTCGAATTTATGGTACTTTTGACTGGAACTCCTGTGCAAAACAGTATCAGTGAACTTCATTCGTTGCTATCTTTGATTGACCCGATTGGATTTCCGCTTTACGATCAAGAGTATTTTGTTATGAAATATCAGAGGACGTGTGATAAGCAAAGTAATGATTTTTATAGATAATACTTGAAAAAAGTATTCATGGATTGGAAATCTTCTAAACGAGGTTGTCTAAGTGAAAACTTTAATTTTATATTGCTAATAAAAGAGAGAATTTGAATTTAATTTATTTAATTTAGTTATTTCTATTACAATAATTGTAATTTTTCATTTTACTTGCAACTGTTTCACTTTTCTCCACCGGTATTTTCGTGGGATCATTTGCGCTTTTCTGAATAATATAAAAAAAAAGAAATGGAATTATTTGAAATTTCTTGTTGCCGATTGGCTTTTTTTTTTCACTTTTTTCTTAAATTCTTCATTTAGCTTGTCATTTATAAAATGTCTTATTAGGTAAGCATACGTATTGAGCAGGATTTTTCATCCGATGCTAGTTGACATCTCAAAAAGAAAAAAACTATCCAAAAAAAAGTTTTTGTTTTAGTTGCTTTGGAACTTCAACATATACTTTCTAATTATCTTCTTCGCCGGACAAAACAAATGATCCATTTCGATATTCCGAACAGATCCGAACTTATAATATATCATGGAATAACTGAGATACAGAAAAATATGTATCGTGCAATATTGAGCAGGAATTACAGTTAGTTGATTTCTATTACATAGTAAAAGTTTGAGCATTTCCATCACTTCTAATTCGTGAGATGGCAGAATTCCTAAACATTTAAATCGAATTTCATTGTTAGAGTTTAGAAAATTGATTGCGAAGGGATTTTTGATAGTTTAAATTACTATTTTACTATTTGTCTTAAACTCAATTGAAAGATGATGTTGGAAGTAATTATTGATGCAGTTTAAATGTTTTTAGAATATTTTGAGAATATGGGCAATAAGGATATTCAGGAAGTTGGTAAAAAAATGTCATTACTTAATGTGTTGATGCAGCTGCGAAAATGTGTTGCGCATCCTTACCTGTTTAACGGTGACTTTCAATGCTAGTCTTCTGCTGATTAATTAGTTAACATCTTTTGACTGAATTTTATATTAGTTACTCAATGAATTCTACTTTTTTTGCATTTTAGAGAGGAATGTTGTTATATCTGCGTAATTACTCTAGCTGTAGCTACTATAAGAATCCCTTTTACAACAAATATCATTTATTAAAAGTCGATATATCTTACTAAAACAGTTCTGCAGGTGTTGAACCGGAACCGTTCACGGAAGGTAATCATTTATTTGAAGTCAGTGGAAAATTTTTTCTATTGGATCGTCTTCTTGCATTTTTGGCTGCTAAAGGTCATCGTGTCCTAATTTTCTCTCAAATGACATCTGTGCTTGACATTGCTCAGGATTATTTGACATATAGAGGTAATACCGAATTTAGGACTAGACCATTTAATCGCAAACTCTGGAGGTTTAGAAGGTTCTTTTTCTAAGGATAAGAATAATATTTTTGCTCGCAAATTTGCAGTTATTTGAATGAACAGATTTAAGGCTGACTTTTCTAAAAGAGTGTTTTTAAAGAAAAAGATTTTTGATCTTATTTGACAGGATACAACTACCGACGTCTGGATGGAAGTGTGCGCGCAGAGGAAAGGTTTGCTGCGATAAATCATTTCCAAGCTGATCCAGATATATTCTGTTTCTTGTTATCAACTCGGGCTGGAGGCATTGGACTGAATTTAACAGCTGGTGATACAGTGATTTTTCTGGACTCGGATTTCAATCCACAAAATGACATTCAGGCTGCAGCAAGGTGTCACCGGATTGGACAGACGAAGTTTGCTGCTAGAAATTATTCGGAATTTTGAAAAATCTATTTAAGAAGTTTTTTCTCATGGAAGATGAATCTACCTTTGTTAGAAAGTATTTATCATTTATCAAGGTGTATTTGTCATCCAGTTTTTGATTGCTTGCTTTATTTTTACCAGGACTTACTTTTTTTCAAAACTCATTAATTTAATATTTGCTTTCAAGGCCTGTGAAAATTCTACGTTTGGTTGCGCGTTTTACAGTGGAAGATATGATACTTTGTCGTGCAAAGCGAAAACTTAAGTTGACTCGAGAGATTTTAGAGGAAAACAGTGATGCTAGTAGGTTAAAAAAAAATTAATCCTTTATAAAGTATTTTAAGCTTGAATGTAAATGTGGAGTATTTCCAACCGGAAGAAGTTTAATTTTTGAGCTGCTGTTTAGAACTGGAATTAACAGTTGCGGAAATCTCCGACTTAATATTGAAAGGCTTCAGTCGGTTGAGCAACGAAGAAACTGATTTAGAGGAGTTAAATACAGAAAAAATTGAACAACTAATTGGTAGAACTGATGAAAATGGTCACTGGATTTGCGACAAGAAAGAACAAGTTGAGGTTGGTTTGTTGAAGTTGAGGTTGGTTTGCAATTATCAGAAAGGTTTTTCTTGTGTAGAAGTAATAATTTTGTAGCTTTTGTATGGGAAGAAGTAGTAATGTATTTTCATGGAAAGTAACACAACAGAATTAGCTTATTTAAAGTACTTTATGCGAAAGAAGGGGGTTCTTTATATTAATAGATTTCTGAAAAGAAGAATTTTAGGAAGTCTTATCCAATTTAATTCGACTTTTCTTTTAAACTTAATTCATCTCTTTTTTTATATAAAGACTATATAAAAAAAATCGTTATCTATGGGCGTTGAATTATATAAGACGATAAATCTCCATATAAACCCTTTAGAGTTTTGAGTTTAGCTGAACTTCATTTATAGCCTTTTCAGAGTTTTGAAGCTAAGAAGGAAGAGAATGAAGAAATGGAAAATATGTACATATTTGAAGGGCATGACTATAAGCAGGACCTCGAAGTTTTGCGAAGTATTTCAGCTGAATCTAAATCAGTCGAATTAGCTGAAGTCTCTTCAGTTAGGGGAAGTAAGGAAATGCGAAATTTTTTCTTTGATTTAGCAGTTCTGATTTATAAGGATAATGTAATAGTGAGTGCATCCTGAATTATTTCATTCTTCGTTTATTTTGTCGTGTTTATTTGACTGCTTCTTACAGTGAAAACAAAATACGAAAGGTAAATATGCAGAGACAAATATTCAAATTTTTAAGACAACAGAAAAATTTTCCAGCATCATTAAGCATTTCAGTGCGCTTTTTATTTCATTTTTTTTTAGTTCAGGTCATGTCAATTAATTACAGGAAGCAGTTAATTACAAGATTAAGACTTGAACTCGTTTAATAACACATACTATTAACATTTCGTTTGGACGGATAATCTGTAGCTATTTTCGATGTTTGACTGCATGATCAGAATCATCGGCGCAGTAAATGTATGAATAATTTAAAAATCATAAATATGAGAAAAGTGTCACTCATTCATATCGTGTAGTTAAACTTAGCATTATCAGTCCGATGACAACTTTATAAACTATGCTGCATTCCCATAAGTTATTTTTTAGCGATTGTGAAGCAAATGCGGAAACGATTATCGAAAAGTGAAATAGAGGAACGACAGAAAAAACGAAAGGAAACATTGGAACGAAAGAAAAAGTTAAAAGATGAAATTGAACAGAAGAAAAATGAGCAAAAAATGAAGAAGTGGCTCCAGAGTGGTAAGTCATTAACAGTTTTCCTCTGAAATATTCCTGATTACTAATATATATAAGCTCTTTTACTTAGATAATTATCCATGAAAAGTTGTCATATTTAGCTGACAGTGAGTGTGCTTTAAGAAGTCTTCAGTAATCATTGTCTCTAACCACATTTGAAAAAATGTGTTCTGAAGGAAGTGACTTCATTATTCCAACTGGCAATTTTTCTTGTAAATTACTCTGAAGACTTGTCACCTTAAAATTTAGGTTATAAGAGTGGTTCGTTACCGCTTCGAGAAGTGGATGAGATTCAAGATACCGATATAAACCCAAGTTATGGACCTTATTTCGTCTACGGCAGCGTTACGGACGCACAGAAAGCTCCCACTGATAATTCAGATTGTGCACTCATTATTCATGTTGTGGATGACAGTGGTAGGATATTTTAATTACGCTTTGTTTTTTTTTTTAGGTTCGAATCCAAAATTTCTTTTTAATTCCAGTAACCTTCAGTGTTTTGCTGTTTTTGATTTTTTTTTTTACTTTGATTTTCAGGCGTATTTGGTTGTGGTGGTGTTTTTGATGCTTTGAGAGAAAAGAGTCAACAAATAATAAAGACGTACGAATTAGCAGGCAAAATGGGAGATTTGCATCTTGGTGATGCTCATCTTATTGAAGACATTGCCTCAGAGTTCCCCATAACTCCTCTTAGACAAAGTATGTATCATTTAATCATTACTATTCTTACTTTTTTATTTTCTTAACTTCGTTTAAGAATAAATGGGTAATAAAATGAGTGTATGGAAACCTTTAAAAAAAAAAAAAAAAAAATGCATAAAAAAAAAAAGTGTATGAAAGCCAGTGGTTTGCTTCCTTTTACGTACCCGTCTCCTCGCTTTTGTGTAGCTGGCAAAGATTATTTGTAATAGCGATTTTTTTCATTTGTTTTGCTACAACAATAAATTTAATCTCAAATTTTGTGAGTTAATTATTCGAATTGGTTACTTTCATTAATGAAGGTGCTCTTGTTAGCAAGATTTATTTAAAATTAAATGTTATGAAACGACTTGAATTTTTTTTTTTTAGAGAGATAAATGAATAAATTGATCATTTAACGCCTGCGTTCTCTACTGTAAGTAGTTAATACTGATCTTAGGTTGTCGTTATTGTTTTATAATCTGCCACTGTGTTATTGGCTGTTGTAGTTGTAAATAATTTCGAGAAATACAGATTTTCCATCCTAAAAAACAATTTTTCAAGTTTAAGCATCATATTGATTCTATTCTGAAAAGTGAATTTGTTTTTAGGTTCACAATGTGGAGATAATGATGTTGTTTCTGAAGCTGACCAATCCGATCTTAGAACTTGCTCCAAATGGAAAATCTCTGTTGTACTACTAGTAGCACAGCATCACCGTAAAAGGGGTTTGTTTACTTAATCTAAATACAGAACATTTTTGTCCACTTAATATTTTTCAAAAATACCAAATCTAGTTTTTAGTATAATTTTCGTCAGGCTTTATCCATTTTATGAAATTGTGGGATTAAGATATTATTGTGGGTTTTCGCACTAAAGCTAAATATTACCTTTTTTCATTTCAAGGTTGTTTTTTTCTTCCGAAAGCATTCTTTAATTATTCGTAAAATCTTATTAATATGTTTTAATTTCGAAGGCACTGTCAGTTTTTTCATGATTGATCAGTGTTACGGACAGATATTTTTCAGATTCAATTGACCATAATGTATTATCAGAATGCCTGAAAAAGGTTGCATTTTATGCGACAAACTCAAATATTCGAAGTGTTCACATGCCACGAATAGGTTACAACATGAAAAATATTAGTTGGTATATGATTGAACGGCTTATCAGGCGAATCCTTGTTTCCAGAGGCATCCACACCTATGTCTACTATTCTAAGGGAAAAACAAACAGTGCAAATGGTAGTATTACTATATATTAAATTTTTTATTTTATTTTACAGGCTTCAGCAATGAAATTTTCTGCTGAATAAGTTTTCTGAGATGATGAATTTTTTGTGGGATTGGTTCCGAAAATTAATTAATTGGATTCCATTTCTTGAATGATGTTTTATTAGGGAGAATATGGAGAATAGTTAGACTGATAAACTTCTTTGCCGATTAGTAGTTTATATGAACTAAATTTAATAGATTGCTTTAAAGTTTTGTTTTTAAAGAGCCATGTTTCAATAATAAAGGCCTTTACAGATCGGAAAACTGTTAAATAGAAAATACAGAAGGAGCAGCAATCGATGTAAATGTGAAATTATTTCAAAATAAGCAGTTTCGATTGTCTTGCCATTTTATCTTCAGCTGTTTATGTATTATACATTTTTCGATCTCATACATGTGTCTTTGCTTATTCATGATCCCAAGTTCCCTTGAAAGTTTATTTTATTTTGCTTGTTTGAAATTTGATTACCACTTAATTTAGAAGTATTTCGATGTTTCCATCAGTGGTTCTGACAAAGTCGATTTTTTACTTCGAGTCTGTCAGATTTATTTTTTCCAGATACAGTTGAACATAATATATTCCGTTTTCTAAAAAGAATAAAAAAATATAATAAATGAAACAAAAAGGGAAAATTGTAATGCTTTAAAGTGATCTTTAAATGGATCGGAAGAAGAAACTATAGATAAAAAGATCTTAATAAGGTAAAATTCGGCAGAATAATTAAGTTTTTAAATAAGGAGGGTTATAATATCTGAGAGGAATTGATCAAGTTTTAGACAAAGTTTCAATTTATTGTGACACTCAAGATTCAAAGCCTTCCTAATTTTTGGTTTAGTTTGCCATGATTTTTCGAAATTGCACGAACAGACCATATCAAATATCAGATTGCATTATAAATTGCTTTTTAAATCAAATTCTTGCATTGTAATTTAATAATTGGTTTTGTTCTTGGGTTTTCAAATCGATACTTAATTAAATCGGTGTAACCGACCATTCCTTTTTTTTTTTTTTTTTTTTTTNCGAGGGTTATAATATCTGAGAGGAATTGATCAAATTTTAGACAAAGTTTCAATTTGTTGTGACACTCAAGATTCAAAGCCTTCCTAATTTTTGGTTTAGTTTGCCATGATTTTTCGAAATTGCACGAACAGACCATATCAAATATCAGATTGCATTATAAATTGCTTTTTAAATCAAATTCTTGCATTGTAATTTAATAATTGGTTTTGTTCTTGGGTTTTCAAATCGATACTTAATTAAATCGGTGTAACCGACCATTCCTTTTTTTTTTTTTTTTTTTTTTGTTTATTCTTTCATTCTACAGAAATTTTTGTTTTTCAAGTTTTTTTTTTTTATCATGCAATGCATTTTTGTTCACATACGGAAACTATTTTAGAAAGAAAAAACCCTAAGTTCTATTTTTCGAATTGGAATTACATGGATTCAAAATTCTCAACTATTCCTGCTACTATTCTCATTTATCTGTAAGTTCCAAATTTTTTCTTCATTTTTCTACAGCGCTCATGTAATGCTATTTCTTCTTCTTTATCTCAGCTACTCGCTATTATTGAATATCAATTTGTACTTTTCCCTTTCTAATATATGCTCAAATTCTCATAGTTTGAGTGAAATTCAGATTCTGCCAAAAGTTATGGCTGTTTTTATAAGGTGTTTTTTTTTTTTTTGCTGATTTTACTTTATTGAAGATTGTGAAAGAATGCGATAGTTTTAATTTAAGATGCAACAGCATTATCATTTAATTATTTTGTTGTTTGTTTGGAGAAGTTCCGAGTTATGTTCCGTAATTATTTTCTGAATAGTTTATTAGGTACACGTAGAAGTGTTAATTATGGGAATGTCTTGCAGTGCATTTAGAATTTTGGTGTTTCTTGTAATTTTATACATACTAAAATGCATTACGAAGTTTTTTTCATTTTTTCATCACTTTTTTTTTTTTTTTTAATTATATAAATGTATTTTCGTTTTTAACACCTTGGGAACATCCCTAATGGCTATTGGCATGAATAGATGATTCTTTTTAATCTATTAATTTTTATTGTTGTTTTTTTATTAGTTTTGCGTAATACGATCATGATAGTTTTAAATTCAGTTTTCTGGTGCAAAATGGTGTCGTTGACATTTTGTTAGGTTCAAAATTGTGAATTGTCATTAATCAGTTGATAAGAATAAAATGAATTTTAAAAAAGACCCGTGTAAGCACAGTGATATTAATATACACCTCATCAGTGTATTTTTTTTTTTTTTTTTTTTGTTTGTTTCATTTTTTACTTCTAATTAAAATAACTAAATGCTTGTTTAATTTTACCCAAATTCTGATTTAATTTTTGTTTGCGGGAAACCACTAATATTACCTGATTTTAAATAATTCGATGAGATTAATTTTAGTTTCAATTGGTTAGTTTTTACAAATAAAAAAATAAATTTCGATGTAAACAGCAGGTTTTTAGAAAAATACAGGACTGGTTTCGAGTTTTTTTTTTTTTTTTGTTTTTCATCATATCGTAATTTCGAAATAAGTCTTTTAAGACGTCCTATTTGTATTTTGCTGATGGTATGAACATGGCAGTATTTTTCTTATTTTTTTCTTATTTTTTTTTTTTTTTTTTAGTAACTGTCATAAGGGGCTTGTTAAATTTTCAAGATAAACACAGAAAAGTATAGGAAATATTTTGTAATAACCAAAATACTGCAAGGTAGTTTCATTAAAATAGCTTATTGATGTTTAGAAGAAAGGATAAATTTTATCTTCCTGGTTGTTTATTATATTGGTTATTGGAATATTTTGCTTTTGAATTTCAAAATCTGAGGATCTGTTTTGGAAAGTGCTTTTAATTTTCAGAATTTTTTTTTTTTTTTGAAAATCGCCTGGAAGGTCTTTTTTGCTTCCTGAATTTTCCATGAGAGTGTTCAAATTTTCCTACCTTTCTTTTCCTTTTTTTTTTTTATAATTTCATCTCTGAATTTGATAAAATTGAATTTCGAAAATTTTCAGTAACTCTCTGGGCAACCTTTTCGTCAAGTTCACAGATTAGTCTCAAAACTGTCTTATCATTTGATTCCTTACACCTGATTAATGGGATCTAATCTCGATTGAAATTTTGGCAACGTGATTTCAATTGAACTTCTGAAACACTGAAGGAATCCATTTTAACTGAAATTTTGATTGCTTTCGAATCATCAGACATCATCATCGTCAATGATTTTTTCAATCTTCACAGATTCTCAACCTTTAAAAATAACCTTTTTAGATTTAAAATTACAAAGTCAAAAATTTTAACTTGCACAATCCAAGCAGCTTAAAGGATGAAGTGTAGAATGGAATATGAAATTACTGGACAGCATGAAAATTTGCGTAATTCCCATAAGTACCGAAAGCAAAAAAAGGTATTGTGTGTAAGTATGTCGCTGGAATATTATCATAATTTCTTCTTCAGGTAATAATTGAAGGAAAATAGAGTGAAATAATCATTTTATGCCAATAGAAAATACTTCCTCTCATAATTTATCGTTCGGAATTTTCGTCTTCTATGATCGAAACTATAAAATATATAATTACTATTAGTGTTTGTCAAATATTTAAGGCAAAAATTTTATTTTGAAGCATACTTTACCAGTTGGTGTGTTTAACAGATTTACTGATCATCAAGGATTTGCTGATAATAACACAATTCTGTGATAACAGGAAGATATGATTTAAATGGGTTATAATAGAGCTTTTTTCGGGCCTAAATGATTCTCACCTGACTATTGTCTTTGCTGGTAATTATTCATTACCTCAGTGCTTACTATCTTTCATCATTAATTATGTTCCAATCTGCCTCATTATTTATGTCATCACTATCTACATTCTTCTTGCTCACTTAAACGATCCCCAATTCTCCATCACACCTGATCCTAATTAATTACAACTCACATCATTCTTGGGGCTATTTAAATGATCCTCCTCAGAAAAAATGACTCCTACCAACCGGATTTACTCCTTCCACTTTCTACTCGTTTAATGCCAAACCGTAATCTAACCATTCAGGTTTTCATCATGCAACTGGACTTAACAGTTTCGCACTTCTGCCGTATTTTGTAACCAGTTGCATCGTTTCAAAGTTATGCTTTTGAAAATGAGCGTTTTCGAGATAGATTAATTGATATTAATGAGTTTCCGTAGGATTTCGATAACTTTTCGGTCTTTTAAAAAACTTTCCAACAGCATTAATTCCAGTTATCACTCACGAACTTATCTTATCTACAGGCTGCTGCTCTCCCCAATGTTTATTTTGTAGTACCCCATACTCTCTGATATTGCCATAAAATGGAAGCTTTTTTTCTTATTCCTGAATGGTACTTCTTATCGCTTCATTTCTTTCTCTCTCTAAACCGTCTGTCATTGCTATATAATATATAAATTGCTCCAGTTTATTTTCATTTCTTACTCTTGCATTTGTAAAATTACTTATTTTTGGTTTTGCTTTCTTGACCTTTTTTCCCTCTCCATGTCTTTCTCTCTGTATCATCGTCTGCCACTAAGAATTCTTTGCACATATTTTTAATACTGGTTAAAAGAATATTTGATATTAATATTGCAAAAAAAGCATGATTTTTGGAAGTGATTAATTATTGATTAATTGATTGCTGAACTGTATTGTTGCTTTAGACAAGAATGTTCTTAACATTTGTCTTTATTTTTCCACTGGTAAATAGATAGCACTCCCATTCAATTATTACTGTTATTATTACTATTATTATAATTTTAATAATAATTATTATTATTATAATTATCGACTAATTTGGGCATTCTTCGTGTAAATTATTACCATTAAAATTTTGATCAAATATATTATATAGAAATAATTTTCTTTAACCCTTTCATTATTATGTGAGTAACGAATTCTAGGACAGTTGTCATTTTTCTAGAAAGGAATGGTATCATTTATTTTCTGACATACAGAATTATTTACAAATCAGTTTACAGGTTCTACAGTATTTATTTTCTTCTCTTCTGTTTAATCGATCCGGTTGGATCAACGAAAAATGAATAACGATACGAAATATTTTGTTCGTTTACGAATTGGGCATAAGTAAGTTTATCCATTACGTTTCATCATATTCTTACTGTAAAACGTCTTTTGATTTAATTAGTTACCAGTAGAATTTTATTAAGAGTTACATTCTAAATCAGTTATAACTAGAAAACATGTATTTTTTTAACCAAGTGTTTTATCAATTGCTATTAGTGATTAAAATAAGCCTTAGTTAGTGTTTTTCCATGCATGTCATATATGTGAAGAAACATAATCATATAAGACTGTAGTGTAATAACTTCTACTACTTACTAATTTCTGAATATTCGCTTCCTTGTTCGTTGCCGAAAGTGTTGGAACGTGTGTAAGAGCCTGTGAAATATAAAACAGAATTTAGCAGTACCAAAAGATTCCATTCCTTAAGCAGTTGTTGATGAGATTGTCTGATCAGTAGGAATTTATATTTTTCGTTTACATGAATTTGATCTTCCTTTCCATTCAGGGATTCGTTTTTTATTGACGTTTTTGTTCCCTTGGAACCATGCAGTTCTATTCTGTATTTGGAACATATCCATTGTAAATTATTATCAGTTGGGCAGTTTCAGTGTTCAAAACACATATAGCTCATATATCTGCCTAGTTCATGGTTTCCAAATATTTTCAGATCTGAAATGCTTGATCGTCCAACATCGACTGGCATGACACATCGTTGGACAGTATTTGTACACTCCTTCAGTGGAATGCCATTTACGGATCGTAGTTTTATCTCGAAGGTTCTTTTCTTTACTGTAAAATTCTTTTTATTTTGTGCTGTGTCCTATAATAATTTTTATCTCTAAAAATCTTTAAAAAGGAAAAAATCAAAGTCATATATTGAGACTTACCATACATAATGTAACTGGTAGAGAAAAAAAGGAGTTAAAAAATTTTTAAGGATTTGCCGTTTCTCTGCGATTCGACTTTGAAAATATAGCATTCTGAATTAATGAGTTTTAATATATTTACCGGATAATTTCAAACTTAACGAACTGGTGCATGAGATGAATCTCGCATTATGAATGTATAATATTTATAGGTTGTATTTGAATTACATCCCGATTTTTCGTCTCCGCGACGAGTTGTGAAAGAACCTCCATTCGAAGTGAGCGAATTAGGTTATGGTGGATTTTCGATCCCAATACATATCACTTTCACTGGCGCAAGCAAGGTTTACAAGCTAACATATGACATGAATCTTGTATTAGGTATGTTAATAGTGCGAAATTCTCTCTTTTCACTAAAAAAAAAAACCTTCATTTTGAAGTTTTAGATGAATTGAATTGTTTGGTATTCCAGTTTTAATTCTGAGTAGAATTTTCTCCTGAATATACTACTTTGTAGAGAAGCACAATGAACAGTTCATTACGCAAACTATCGAAATGAAACAGCCATCGTCATCGTTTCGGGAATTGATTTTAAAGTATGGTGGAGCTAAGAAAGATTCCGATAAGCGGAAAGAAAAGCATCGGTCACGAAAAGGAACAACAAGTTCATCAGAAGAACCAGCCCCGAAGAGAGAAAAAGAGAAGGAGAAAAGTCGTTCTGGAAGCAATCCACCTTTGGGTAAATTAAAAATCCCGCGCTCCCTTGTTGATGGCGAGAAACGGCAGAAGAATTTGAGAGTGGGTGTTTTTCCTTTTTTTTCTTTTTTTTACTTTATTTGATATTGTTCGGTTCGACGAGCGTTTTTCCACTGACCTCCTTCTTGTATATTGAGTAGAACTGTTAAGAACTAGCTCTTTACTGTGAGACGATAAAGCTAAAGAAATTCTGTAGAATCATAGTTGGGATGAAACAGTTGCGATTCCCTTATATTTTCAAAGTCATTTAAAATTTGTTTGCAAAATATGTTATTCAAATTTCAAAAATTCACGGTTTCACTTGTTACGAATATTTGCAAAAGTTTATGCCAACTCCTACATTATTCTTACATGAATTGCATGATTATCGTTCCAGTCGGCTTCATCAGAAAATCTTGCAAATGTTTCTAAATCGGTGGTTTCCGCAGAAACCAAAGTATCATCAAATAATGAAACAAAAGCGACTACATCAGAAGCGAAACAAGCGGAAGTGGCATGTTCGGAACCATCAACATCAACCGAATCAAATTGTTCGGACTCAGAAACTTCAAAAATCACGACGTTCAGTGCAGAAAGTGCAATTTCGACGACCCCAACAACTGAAAGCGATTGCACGGTATTATTTTTGCAGATAAAAGTTTTTTTTTTTGGACTAAATAAATAAAAGTTTTTTCTGGAGATTTCCTTTTGACGCTGATAATTTATTGTCGTCTTATCGCTAGAATGGTGCGTTTGTTGAATAGTTTTTAGCAACATATTTATTCATTTACTTTGTTGTCAGCGATGTTGTGCAGTGACAAGGTTTGAATTCTAAGGCGATATCTTTTTATGTTGACATTGGTGGAGATTCATTATTTCTACTTAAAATGGATCGATTATTGATTATATTTTTTGAAATATTTATTGACCACTTTTGACTATTTAACAATTACAAAATATTGTGAAGGTATAATATTCGATGTAGTTAAACTTAGCATGCGACTTAAAAAGTTACACAGGGCCGAAAACGTTACGTAGAATTATTCAGTTTAATAAGCGCGCTGATGATGTTTACGCAAATATGGAGCATCGCATTTGAAAAGTTTGTAAGTAAGAAATAAAATGTTATTAATTTTTCTGCAACAAGCTTAGTCCTTCATTTTCATGCCCCATGTATTTATAGATATTGCATATTACATTCAATTAGTTGTGGTTCTTCGTAACTGTTAAATTTACCTAGCAGGAAGGAACTACACTGAAAATTGATGAAAGGCTTTTTCTTCTTTTTTTGTCGTGTGAAAATCCGGCCTCAATATTTGTGGTATTTTGATTTAGTATTATTTTTAGATCGAGAAGCAATATGGTTTTGAATTTTTGGTGCGACTACAAAAGAAGTTGATGACATTGAAAGATCCGGATAAAATGCTAGCAGTTGTGAATACTCTTTTAACACCGACGTCATCCAGTCCCAGTCTGCCATCAGGCTTGTTGTTTACCGACAATAATCTGCTGTCATTCGATATTTGTAAGTTGAATTCATCACTCATTGGTAAACTAGATGAAATTTGTTTCGGAAACACGGTATGAACTTGCTGGAAATTAAGATCAAGCTTTACAGATTCGAATCTGAAATTGAATGTAGTAAAAAGTTTCACAAATCGTCTTCTGTCGAAATTTTTTTACTGTTTCCATTGCGTTAATTTTTTCACCCATTTCTTTTGGACCGTTATTGTTATTCTATGCACGTATAACCGATTTTATTTACTGGTGATTTATATTTGGTAACTTTTTGATCGTTTTATTTTGTTTCGTAATTTTCGTTATTTTTGAGTACAATGTTCGATATCTTTTTTTTGGTCTTTTGTTTTGACGAGAGACTTTTTTTTTTACAATATTCTACTCAGTTAATTAAGGGTATATTATTATTTTGCGAATTTTTACGCATTTGCAATGATTATCATATCATTTTGCTGTTTTTATTTGTTTCCGTCAATTTTCATATTTTATTCCTCTTACTTTAGTTTTTAGTTACAGTCATCACACTTTGTGAGTACTTGTCTAATAGTAGATAGTGAAAGATTAGTTTTTTTTTTTTTTTTTCCTGTGAAAGTCACTCTTATACTACTTTTTCTCTATTATTTTTTCGTCACGGTTCTCACGTGAGAACCAATTAGTTGTTTCTGGCAAAAGTACTAAGCTATTTGGCCATCCAGTTCTTTATCAATGTCTTTCAACTGAATACTAGACGAGTATCAACTTTGTTCTTCATTTCACATCGATTTTTCTTCCTACGCAGAGATATTGCTCTCGTGGCTTAGTTGGAATTCACATCTGATTTCAGCGGTTGTATTTTACATTGATTTTTTTTTTTTTTTTTATTTTGACACTTTGGGAAATTCCAAGAATAGTTTATTCGTGACGTGGTTTTTCAAAT
This sequence comes from Setaria digitata, assembly GCA_003640385.1. Classification (NCBI taxonomy): domain Eukaryota; kingdom Metazoa; phylum Nematoda; class Chromadorea; order Rhabditida; family Setariidae; genus Setaria; species Setaria digitata. The sequence goes on from RCAB01000145.1 coordinate 26,051, forward strand.
TTCCTCATGTTTCTATTTTCTTTTTTTTTTTTAAGAGCCAAGAGGGGGAAAGAAGCATAAGCACTTCTGCCATAAGCACATTGTCGCACTTTGATCACATCGTTGTTATTTGTACATAATTAGGCTTTTAGAATGAAACAAATATTTTTTAGATGTAATTAGTTGCTTTTAGTAATGAAGTGTAATGTATTTTCGAGTTTATATGTATTATTCTTTTTTGATTGCTTTTCTTCATATGCGTTCAAAGATTTGTAGGATTCAAAATATTCAAGAAATTGAATATAACTTTAAAACAAAATTTGATAGTAAGAAATAAATTCAAAATAAATCCTCAAAATATTTAAAATCCATTTAAATTGTAATGCTTTATTAAATAATAGTATTAGCTGCTAAGATGAAAAGAAAGCAAACTAGACAAGAGAGGACGAGCTAAGGCAGATAATAAATTGAAGTATTCTTGTATGTCAATTTCCAAAACTTGTTTATCTATGAAAAGAAATTAATGAAAGATACCGTTATTTGTATTAATCATAAGCTTGAACCATCATGTGCAAGTAAATGAATCCACCAGATAGGGCTTTTCATGGTTTATTGTCATGTTAAAAGCAGAAGTGTTGGTTGATTTATTTCCACTTCTTAAAATATTGTTTTGTTGATTCTGGACAATATTTGATTTTGTATTAACTCTGGATAATGTTTGGTTTTGTATTACATTCGTTTTGTTTCAGCGTTGTTCGTTATTATTAACAGTTTCCGGTCAGTGATATCAAAGTCGATGTGATCCATTGTTGTTTATATTAATATTTTCCATTTTTATGTTCTCATTGTGATATCAATTCAGAAGGTGATGAAAACTTATTTATTCTTGAAAATAATGCATATGAATTAAAGAATTTCATTCAGAACTTTGCTAAATTAGGAAAATATACATTTGAGCATTTGAGCTGAAGGTTTGAAATCTCGAAAACGTGAAAAAAAAAAATGTAGTATGGAAATTATGTAGCCTTTTCGGGGATCTATTGCAACATTGGAAAATTAGTGTTATATGGTAATGATGATGAATATGAAGGATTCCTAGAAAATTTCATAAGTTATGAGGTATTTGAGATGACTTTTTTTCTTTACACTAAGGACTAGCAACATAAAATGCTTGCTTTATATGCCGTGCAACATAATCCATATATTAGTTAGGCTGTCTGATGCATATTCCCTCATTCATGGTAATTTCATCATTTTCCCTTTTTAATGGAAATACTTCCAAGGATTTCCGGGTTAACAGAGGAAACGTAAGACAGACTGATATAAATAGGAATAAATAAATTTATGCATACATTCAAGTTTATATAGATATATAAACTTGAGTGTATATATATACATATATATATATATATATATATATACATTCTTTAAAAAAGAATTTATGTCTATTCGAGTTTATATATTCAAGTCTAGATATATATATATAAAGTATGCGCTAATCTGAAGTATAGCCATTTATGAACTAGAGCCAAACAAATGAAAGCAGGATAATTCTGCTCAAACCGGAACATTTCCTTGGCCATAATTCACTTCCAAAAAGTAATGTTTTTTTTTTTTTTTTTCTTTTCACTACATCTTTTATTGATTCTGCTTTTTAGTCATTAGTTCTAACATTTTCGTGGGCTTTTATTATTTCATTGTTTTTTTTCCCTCCTCCTCCAAAAACGAATCTAAGAAGTTTAAATACGTAAATTGGAATTTATTTTTGCTTATCTTGTAATTGCATCTAAAATACTAGAATTAAAGCTATTAAAAATTATGCATATAAGAGGATGGGATTATTAAAATCATTTTAAAAAAAGAAAAATAAGTTGAATATTTGGAAAGTGTAACTTACAAGTAACTTACAGAGTTATGTACAAATGTAATTGGTGGAGTTCAATTATTTAGCTAATCGATTAGTTGAAAATTCCAGTCCAATATTGCTATAATAATTTTTATTTCACAGGTTAAAAGGTTAAGCTCAATTTCTCCTGATCTCTTTGTTTTGTAAGAAGAAAAAATTGTTTTTAATAATTTTTTAAAAGTGATTTTGAAAGATTAAAAAATTTATATAATTTTCATTGTTTGAAAAATTCTTAGCAACTTTTGTTTCCTTCAACGTGAGAAATTATTATTAAATATTATATATTATAGATTATAGATTATTATTATTATTATTATTTTATTATTATAATATTATTATGTATATATATAATTATATACATAATATATATAACTATTGACATATATATATATATATATATGTCAATTAAATTGATCTTAAAATGACCGGTGAATTTTAGCAAAGTATTTGCTATTAAGATTGTGTTCCTTAAAGAAAAATCTTTGAATTTATCACAAATAATTATCTTTGATATTAATATTTTGTAACATTTTTCTTTCCTCAGTCCCTTTAAAATAGCAATCAGTCTGTGGCATTTGATTTGTTTGCAACTGTATGATCGATACATTTGATGGTTTTTTAATTTTTTCAAAATTTACAGTTATTTTAGGCGTTATTGAAAAACTTAAAAAAAAAATTTAACAAATTTTCAGACTTATCATATCACAACTTTATTTGGTAGACGGCGTCATATTTTGTCTCCTTCTAGATTCTTCATTTAATTTTATAAAATTTGCTGAATTATTTGCTTTTGAATGTCAACATCAAATGATGATATTATTTCAAATGGATATCAACGTGGTATTCTTGCAACTGCTCTGGCTGACTTACAAAAATATGATAATGTGATAAAATCACATTCTAATGAAAATAATGGAACAGATGTAAAGAACGAATTCCATTCAATATCTGTCCTAACAGATGCTGCAAGTAAGGCCAAGAAACAAAGACTTCATCGGCCAAGAACTGATTATGGTTCACCGCCGTCAACATACCGTGGTATTATAGCGACGGCATTGCGGAATGACGGTTCAACAGGCGGAAATGGTTATATTCCGTCGCCATGTGAGCGGCAATCTTTTGCCGACATTGATGATTCTTTCAAATTGTTACCATCTATGAAAGTGCCAGCAAAAAGGCCTATATCGTTAAATGGCCATAAATCATTAGCAAATTCATTTGATTACGCACTAAGCGGTAATGATTCCGTTTCACAATCAGGAAGATATAGTGAAAAACGGAAGGAAAACCGAAAAGGTATGATTGGTAAATGGTTACAGGAATTAACCGGATCAACGGCTGACTTAAGCAGCAGAAAGGAAATGGCAGTTGGGCCCGGTAGTCCACGTACCGGAATGCTTGGATTATTGCTGAAAAAGAAGGCTAAATATCCAGAAAATGAAGCATGTAAGCAAGCAACAACAAGTCTTTCCCTAAGTCCGGATCCAACAATCAGTGAGCCAAATTTGACTGCGGAGGAATTAAAAATTCCCAAACAAGGTTTCGATGGAAAAAAGGAATCAAAAAGTCGTGATAACCAATATAGTTCAGTGGATAATCTCGATCAAGCAATCACAATTAGTCCATCATTTAATTCTCGGGAGTGTACTCCGACAAGAAAATTTTGTGAGCTGGATGAAGTGCGGAAAACTAATCAAGAATCTGCTTGGTGTAGCATATCACGAGAATCTCGAGATTCACATGCTTTGTCAATATTATCCATCGATGATCATGTTGGTGATGATGACAATCATGATAATGATGTTGATGATGATGAAGAATGTGGCAAAAGTGTATCATCAAAGGTATGATTGAAAGGGAAGGAAAATTTTAATTAAATGTAACTTGTTGAATTTTATTTAATTTTATGAAGTACGTACGTTCTTGTTAGATTTTTTTTTTTTCTTCTTCTTCTTCTTCTTCTCTTTGGCATTATAGCACAAAAACAAAGAGTTGAAAATGGATTAAATAGTTTTTTGTAATGCATAAATTTTTAAATTTTAGCTTCTACTGTATGCGATGAAAAGTGATTGGACAAAAGTGGAAGAAATTCTAAATTGCGACAAAAATGTTGACCTGATGATTGCAGATTCAGTATGTTTTTCACTTTTCTTTTTTATTTTTTCTTAATCAAAAAATATTAAAAAGTTAATTTTTTTTTTTTTGTTTTAAAATACCTTATAAATAAATCACCAATATAGGTAGGTGATGAGAAAGAATTATCACTGTTTTATTAATTTCTTTTTTTTTTTTTTGTTTTTTAAAATTAAAATTTAGTACCCATTCCTAGCAAATACCGTAATGATTTTAGGACTAATAACTTGGATTTTAATTGAAAAAATGATTTTAGAAAAAGCTTTAGCATATTTTTTTGTTATTAAACATTTTCAAAATATTTTTCTTTTTAATTTCTATTTTCTTTTTTGAATTTTTTCGACGAAAAAAATGCAAACCATTTTTATATGCTTTCACTTCAGTTAAAACAATCGACAGTTTTGGCTAGGAATTTTAATGCTTCTTTCCATTGGTCGGGCAATATAATTGTCCGAATTTTTTTACCCATCAATTTTCTTTGCCCAAAAAAAAAAAAGTGGTGTTTTCATCATTCAAATCACATATGAAATTTAAGTAATTCATAGACAAATTCTAAGAGCAAAAAAAAGGCTGAAGTTTATTTGAAAAAAAATTTTAAATTAAAATTCTCGAGTTTTTTTTTCCCTGAGTTTCTCTTTTTTTTTTTCAAGAATATGAAAATTTGCATTTAAAAGTTATAGGAAAAGAGATGCTGAAGTTGAAAAAAAAAAAGTTTGGAGAAATTTATCCGATTTTTTTTTTCCTCTTTTTACTTTTCTAAATTGCATTTGCAAGTTAATCAGGAAAAAAAAAAAAACTGAACTTTTGCAGATGTTTAATTAGCTTTGGAAAAAAAAAAAAAGAAGAAAAGCAAAACTTTTGTTAGTTTTACGACATTAGTTCTACCGTTGGTGAAGAAAAACTTTCGAGCGATAAAAAAAAAAAAAAAAAAAAAAAACAAAACAAAAAAAAAAAAGGAAATTATAAGGTTGGAGTGGAAAAATAAGGTAGGAAAATGAATAAATAAAAGATGTAATTTGTAGAAACAGTGCTTACATATATCCATAGATTTTCATGAACAATAGCTTCCGGATTCCGGGAAATTGGGCAATGAATAATTGCTGGAAAATTCAAAATCATATCTACAATATTCTTTCCGGAAAAAAATATGCATAAATAATTTAGTGGAAAATATATGTGCATGCTTTGTGGAAAATTTTTATTTCACTCATTTTCATTTTTCCGTCCATTTATCATTCATATAATACTATTTTCATGAAAATAAGATCATTATTTTAGCGTGGTTTTACGGTTTTACTATATTCAGTCAAAGATTGCAATATTTCGATATTCAGAAAATTACTTAATCGCGGAGCACCACTTGATACAGTAACAAAGGTTGATAGTTTTGAACTGAATTTTGCAAAAAGTTTAATTTAGAGAAGGGAATTTGAAGGAATTTAAATTAGAGAAATTGTGTTAAACTTCTGTTAGTACAAGTATTCATTATTTGAATTTATAAAAGCAAAATGTAAGATATGCACAAGTGGTAAAAGCTAGAAGAAAAAAAAAATTAGCAAATATGCTTCAAATGATTAGCAATTTTCTTTTTTTATTTTTTTATCATCGCTAATTAGCAATAATTTTAAATTAGCTTAATATTAATGACTAAAGTATTTGGAAGTAGGAAAAACTTAAAAGCACTCGTATTCAATTTTGTCCAATTGATAATTCAAAAAATGTTGAATTTTTTTTAATTTTTTTAAATAAAAAGAAATTGTTCAATTACATTTTTTTTTCAAAGAATCCAATTATTTGTTCAAGTAAAAAATTTAATATATTAAACACTTTAAATTAAAAAGGAATAAATCATTTTAAGGGAACCTTTTCAAGAACATCTCTTTAAAAAAAAAAAATTTAGCATGTGGTATTTTATCATTTATTTTTTATTATTAGAGGATTTGTTTTGTAGGATGGTCGGACAATTGCGCATATTGCAGCAATGTATGCAAATGAAGAAATGATCAAACAGTTAATTGCATGCAATGTTGATTTTAAAATTGGCGAGAAGGCAAGCAATTCTGTTAATTAATTGATTAAATTAATTAAGAGAAAAAAAAACAGAAAATATGCTAATAATTACAGAAATCGAATCAAACACCGTTACATCTTGCGTGTCGTCGCATATCACAACGTGGTTTACGTGTCGTGAAACTTTTATTAAAACATTGGACAGAAGGACGTTTGATAGAAGATTCACAGAAATGCTTACCAATTCATTATGCTGTACAATATGATAACATTGATACCGTTAATTTATTACTTGAAATGGATGATGAAAAGCAACTAATACATGTAATGATTTTCTTTTTCCATTATTGCATTTTGAAATTAAATTTAACTTTTCTTTTTTAAAAATTTCATTAAAATTTATGTTATTTAACGTGGCTAATTTGATAGGATCAGAATTAGTTTTTTTTTTTTTCTTTTGTGGAAATTTAAGAAAATTTTGAAAATAATATAATGTTATATATAAAAATATTTTGCAAAATTTGATTTAAATTCAAAAATTTTAAGTTATTAAAAAATTATCAAATAATGCATAAAAGAAAGAAATGTAATGTAGAAATTTGATTGATAAATTTTGTTTGAAAAATTTGTGAAAAATTTTTACAACAGTGCAATGATTTTCGCATAAGTAATTTATAAAATTTGATCTAAATTTTTTTCAAGCAAAAAAAAAAAAAAAATTGTCAAAATTTCTAAATTGATACAATAATATGCATAAAAAAAAAAAAAAAAAAAACGACTCCAACTATATTGCATTCAGTTGAAAAACTATTCTAGATTTTACTAGAAATATTTTTTAAAAAATTTTTGCAATTAATTTAATTTACAGGTAAATGCAAACGGTGATTCTTTGCTGCATATTGCATGTCGTTCAAAGAATGATGATATGTTACAACTTCTTGCTAATTATAATATAATTGATGTAAATATTGCAAATTCCGATGGTTGGACGGTACTTCATGAAGCTGCACTGAATGGAAATTTCAATTCGCTGAAAATTTTGCAGAAACTTGGCGCTAATGCAAACATTCTTGATAAGGTAAAAATAGGTTAATTTTAGGACTGATAAAATTCTACTCTACATAATTAATTATTACAATATGTTATGTTGTTTTTTTTTTTTTTAAACAAAAAAACAAAATAGGTATGATTGTTAATTTTAGGACTAACAAAATTTTACATTAGGTAATTAATTATTGCAGTATATTTTCTTTTTAGCGCAAACGAATAATGCATGACTGTTAATTTTACAAGTGATAAAATTTTACGATGGATAATTAAGTACTATAGTATATGATCTTTTTTAAGCAAAAAAATGAGTTATTTAAAAAATAAATAAATAATTAAATTAACATCTTCTTGTTGCTTTCTTTTCTTTTCTCCTTTTTTTTTTAATTAAAAAAAAAAATTCGATAAAATGTTGTTTATTTATTTTAGATTTTAAATTTATTAGTACAATTTTTATTGTTTATTTAAATTTTCAAATTTACATTTATTTTTTTCACAAAAAATTACTTATTTTGCTTTTCAAATTTTTAACTTTTGTTATTGTAATTTTTGGTTTTATTTGTTTTTTTAAATTATTTTTTGAGGAAGATCGAACACCATTACATATAGCAGCTGCTGCTGGACGTACAAATATTGCTGAATTGTTGATTGAAAAATTTGGTGGTTCCGTACGAGCACGTACACGTGACGGCAGTACACTATTACACGTTGCTGCCTTAAGTGGGCATGCTTCTACAGCTTTAACATTCTTAAAACACGGTGTACCACTTTATATGCCAAACAGACGAGGTATTTAATTAGTTCTAACTTCTGGTAATTAATATTTCAAGTTTCAAGTTTAAAGTTTCTAAATTTTGTGCTATTATCTATATAAATATGCTAAATTGGATGAACAAATAATAATCATTTTCGTTCAAACATTTAAATGATCAGTATGTCTTTTCCAAATTTTCATATATCATTAAATAGTTAGAAAAAATAAATCACGTCATATTGCGGATAACTCACGTGACATTAGCGGTAAATTGGTTTGCAGTGCTGCAGCAATAATGATAAGCTACGTGATATCACTTATGGACTTTACAAGAGACGTGAAATTACAAATAATATTCCGAGAAGTGTTCCGAATAAATCGGATTGAAAAAAAAAATGTTAAATTAAGTAAATTACTTCAGGTGCTTTGGGTTTGCATTCGGCAGCAGCTGCCGGTTTTACGGATGTTGTACAGCTATTAATTGCTCGTGGGACAAATGTTGATATCAAAACTCGAGTATATATTAGTATTGAAATTTCTTTTTTTTTTGTCAAAAATTTTATACTTTAAAAATTTTTAATTAGAAATTATTCGAGAACTTAAACTAAATAAATTTATTTCCAGTGTTTTTTTTTCTCAATCTTTTGAAAAATTTTTGGAAAATTATTAAACAAATAAAAGTTAGATATTCATTATGAAATTTAAGAGTTATTACGGTCAATTTTACCTGCGATAATTGTTTTATTACAGGTGTTGTATTTTCTTCTTTTTTTCTCTGTTTTTTTTTTTGAAACATTTTTATAAAATAGAAATGAAATGTACAAATTGAAATTTCAAATTTGCCTATAACAATTTTTCTGATTTTCTAAATACTTGATTAGTAAGTTAGATTTTGTATGACTTAAATAATCTCTTTGATGAAATGCAATTCAGTTGCATAATATATGAACTTTAAAAAAAAAAAAAAAAAAAAAAAGCAAAGTTTTATATTATAAAATAATAATTTAGCATTTATATTATGATTAAAAACAATTTTGAAGTTTTTTTCCTCTTTTAACGATGAAATTAAATTTTTTTTTTTGGTATTCAATTAATTAGTAAAAAAATAAATAAATAAATAGTTTAATTTCATAATCTTACTGGATAATTTTAATTCCTAGTTTTTGCTTTTAATTAATAAAAATTTGACACCATAGAACTAATTTGAATTTAAATTTGCAAATAGAAAAATTTTTATTCCACAATATAATGAATGAATTCTTAGTTTTTGCTCTTTTCCCATTTGAATAATCAAATCATTAATACAGTTATAACTTATTTATCGTTTAATTAATTAGCAAAATAGACTTAATAATTCTCTTTCGTACTGTATAATAAAAGGATGCGTAATTTTTGCTCTTTTCCAATCTAAATAATCAAATTATTCATATCAGTAGAATTAATTGCTCATTAATTAATTAGCAAAATGATGTGCCTTTTTCTTCCAGGATAATTACACGGCTCTACACGTTGCCGTTCAGGCAGGTAAAGCGTCAGTTGTTGAAGCGTTACTTGGTTACGGTGCTGACGTACACATTCACGGTGGTACCATCGGTGAAACAGCACTACACATTGCGGCATCGCTAACAACCGATGATGCCATTGAGTGTGCCGTAATGTTACTGAAAAGTGGCGCACAGCCGAATGTTACACGTAGTGACGGTGAAACACCGTTACATATTGCGGCACGTAATCCACTGATTGGGATGATACGGCTACTACTTAGTGAAGGAGCTGATCCAAAAATTTCCTCTAATGTTAGCATAAAAAAANAAAATGGAATTGAACAATAAATGTTTTTAGTTGCTAATGAAATGTACAAATTGAAATTTCAAATTTGCCTATAACAATTTTTCTGATTTTCTAAATACTTGATTAGTAAGTTAGATTTTGTATGACTTAAATAATCTNTATTCAATTAATTAGTAAAAAAATAAATAAATAAATAGTTTAATTTCATAATCTTACTGGATAATTTTAATTCCTAGTTTTTGCTTTTAATTAATAAAAATTTGACACCATAGAACTAATTTGAATTTAAATTTGCAAATAGAAAAATTTTTATTCCACAATATAATGAATGAATTCTTAGTTTTTGCTCTTTTCCCATTTGAATAATCAAATCATTAATACAGTTATAACTTATTTATCGTTTAATTAATTAGCAAAATAGACTTAATAATTCTCTTTCGTACTGTATAATAAAAGGATGCGTAATTTTTGCTCTTTTCCAATCTAAATAATCAAATTATTCATATCAGTAGAATTAATTGCTCATTAATTAATTAGCAAAATGATGTGCCTTTTTCTTCCAGGATAATTACACGGCTCTACACGTTGCCGTTCAGGCAGGTAAAGCGTCAGTTGTTGAAGCGTTACTTGGTTACGGTGCTGACGTACACATTCACGGTGGTACCATCGGTGAAACAGCACTACACATTGCGGCATCGCTAACAACCGATGATGCCATTGAGTGTGCCGTAATGTTACTGAAAAGTGGCGCACAGCCGAATGTTACACGTAGTGACGGTGAAACACCGTTACATATTGCGGCACGTAATCCACTGATTGGGATGATACGGCTACTACTTAGTGAAGGAGCTGATCCAAAAATTTCCTCTAATGTTAGCATAAAAAAAAGAAAAAAGAAAAAAACAGAAATTAAAATATATAAAAAAACAAAAAAAAAAAAATGGAATTTAAAAAGGAAATGGAAAAATAAATAATTATTTATTTTTATACTGAGCTAAATTTATCACAAAAATTGTATGAAAAATTCTAAAAGAAAAAAAAAAAAAAAGAAATGAGTAAAAGAAAGAAGAGTGAGAGAAAGGAAAGAAAAGCAATAAATAACTGGTAATTGCAATTATTTATTAATTGACAACGTAATTAATTAATGAAATAATCATTAGATGTTAAATATTAAAGGATAAAGTAATGTTAAAAATGCTGAAAAAGTATATTAAAGTATTGATCAAATATTTTATTAATTGATAGGAATTTTTTTTTCTCATTAATTAGTAAAGAAATGAAATTTTTTAGTGAAAAAAAGTGGCAAAAAAAAAAGACGAAGATTGATTTTTGGTATTAAAATATTCACCTAAAATGACGCTTAGAAAGTTCAGTGAAAATAATAAAATTTCTACGAGACAATTGATTGTATAATTAAACGAATATCAGTGGCATCAATATCAGTTTGATATTCTAATTAGGCGATTAATATTTCAACTATGGTTTTAATTGATCAGCTAATATTTATTCAGGCACAACTGATATTTTAATTAGTTGGCTGTTAGATGATGGCTCCATCAATTGTAAATATCAGTCTTTAAATCAACGTGATAATTGGCCAGCTAACATAACATAGCCAAGGCATCAATATAATAAGAAATTGAAAACTAGTTTAATAGCATCCATTACAATTAGTTGATCGATATTCCAATTGGATGGCTGATATTTTAATTGAACAATTAATATTCGTATAATTGAACAATTAAAATTTCTCAAAAGATATAATCGATAGTTTGATTAATTAATTAAGAAATTGATTAATCAAATAAATTAAGAAATTAATTAATCAAATAAATTGTAGTAATTTCAGCGTAGCGAAACGGTTTTGCATGTAGCAGCACAAAGTTGCAACAGTGAAGCAGTGACACTTATTTTGGAATATCTTTCACAGCAAATTTCACCGGAACAAATTAAAGAATTTGTTAATGCTCGAACTACCGAAGTGATTACACTTTAGACTTTTCGGTTATCTAATTGGAATAATGCAATATTAATAATTATTATTTTTTATTTTTATTATTTGAATTAATGAAGGAAATTACTTATCTCTTTCTTTCTGTTTTTTTTTTTTCCTTTTTCTTAGGCATAACTTTTAGAAGAATTTACTTACTGCTCTGAAAATTATTCATTTCTTTCTTTTTTTCTTCATTTCTCAGAAACTTTTTTTAACATATTTTAGTCATCATTTGAAAGCAATTTTTAGTAGCATTTATTTATTATTTTTGCAAAAAAAAAAAAGTAATTCGACAAAAATTTTTTTATTACTTTTTTGCCTTCTGACTTTTTTTTTTTTTGAAACTAAAAAATTCAGGATGGTTTAACAGCGGTACATTATGCTGCTTTAATTACCCCGGATCAATTACATTTTCCTGGTGAAGATGCAAAATTAATCAAAACACTCATTGATTATAATGGTCAACCAGAATTGCAAACATTTAAGGTGATTTTTTTCAAATTTTAATTTTGATTTCAAAAAAAAAAAAAACAAAAACAAAAACAAAACAAAGACAAAAACAAAAGAAAAGAAAAAAGAGCGAAAGGAAAAGAACAAATGAAAGAATTGAAATTTTTTGAAGTATTAAATTTAAATCATTAAAAATTCAAGAGTATATTCTATTGTTTAAATTTTCCATCGAAATAATTTTGCTATATTTTTAGGAAACAAGTAAGAAAGCAAAATTTTTTTCCTTAAATTGAAAATTTTCAAAATTAAATTTTAGGAGCAAGAAACAGCAATGCATTTAGCAGCCCGATCAGGCAATGAGGCCGCATTACTGGCCATTGTCGATAAAATTGGTGCTGGAGCAGTCCAAATTGTCCAAAATAAGCAATCCAAGGTATATGCTGTCTTATTAGTCGTCAATTTAAGCACTAATTACAATTAATTAGTTTAAAAAAAAATTTCGCTAATAATTTGTTTCCATTAAATTAATTATCGTTAAAATAGGGAAGTTCTTTAGAAAAGAAGCAAGACAAAATTTTTTCAGCAATAATATCATCAATGATTAACAAAAAAAAAAAAATTAATGTAAATCAATTTTGTTACGAAAAAAAAAGGAAATTAGTGAAATTTTTCAAAATAAAATTATTTTTAAGTAAAAAAGAATTATTTTGTTAACAGTAAGTAATTAAATGAACATTTTACATTTTTTTACTCAATTATAAATTCAAGTATGTTAATTTGCTATTGATTATCCAATCTGTAATTATAAATTATCCAGTCTTAAGTCTTGTTAAAAAAAAAAAAAAAATTAAAAAAAAAACATTTTTCTCTAAGCAACAAAATAAAAATGGTGATAGTAATTTCAGGAGTGAAGAGAAAAAGTAATGAAACAAAAAATTTTTTGTCGTTTTAATTAATGCAAAGAAGAAAGAGTAAATGCCTTTTTTTCTTCCATCAAATTTGCAAACAAAAAGAAGGTGATAAGCTGATAAGATAAGTAATCATTTTAAAGAATGGCTGGTCACCGTTAATGGAAGCTTGCGCACTTGGCCATTTCGGGGTGGCCCAAATTCTTCTTCACCATCATGCCAGAGTTGACGTCTTTGACGAGAATGGCCGAACAGCGCTGCATTTGGCAGCTGCTAATGGCCATCTTGAATTGACACGTTTATTATTGGCCAGTAAGGCATTTGTCAATAGGTTAGACTAATTTTCCTTTTTAATTAATTAATTGATTAATTTTAATTTTTTTCTATGTATCGTAGAAATCCATCTTTTATTTTAAAAAATAAGTTTTTTTTTTTCCCTTTTTTTTTTTGCAAAAATTAATTTCAATTTATGGAAATTAATTAAATGAAAAAAAAGAAAAATTAAAACTTCTTTTAATGAAAAGAGAAAGAAACCTTTGTTTGTTGATAATAATGTTGGATTTTAATATTTCAACAGTGAAAGTTGCAATTTAAAATAATTCAAATTTGTGGAAGTGTTGGTTTTTACAGGTAGTATTTTATATATCAGGAATGAATTACATAACAGTCATAAAACTTTGAGAATTTAAATTAGAATTTGTGAAATTTTTTTTTGATGTAATCAAGATTAAAAATAAATCTGAAAATTCTTTTTTCATTTTGGGGAAAAAAATAACAAGAATTTTTATTAGCTTGAATTAATTATTCACAATTGCTGAAAAAAAAAGTTGAACTATATGATGGATCGAATTTAAACTAATTTAAATTCGTCGAAAATTTTTATTTCATCTATAGAATGATAATATTTTTACAGTTACTGTAAATAGATTATTGTCATGAACAATAGAAAAAACAAAAAACAAAAACAAAAAATAAGAAAAATAAAAAAAATATTTCGAATTAATTAAAATTTTGTAAAACATTATTTCGTAAACTGAATTACTCAATGATATTTGAAAATATGATAATTTTAAACTTGAATTTTAATTTGAATTAACAACAAATCTCCTCTTTTTTTTCGATAAAAAAAAACTTTGGTTTTTTTCTGTCTTTTTTTTTTTTGTTTTTGTTCCAACTTCTTATCCTTAAAAATTATTTTTGAATCTTTTTCTAACGCAATTTTTTTTTTCCTTTAATTACTTAATTTTAATTAAAAAAAAAATTCTTTTTTTTTTTTTTTTTTGCATATAAAATAAAGAATTTACAGCAAATCGAAAACAGGCGAAGCACCGTTACATTTAGCTGCGCAAAATGGTCATGTTAAAGTTGTGACAGTTTTGGTGGAAAATTATGGCGCATTATTGGAAGCAATAACATTGGACAATCAAACGGCGCTACACTTTGCCGCACGTTATGGACAATTAGCTGTTGCGCAAATATTACTCGCACTTGGCGCAAATCCAAACGCACGTGATGATAAGGGACAAACACCGCTACATCTTGCTGCGGAAGTGAATTTTTGCATTTGAAATTATCATTTTTAAAAAAGCTTAAAAGAAGCAAACAAACAAACAAAAAAAAAAAATAGTCAAGTAAATAAATAAACATAAATTTTTTTTTGATTTGAAAAGAAAAAAAACAAAACAAAACAAAAAATAAGGATGAATATTTAATATAAAGTGTTAGTTTTATTATTACCATAATTAATTCAACATTTGAGAAAAAAATGAATTAAAATAAAATATTGGGATGTGAATTAATATTTGTAAAAACAAATAATCAAAGAAATGGAAAAAGACAAATTTTTTAAATAATAAAATAAAATATTAGAAGTAAAATTAATACTTTTTAAAGATCAAAAAATTATTTCAATTTTTATTTTTTCTATCTAAAGGGATAAAATTTTTTACCAATTTAGCAAAATGAAACGTTTCAAATTGTTATTAAATTTTATTTTATTTATTTATTTATTTCTTTTTTTCAGAATGATTTTCCGGACGTCGTGAAATTATTTTTAAAAATGCGACAAAATAATCGAGCAGTTTTGACGGCGATTGATCTAAATGGCTTTACCTGTGCGCATATTGCAGCAATGAAAGGATCATTAGCAGTTGTTAAGGAATTGATGATGATTGATAAGGCTATGGTTATTCAGGTACAATTCAGAATTTTTTTAATTAAAAAAATAAATTTGTTCCTTTTTTAACAACTGATAATGATTGATAAAGCTACGGTTATTAAAATATAGTTCAGATTTCTTATCGTTAAAAAAAAAAAAAAAAACTATATTTATTCATTTTTTATCAATTGATGATGTGATTATCTGAATGCAGTTTAATTTACGCATTTTTTTTTTTTTTTTTAAATTGAGAATAGCTGATAAAATTGCAATTACTTAAATGTTTTTAAGAGTGATTTCCTAGCCATTTTTCTTTTACCTAGTGAAGTGCATATTAATAAATAAATAAAAAATATATTCAAAGACGAATAACATATTGTCACCATGTACAGTAGTAGAAGAATTAATTTAAAAGAAGGAAAATGATTAATTGTAAATATATGTATGGAGAAATTTAATTTTCATTATTTATGTCAACAAATTATTTGCTAATTTAAATAAAGGAATAATTAAAAATTTTGCATAAAATTGAAGGCAAAAACAAAAACAATGGAAGCAACAGCGTTGCATATGGCAGCTACCGGTGGACATAATAAAATTGTTAAAATTTTACTTGAAAATGGCGCAGATGCCGAGGATGAAAATGCTGTTCGTTTCCTTCTTTTTCTAAATTTTCTTTTTTTTTTTTTTTGTTTTAAAAAATTAAATGAAAATTAATTAGGCAAAATGATTGCTGAAATAATTTTGGGATGAAAATTTTAATTTAAAAAAATCAAAGCTTAGCATGGTATGACAGCGCTTCATTTGGGTGCTAAAAATGGTTTCGTTTCAATTCTTAATGTTTTTGATCATTCATTGTGGAAGAAGTGTTCGAAAAAGGTTATTCCGTTTAAAAATACTTTTATTTTCTAACATTCATTTAACCTTTAACCTCTCTACGAATTGCATTATTTTGTGCTAAATTAATGCATTTAAGCTCATTTGATGATTTGAATGAAATTGCCCATAATTAATGCATTAATTAATAGTCATGTTTTTTTTTCTTTGTTATTAAAAAAAAAAATCGTTTTTTTTGACTAATTTAGACCGGTCTAAATGCACTTCACATAGCTGCATATTACGGCAATTCAGATTTTGTCCTGGAAATGCTAAAGCATGTACCAGCAAATTTACGATCCGAGCCACCTATTTACAATCATTATGTTGTGAAGGAATTTGCTACCGAAGTATGAAATTATTGTTATTTTCTAATTTTCAAATCATTTAGTTTAGTATATTTTTAAAAAATTTTTGAAATTATTAAAAAAAAAATTTTCTAAATCAAAAACGGTAGCAACTGCTAATTTAGCAATAAAGTGTAATAATTTCGTGACAAAAAAAATAATAATAATTTTTCGCTTTTTTTAAAAATTATTTATTAATTTTTTCTTATAAATTTTATTTAAAATGAAAATTTCATATTATTTTTTTCTTCCTTTTTTTTTTTTTTTTTTTTTGGTTGGCATAATTTGTATTTATATGTAAAAAAATTTGTTCAGAAATTTTTTTTTTTTATTTAAAATAGTTGTATACAGTGATATGCGTAAATTTTATGATAGTTATCTCATAATTAATTAATTAAATTTCATATTAGGACGGATTTTTACATGTACTGTAATTAAATTTTCTATTAACACAAATTTCATATTGATTACGAATGAAGTTTGATATTAATATGAATAACAGGCTTTNTTCATATTAGGACGGATTTTTACATGTACTGTAATTAAATTTTCTATTAACAAAAATTTCATATTGATTACGAATGAAGTTTGATATTAATATGAATAACAGGCTTTTGTTTTCAGTACGGTTTTACACCGTTACATTTGGCAGCACAATCCGGTCACGATTCATTGGTACGAATGTTACTAAATCAAGGTGTTCAAGTTGATGCAACTTCAACAACAATGGTTAGAAAAAAAAACTAATTAATTATACCAACTAATTAAGCAATTTATTTATTTATTTACTTGCTTATTCCAAAAAAGAAAAATGAAAAAGTGAATAAATGCAACTTTTTTTTTGCCAGTTTATAAATTAAAATTCATTTAATTTTCTTCCTTTTATTTTTTTTTTTTTGTTTTTTCATTTTGTGCGTTTGATTTAAATGAACTAATTAGAATAAATAAATATTAATTCAATTAGTTAATTAATGTTATTTTTTTTTCCAGAGTGTAATACCACTTCATCTTGCTGCTCAACAGGGTCATATTGCTGTCGTTGGAATGCTTCTATCACGTTCCACGCAACAGCAACACGCCAAAGATTGGCGTGGACGTACGCCATTACACTTAGCCGCAATGAATGGCCACTACGAAATGGTTTCTTTACTTATTGCGCAAGGATCTAATATTAACGTTATGGATCAGGTATTTTTTTTTCAGGACACGTTTCAAATTTTTCATCTTCTAAATTTTTTCCTGCCGCTTTTTCTCTTTTACATTTATCTTTTCTAAATGCTTAGATTTGATTTCATATCAATTTAAAATTTTTTCAAAAATTTTGATATAAAGATTTAAAAAGAAAGAACATGTTATTTGAAATTTGCCTTTAAATTTATGTATGATGCAATTTGAGGACATAATTAGAATTTTTGCACTTTGGAGACATTTAAATACTTTTGGTATTTTTTAGATTTTCGAAAGATATTTTTTAATTATTTTTACTTTCAAACATTTTTTCCTAAGTGTTAAAGTTAATTTTCTTTTTCTTTTTCTTTTCCTTCGTTTTACTTTTTATTCTTTTAATTAGCAATAAGAAAAATTTTATAAAACGCATTTTGATTCGATTTTATTGCAAAATCTTTTGCATAAATTTATATTTAACTGAAATTTCAAAAATCCATGCCTAAAGGTTTTTTTTTCTCCACAAAATTTTTATCACTTTTCATTTTTGTAATTTTTAGAAAGTTTGATAACTGTTAAAGAAATTTTACAAATATTTTTTTCTTTAAATTTAAATTGAAGATTTAAATTTTTTCAGAATGGATGGACAGGAATGCATTATGCGACACAAGCAGGCCATTTAAATGTTGTAAAGTTGTTTGTGAAAAGTTCAGCTGATGCACAAGCGGAAACGAAAGAAGGGAAGGTAGGAAATGATATGATAACGTGATAAATAATATAATATTTTATCATATTATATCTTATGATATTGATAAGATAATTTTAAGTGTACCTGATCTAGGTACCATTGTGTTTCGCAGCTGCACACAATCATGTTGACTGTTTACGATTTCTGTTAAAACAAAAACATGATACACATGCTCTAATGGATGATCGAAAGGTATTTTTAATAAAATTCTCAAACAGAATTAATCATTTTATTAAAACAGTTCTGAGACTGATCACTATTGATTGATCAATGATCATAATAAAATTTTCTTTTTTTGCAGTTTATTTTTGATTTAATGGTTTGTGGTAAGACGAATGAGAATGAACCATTAAAAGAGTTCATTTTGCAAAGTCCAGCACCAATTGATACTGCTGTGAAGTTATCAGCACTGTATCGTGAAATGAGTGAAAAAGAAAAGGTTGGCAAAATTTTCAAATTTTTGTTAAAATCCAAAAAATTACTTCAAAGAATAAAAAATAATTCTTGCTCTTATCATTGTGAAACATTTTGCTGTGTAGTACATTTGTTGAATTTAATTTATACTAAAGAAGAATTAAATTTCATTTCTTTTTTTTTTTTTTTTTCAACAACTTAAATAAACGATAATATTGATAATAAAAGAAATAATAACATTAATGAAATTGTGATATTATGTGGAACTATCAGCACTGTTAGTGAAGAAGTGATTCTGAAATTAGAATTAGTGAACTGATAATAACTAGAGTAGAAAATTCCCCTGCTCAAATATACGGCAGATTCCGAAGAGTTATGTGGTGAGTCTGAAATTGAAATCAAGTAGCAGATGGCAAATTTAAAGCAGCAAATTTTGGGATTCAGAAGAACTTCCTACAGTTAAGGATTGCTCAAAAAAAACAAAACAAAATTTAATCCAAGACTTGAGATTACTTTAACAAGTGAATTAAAAAACGAACAATCAGCCTTATCAGATAGCATGATATCTCTCCACTTATCTTGTCAAAATTAGATATCATACCTTATCTTATCAAAAAAATGACCGTAAACAGTGCAAATTTTGCTCATTTAACAACCAAACAATTGTAATTTGTGTGTATGAAGGAACGTGCCAGAGATTTGTTAAATGTGTCACAATTTGCGGAAGATATGGCTGTTGAACTATTGGGCATCACAGCAAGTGAATATAATCCAGCATTGCTGTTAAAGGCAAAAGATAATCGCGGAAGACCACTTTTGGATGTATTAATTGAAAATGAACAGGTAATAGTGATATTGATGATAAATTAATGATGTCAAATTGTCGTTTCATTCTCATTTTGATATTAATGATAAATGATAAGAGTTAAGAATTTTTCTTATCATTTTTCTTTTTTTTTTTTTTTTTTTATATTTATTTCTAGAAGGAAGTAGTTTCATATGCTTCGGTACAACGTTATCTGACGGAAATTTGGACTGGACGTGTCGAATGGTCATTTGGTAAAACGGTAGCATTTACATTAATGGTACTCATCTGTCCACCAGCTTGGTTCTATTTTTCGTTACCGCTTGATACACGTATTGGGCGTGCGCCAATTATTAAATTCGTTTGTCACATTGGTATGATTAAATTTCAGCTTTCTTTGAAAACTAAGTAATTAATCAGTTAATTAACTAAACTTTTCCTATTAATAAATCACCTGAAGCGAATGTTAAATTTGTGTTGTAATTAATAAAAATTCTCTCTCGCATTGCTATACAGCTAAATATTAATTGAAAAAAAAAAAGGCAAAATTGATTAACAAAGCAAATTGTACTTGTTAATTAATATTTGAATCACATGTTCAATTTGTGTTGTAATTAACAAAATTTGTTTTTTGCACTTTTATTTCAGCAAATTTCAATTTATAAAGTTTTCTTTTTCTTTTTTAAATTTTTAATTTAAAGGGAAAGCAAAAACACAAATTGGTAATTGTATTTGTAATTTGCTTCTAATTTTATAAAATACTTTCCTGTAATATATATTTTATTATTCGATATGGTTGCTAAAATTTTAATTAATATTAATTTTTTTTTTTTGTTATATCAAATTTATCATTTTAGTGTCACATATCTATTTTACAATTTTACTTACAATTGTGGTGCTCAACTTGACGCATAAAATTTACGAAGTAAAAAGTATTGTACCATATCCGGTTGAATGGTTACTACTCCTATGGCTCTCCGGAAATCTGGTCTCCGAATTATCAAATGTAGGCGGTGGTTCCGGGCTTGGAATTGTTAAGGCTAGATTTTAAATTTGCTAAAAACAAATTGTTCAAAGCTTTTGAAATAACGAAAGAAAAAATGTAGCCTATTTATATTAGTTTGTTAATTTGGCAAGTAGCAATTTTTGGAAAATTTTCTGTAAATAATATATCTTGATATATTATTTATATATTTTGATATATTATCTTGATAATTAATAATTAGCTCGAAACAATAGAAAGGTGAAAAAAAAAGGTTTGAAATTTCTACTAATGAAAATTTTTATGATCTGATTTTTTACTTTTTTTTTTTTGCAAGCTTAAAAGGCATGCATTCTACTAAAGTCTAATCATTTAATCACTGATAAAGTTACTAATGTTTTTAAAGTCACTAGATTTGATTATCATAAACATATGATAGTCTGTTTGATAGCTGATAAATGGTAGCAGTACTAGAACGATTAAGATCGCTGGTATAAGTAANCACTAGATTTGATTATCATAAACATATGATAGTCTGTTTAATAGCTGATAAATGGTAGCAGTACTAGAACGATTAAGATCGCTGGTATAAGTAAAATAGCTTGTTCGCAATTAACTAATTAGTTAAATAAAAACCGATAAACTTTATTTAACATCAAGTGATTTGTGTAATTAAGTTGTTTTTTTTTTTTATATATTTACTTTTGTTACGACTAGAAGTGGTTTAATTGTTTTTAGTGGTAATATAATTAAAGTTGTTCAAGTTCTTGCATCAATTTGTATGCAATTTCTAGGCATCTTTAAGCTAATTTTTGCTTATTCGGTAGTTAGCAAGGTCTTAATTATTGCAAAGCTTTTAACAATTTCATCTTTCATTCTTCTCAACCTATCGCTATTAGATTTTGAAAAAAAAAAAAAATTATGAAAACAAAAAACAAATGAATAATGAAATAAAGGAATTATACTTATTCCTCAATTTTTAAGGTAGAAAGAATTTTCTTGTACAAATTTTAAAATTGAAAAAAAATTTTCATCTGTGAATTTAAATAAAAGTTGACGAAATTTTTGCAGGAAAATACTTAATGAAGAAATTTTCTCATGCTAATAGATGAAGAAATTGATTGAAGAAAGAAATAGAAAAAAAAAAAAAAAAAAAGAGAACGATCTATTTTTTTTTTTTTAGAAATAATTTTGTATGAAAAAAAATCTTTAAATTTTTCAACAAATTTCAGGTGCTAATTTTAGTACTTAGCGCAATTGCAATTGCTGTTCATGTACTTGCATTTATGCTACCAACCTTATTTATGCATCATTTAAATGATGATGAAAAGATGCATTTTATTCGAACAATGCTTTATCTTAAGAATCAATTATTCGCCTTTGCCTTATTATTTGCCTTTGTTGAGTTTTTGGACTTTTTGACTGTCCATCATTTATTCGGCCCATGGGCTATTATAATACGCGATCTTATGTACGATTTACTCAGGTACACATTCATAACCTTTAGGAATTTTTCTCTCATGATTAATTAATACTTCAATTATATGTTAATGATAATGTAAGCTTCATTTTTTTTTTTTTTTTAGTATTTTCAATTAGAGGAAATTCACATAGAATAGATAGCTTTTTTTTTCTTGCTACTTATTTAAATTATTCATTTGTTTATGCTTTTTTTTTCAAGACATTTATTTTTACTAGTAAATTAGTTTTTCAGCTTCATTTGAATTATTTTTTTTTTTTTTTTTAATTTTGCTGCTTATTTTTCTAACTTTTTCATTTGCTTTTTATTTACTTCTGATTTTATTTACTTTCGGTCAATAATTCAAGTTTTTGCAATGTTTAAAATATTTCAATAAAATAGCAATGTATAGAAGGAAGCTAAGCGAGAAAATTTCGGAAATTTTATTTTTTTGAAGTAAATAGAAGGGAATAAAGGGGAAAAACCTTAGCATTTTCAGCGATTCAATATTGTTTGTTATTAAATAATTCAATAATTTCAATTTCCGTTTTTTCAGTTTTTCGATTTCACTTTTTTAGGTTAATTATTTGAGCAATATTTGATTATTTTGCAGGTTTCTAGTTATATTACTACTCTTTATAGCGGGTTTCACCTTACATGTCACCTCTATATTTCAGGTAATTCATTCCTCTATTAAATTACCTTTTTCTTAAGATATTACAGAATTTTAAAGCTTTTAGAGCTATCGAATAATCATATTTACACTATCAAATTTTTACTACTGTTAAATCATCTGTCTTCATTAAAGAAAAACCATTGTTAGAGGATGTGGAATTTCAAAATTTATTTTTTCATTTTTATTTTTATACACTTATTGCAATAAAATTTGATAATTAATTAACTAATTAATCCATGGATATTCTCGATTTAAATAACATTTTACTTCCTCAGTAATTCCTACATTTGCAATACAGCCAGCATATCAGCCTGCGGATACGGATGATGCGCAATGGATGCGGCTTGCGTCACCGGAACAGACACTTGAAATGCTCTTCTTCTCGTTGTTCGGTTTGGTTGAACCGGATACAATGCCACCGCTTCATTTAGTTCCTGATTTTGGCAAAATTATTTTAAAAATGATTTTTGGAATCTATCTTTTGGTTACATTAATTGTAAGTAATATTTAAAAAAAAATTTTTTTTCTTTTATTAATTATTAAACTATTTTGAAAAAAAAAAAAAAAAAAAAAGAAAAAGAAAATGTAACAAATTTTTGTTAGAAAAATTTTCCTAAAAAATTAACATTAATTAAATTTTTAAACTTAATAAGAGAAAAAGATTTCATTTGTTTTTAGGTTTTAATAAATTTACTTATTGCTATGATGTCGGATACATATCAACGAATTCAAGCACAATCCGATAAAGAATGGAAATTTGGTCGTGCAATTTTAATTCGACAAATGAATAAACGCTCCGCAACACCTGCACCAATTAATATGTTAACAAAATTAATTGTTGTTCTAAAAGTTGCCTATCGAAATAATTGTAAGTTAGAATAATTATTTCACCTGGAGGTTGGGAGGGGGAAAGGAGAAAAATTAAGATGAATTCTTTGAAATTTTAGCTAGCAAATTGAATTTATCACTAAAATGAATTAGGGCATTTTTTAGCTAGTAAATTCAAATTAACACTGAAATAAATTTGGAACATTTACAGTTTTTTTTTTTTGATACTTTATAAAAAAATTTTTGAATTGAAAGTTTTACCTTGTGATATCGAACATTTCAAATATTTTTGCTGGAAAAAAAAAAATTAGTGAATTGGTAGTTTTTCAGACCTTTCCAATCATTTTGAATTTCTATTTGCTCTTTGGAGAAATGCATTAAAATTGTACATATTGAGAGTTGGGAAAATTGTTAAATTTTAATTTTATTCTAATTTAATTTCTTTCGCCTTAATTCTAATTTTAATTCTAGCTATTAATTTTTTTTTTTAATTCTATTTTTAGTAAAATTGTGTACACAAAAAGCTCAACAAGATCTTCGACATGAGGAGAATATTGATGCATTCTCGATGAGTGGTGATGCAGGTCGTGCTACTCCAGCTATTTTAGCAGATGATGATGCAACAGGTAACAATTTCCAATTATCTTAATTAATTAATATTTTAATTTCTTTAATGATTCATTTCCTCTCTTTTTTTTTGTTCCCTCTCTTATATTAATTAGTTTGTACATTTTTGAATGTTGTTAAATTGATAATTTAAAAAAAAAAAATTAGAACTTTCGATTTTTTTTTTATAACAGATAAGAAACATATGTTAGCATTCTGTAATATATATATTATAGAATTTCATAGTTAAGAAGAGAAGAAAAAATTTCACAAATTTATTTTAATATATTTGCTCAATTATTGCTGTTTTGATTTTTCAACTGATTAATTCATTGTTTCATTGATTGATTGTTTGATTGATTGAACTATTCAAAGAAAAAAAAAAAAAGCAATCAATTAATTAACACTGAATGGTCTAAATTTCGTTCATAAAAATACTTTTAAAAATTATAATCAAAATTTGTACTGAAATTTTAATATTTTGTCAAAAAATTCCAGAAATTCGATGTGGCCAAAATGAAGAATTAGGCAAAAGTGATGATTGGAATATTGAAACAATAATTGATTGGAAACGTGTCGTTGATATGTATTATCAAATGAACGGTCAGGTAGATGCAGATGATGTACACGTAGAAATACCATCATGAATATTTTCGACGTTTCATGACGTACACGTGACGGTATTGGTTAGCGCAAGATATCAGAAAAAGTTTCACATTTCAAATTATTTCAATATGGTAGAAATTTCATCGAATTCAATAAGGTAGAGGAAAAGCATTTTAATTTGATGTGTTATAATTGTTCCAAAAATGAATAGCAATCATTAAAATCTTGGATAATTGAAAATTTAGCCTAATTAGACGAGTGAAATGAGGATTTTTATGAATGATTATTCCAAAAAAAAAAAAATTGAAAATTATTTTTGCATAATTTTTTTGAAATAATTTTTAATTATAGAACTGGAAAAAATGAAATGTGTTTCACTCCTTCTTAATTTTTTTTTTTTTCTAAATTTCATTAATAAATTGTACTATCAATTTGTTGACATTAATCCAAAATGCTACAACAATTATTTCATCATTCCTCATTAATTTATTTGGTTAATTAATTTGTTGTTATTATTTATATTTTGAACAGTAATGTGTCGCTCAATTCTGTCATATAAATGCAAAATAAATTTCAAAAAATAAAAAATAATAATAAATTTAAAAAGCACAAAAATGATAATCAAATAACAAATATCAATTTGTTTAATCTTCTTACTGTAAAGCTGGATGAACATTTCGTTTCGCATCTATAAATATTCAATAATTATTAAGACTACTAAGACTTTTCAATATCATTGATAAGTTAGTTATTATTTTTGTGATAATGCTTCAGAAAATTCGCAACATTGATAAAATATTATTATGCACTTATCATCTTTCACTGATAACATTTGCCTTTATCTTTATCTATGCATCATTCTCATATATAAAATTTAATATTAACATAGATAATATTGTCAACTTTGTAAATAATCAAAATGCTATCCTTTTTTTCTCTTTCAATCCTTCCCTCCCTCTCTTTCTTTCTCACCTTTTAATTATACACTTACACGATATAATTAATGCCTTTTATTATTTTTTGCCTTGTTTCAACAAGATGAGCTTCTCATTAACTTAGTTGGCCTAATTGCAGAACTAATTAATGCAATTAGTTTTAATCAGTTACTCATTTATTTGTTTCGGCTTTGAAATAATTAAATAAAAAATAACTTTCAATTTTACGGTTATTTTTGTAGACATCGGCAATTAAATTATTAAGTATTTGTAGTGTTTCATCGAATATTTCTTTTGTACAGCTTGCAGCATTCTTTGTTTCATTAATTGATGCTTTTTCATCAGTTTCTATTTTTTTTGAAATTAAAATTAATTTAATCAAAATATACTTATACAAATATATGTTAAATATATCCCAAAGACAAATTTTATCAGTTGTAAAGTTTTTTTTTTTTTTAAAAAAAAAAATCCCAAATTTAGCCAATTTTAAATGATAAATATTTCGAGTATCCCTTAAATATGCACTCATAAATTTATGCTAAGGAAAAAAAAAGAATTTTTCTTAAAACTGAAAATAAATTTAAATGATATTCACATATTCTCTATTAGAAAAAAAAAAAAAATTCTTCCACCAGTTGCTGATTTGTTACAAAAATAAAAATTAAAACAACTGATTGCATACATACTGAATGAATATATTCAAGAAATGAAAGCAAAATTCTCTCCTTTGCCAATTTGTCTTGAAATTGAAACTAACTAAATTTAATTGATGTCCAAATTTTGCAAAATAATAGAAAATATTATTTAGAGAGGAGAGAAAAAGCAGAAAGTTTAAAAATTTTCCATTTAAATTTTGAAAGATAACAGCCTGGAACGAACTTTTATTGCTGTAGCAGACTGATTCAATTGCACTAATTTCATGTTCAATCGATTCAATCATTTTATCAAAACTTCGTAATCTGAAATAATCGATAAAGTGTGATTTAAAACAAAACAAAAAATTCCTAGCTTTCTTTTTTTTTGAACCAAAAATTATTCTGTAATTTGTTTTCATGAAATTATGAAGAATTAGTNTGTAATTGTAATAAACTAATAAACTAATAAACTAATAAACTAATAAACTAATAATTAATAACAAACTGTAATTTGTTTTCATGAAATTATGAAGAATTAGTTGATTAATTAGCTCAATAATTTTAGAAATTAATAACTTGAAATGTAAATTTTTGCATTCATTCTTGCGAAAATTTTTTGCAACTAATTTGCATAACTTTCAATCGTTATTTGTGATTGCATAAATTCCATCCATCTTTTAGAATCATTATAGCCGTTCGTATCAACAATNATTCTGTAATTTGTTTTCATGAAATTATGAAGAATTAGTTGATTAATTAGCTCAATAATTTTAGAAATTAATAACTTGAAATGTAAATTTTTGCATTCATTCTTGCGAAAATTTTTTGCAACTAATTTGCATAACTTTCAATCGTTATTTGTGATTGCATAAATTCCATCCATCTTTTAGAATCATTATAGCCGTTCGTATCAACAATCCGGTAATTTTCCGGAAATGCATTAAAGATAAAAGTTTTTTTCGATGCTGTTGCATGATATTTTTGCATCAATTGTCCGATATTTTTTCGTTTCATCAATCTTTTTGGCCTAGAATTTTTTTTTTTTTTTTTGATTTTTTCAAATTCAAATAGTAAATGAAAATTACAAACCCAAGAGATTTTATTGGTAATTGGCAAATTTTGTAAAAATTGATTTTTTTCATTCCCAATTATTTTCAAATTAATAAATAAAAGATTGGTGATGAGAAATAATAAATCTCTGAAATATACTTTTATCACTAATTTATTTATTACCTGAGAAAATGTTGAGATTTTTGATGATAATTTTAACACTTTTCTCGACGATCACACTTATTAACTTTCGTATTTGATTTAATTAACTTACTCATTTGAGTGAATTTTACTTAGGAAACAATTGCCACTTTCTGAATCGCTTTGTGTTTGTTCAACAAGCAATGATTTCGTCGATATTCGTGTTTTATCATTAGCTATTGATGATATGGTTTGTGATAACGGAATGTTAGTGATATTTTTAGGCATAATACTAATCGCTATCGAAAATAATTTCCCTGAAAATACTAAAAAAGATGTTTTTTAAATTTCAAATAATTTCCATGAACAAAGCATTCTTGCAAAAAAAGTCTTTTTTACTGAAACAGGTAATGGAAATTATTACAGTGATAATAAATAACACTGATAAGGGAGAGTTATCATCTTCCTCAGCTCGGTAATTTACTTTAAAAAAAAAAAAAAGAAAGAAAAAATACTGTGCTTAATGAGATCCATAATTGAGAATTAAGNGAAAAAAGTACTGTGCTTAATGAGATCCATAATTGAGAATTAAGGTAATTAAGGTTGTAAACACTTCTTGTATTTGAAATTGAGAATTTTTTAGAAAATTTTGAAATTGAAAATTTTTTTATTATTGCTTAAAATTATTTTTTAATTTTACCGTGAAATTTTAGCGAAAAAAAAAAATGTTACATTTGAAAATTTAGCAAAAGCAATAATTCCTCCTTTTTTTTCACGTAAAAAATTTTAATACTATAAAATTTTGAGATTTTTTTTTTTTAGTAAACAGTACCAAATTGCTGCTCAACAATAACTTCATTGATTGCTACTGAAGTCGATTGAAGCATGCAATTTTTAGCAAACTTTGTCGGTGCACATTTTAGCAATTTTAGCTTTAAATAATGTGCAATGAAACATTCGGCAATTTTCATCGAAGTACAAAAAGATTGTTTTTTTCGAAAATTATTTCGATTTGAAAATTTCACTGTTTTTTCGCTATTGCATTTTGCTGCACTTCGAACTGTAAAGGAATATTGTTTTGTTCATTTTCTTATTCCATTTCAGATCTTTCATTTTTCTTTTTTTTTTTTATCAAATATAATAAAAATTTTGCACATCTTCATGAAATTTTATTTAATATTTTTAAAACTTTTGATTAAATAAAATGCAAAAAGAAGTAACTATTTGTTGGATAATTTTTCGTTGGAAATGCAACAATATTATCGTTATCAAAAGATTCTTGACTGGAAACTGTTATATCAGCAAATGATATGATAGTAAGTTCGGAGCTTAAACTTGAAGTACCAATTGTGCTCTTCTTACCCAACAATGATGATATACAATTTGGCGTATCATTTATTTCACTGCAATATAGCAAATATGGAAATTGGAAATTTTAAAATTAAATTCTTAAAATTTCTCTTTTTGTTTTTAATTTGATTGCAGGGGACAAAATGAATGAGCTACTGTGATTGGCAAAAAAAAAAACTAATAGTTGGAAATTTGAAAGCAGCTAATTTTGCAAATTCCAAATGAATTTCATTTTTTTCTTTGTACTCAAATTATTTAATTGGCAAGAATTTTCACTTGCTAAATTACTGTTATTGTGTGGAAATTTTAAAAATTCATANATAGTTGGAAATTTGAAAGCAGCTAATTTTGTAAATTCCAAATGAATTTCATTTTTTTCTTTGTACTCAAATTATTTAATTGGCAAGAATTTTCACTTGCTAAATTACTGTTATTGTGTGGAAATTTTAAAAATTCATAAATTGAAATTAAAAAATAGCATCCTTTGGAGGTTTAAAATCAGAACGTTTTGTGAATGAGAAAATTTTACAGTTTTGCAAAGTTTCGTACCAGTTCATTATAATATTTCGGAATAACAACCTCTCACTTCGACTTCAAAATTTGAAATGATAGGAATATTTCATGTTTAATTAAACTTTATTGAAACCTTTTTTCCAAGAAAGATCACCTAACATTTAAACAAATTCTCCGTTA
Source organism: Setaria digitata (assembly GCA_003640385.1). NCBI lineage: Eukaryota > Metazoa > Nematoda > Chromadorea > Rhabditida > Setariidae > Setaria > Setaria digitata. Next base: position 55,495 of record RCAB01000145.1, read on the forward strand.
TTACCTGAAATCACCTATCGCCTAAACAAGTTCTCTGCTATTACCTGTAATTAATTACCACTTAATACAAATCCTCCATTATCTACTAAAATCATTCGTCATTCAAATAAATTTCTCGCTATCATCTAAAATCACTTATCACTCATTATCACCTAAAATCATGTTTTTGTTGCAAATCACACATTTAGTAATATGTGAGTAAATTCTTTCTTGTTTCCCGTTAAAAATTATTCATCATTTATTTAACTGAAATCAAATTATCAGAGATTTCAATTTAACACATATTGTTAAATATGATCCATTTAAAAACTAAACAATAAACAAAGGCAATTTGCAACTGGAAGTAGAATTAATAAGCTTCAAATTTCTGAGGTAATTTTCAAATGATTGTAGCAGCCGTCGAGATATATTTTAAAATTTCAAATTTTGACAAGGTAATTTTCTCTTTTTTTTTCCTTTAGAATTTCCAGAAAAGGCAAAAATTCAAGTAAAATGAGAAGCTGAGAACGAAATAGAAAGCGCCCGAAGAAAAAACAAAATAAATAAATAGCAAAAGAAATAACTAATAATTTAAATTAAAATTTTATAACTGATTTGATATGCGACATATTATCAGAAGGGCCGGCACCACGATGTCGAAAAGATGATGAGAATTTTGGTGGCATTTTTCGGGAGCATAATAACTGCAAATAAAATTGAAATTGATAAATTTTAACAGCAGTTTTAGAAATAATCAAACTTTTAAAATATTGCAATTTAAATCAATCAATTAAAAAAAGATAGAAAATGAAAGGGGAAATCGAATTTTTGAACTGGAAAATTTGCATTATTTTTAAATAACTGATCGTCAATTTCGCAATTTTTATTCAGGACAAAAGGATAGAAAAGAAAAAACGTTCCATTTTTTAATTATTTAAATACTATGTTTTTGGTTTTTCGAACTATAAAAACAAAATTATTCGTCTTCAATCTCATCAAAATTACAAATTAAAATTCAAAAAATTCTAAACAAGAATAAATTACTGCGTGAGAATAATAGTTAAATATTGTAATTTTTTTGCAGGTAAAATTTTAGATAAAATAAAAGAAGTAATATACCTGGGTAAAAAAGTTATGAGAAATGGAATATGCAGTACGGGAAGTATTTAATGATCGTGCATTGGTGGCTTGTGCCAAAATTCGTTTTGGCTTCGATTTTTTCTTCTTGGCTCTTTTACAATAGCACAATAGCAATGAAACATTTGTATGATGTCGTCCAAAGTAACGTAACTGAAATTTCTTTCAGTTAAAATATTTTTTAGCCAATTCTTGATATAAAAGCAAGAAAAAAAAAATACACCTCAGTGATAAATTTTATTAAATATTTAAATTATTTAAGAATTTTAAATTAGAAGATTTTACATGATAGTGATGATATGTGATAATTTGATAGCTAATTTAGTCGTATAATTGGCATATTAACCTTTGCACTCATTGCTGGTATCCTCAAAATTACCAGTACTGGATTAAATAATGGATCTACAAAGGCTGCAATTCGAGCTAGCTGAAACCAACGTGCCCATTCCGTGGCACTTTCACGTTTGTGAGCGCAAAAAATTGCTATTTCAATAAATGTTTGTCCAGCAATGGAAACAAAATATGCACAAATTGATAGTAAAAGTGTATTGAAAAGTATTTCGCGACGTCGTTGTGGCTTACATTCACTAAAAAGTAATAAATGATAAGTTTTGTTTTCTTTTAGTGATAAAATTTTATGGACTATATTTCAATATTTTCTATGTTTCATTAAATTAGTAGCTTTTTGATTTTAGGTTGATCAAATTAGTTCCTTTTTCATTAAATACATTTTCAAAAGAATGACAAAAATTATGCATTCTATTTTATTTAAATCTTTAACGAAGAAAGAAGAAGAAAAAGGAGAAATGTCTTAAATAGTAATTGATTAAATTTGGATTTCGAAAAAAAAAAAAGCCAATATTTTAGAGAGCAACAAAGTAAATTTTTGGACTTAATATCAATTCTAACAATAGCAACATTTTATCAAATTAATAAAACTTAGTAATTGTAATTCCATTAAAATATAAATATTTTGTTAATAAAAATTTTTCTAATTACTAAACAAACCGTGTTTCGCCACCTAGCATAGTGTTTTGTCGAAATACGTTACGATGATAGCAAAGTGTTATCACAAATATCATTAGTGATATCACTAGAAAAGTTAACGTGAACAGCGTATGACCACGTAGTAAGTAAACGCCGAAATTGTGAAATGGTGAAATTTGATCACAAAGACCACCAAAAACATCGTAATCTGATGGTATCAAGCTAGAACAAATAGTTTATGCAATATTTTTTTTTTTTTTTCTTAGTCAAAAGTTTACGTTATAGTTATTATTTTGTGGTATTTCAGTTAAAAAAAATTTTTTACTTAGCAATTTAAACCGAAATTCATTGATAATTACACTTCAATTTTAATTTACTAGTAACTTTATTTGCCAGGAAATCATTTTGGGTTATTATTTAATTACGAACGATGGTGGTCTGACTATCATTTCCATTTCCATTTCCATTTGCCATTATGCCTATCACGATTTTATTGCTAATTATAAAAAAAAAAAACGAGAAAAAGCTAAATTAAAGACTTTTTAATAAGCTTGAATGTTGTTCTGATCATTACATTTAACATGATTTTGCTTCTTAATCATCATAATAAAAAGAAAAAATCATTATTTTTGTTTATAGAAGAAAGATTTAACTCTTTTTGATGACATTGAATATCATTTCGACGTGTTTTCAACGTGGTAAACATTTGACCGATGAAGTGAATTGCTGTAAGCTGAAGGAATGAGAAGAGGAAATGCGTGAGGAATAAAAATATCCAAACAAGTGAAAAAATTGAGATAACACACTTCCGTGATAGACGTATGGATTTACCGGCCATTGAACGATTAACAACTACCTGAAATTTTTAATTAATTAAGTGTAAATTTCATTTTTTTTTCAATTAATTTGTTTTTGTCGCATATTTTATTTATGGTATTTTAGGAAATATACCAATTAGCTTAAAATTTCGATCATATTAGCATGTCTTGAGGTGTTAAAAAAAAAAAAAAAAAAAGAAAAAAGGATTAATTACTCTAAAATAATGACATTTAGTTAGTAATAACATTATTTAGTTTCGAATTTTACCAATTACTATTTTTATATTTATTAAGATATTCTAATGTAATTAGTACTCAAATGAGTAATTACTTCAGGCCATATAGTATTATCGGGCTAAATATTGCTTTGTTTTTATTCACTTTTAGTTGTTGATGATGTTATTATCATTGTTATTATTAAAATGTTATTAACTTACCAGTACAAGAACAAGCAAACTGGTAAGGCCAAGAAGTGAACCATTTTGGGCCAACGAATAAAGCGTTTCTTGAATCATTTGATTAACAAATTTATTGGCTCCAAATAGATTTGCATTCAGAGTTTCAGTTATAGCTAGGGAAGCCGGGAGGGAACCGTCAAAATTCTGAATAAAAAAAAAAAAAAAAAAAAGAACAGAAAATTTCAAATTTATTAAAATAGGATGAAAATTATGTGTTTCTTTTTTCTTTTAACTGAGCAGATGGGAGATTTTCAGGAATTTTAATTCATTTTTTCCTTTCTGTTTGAAAACAAAAAAAAAAAAAGCTAAATCGTTGTCGATTTATCTAGAATTCTTTGGATGAGTTCCATAATGAAACATTTCTTCTTTAGTGTTTAAAGCAGAATGTCTCCCTAATTAGTTAATTAGTCAAATTATTTCCACCTAACTTATTCTGTAAATAATTTGTTCTCAGGTAATTTGATTGTAGATGAACTAGGTGGAAAAAAAATGAACAAAAATCATTTGGCAAAGTTAGCATAAATTAATAAGAAGCGCATTTTAAATTTAAGTGATTATTTAGAAGATACACAAGTTGATGATAACAAATCAATCATCACAGATTAGTGATAGCAAATGATTATTTTCAATTTTTTAAATGCATTTTCCTGTGAGCAAAAGACATTTAGCCGAATTATACAATTTGTGGCTTTTATCATTTTTAATCATTTGCTTCGAATTCTTTGATAACTAAAATATAACTCGAAAAAAAGAAAATGGTATCTGATATGAATTCTGATTTTCTTTTTTACCCGAGTGATACGTAGGAATTTAGTATGATGGGGCCAAAAATTGTTTAAATTAATATTGAAAAATTAGAATTAGTAATAATTTATTTCCATTTCAACTTTTCGTCTTTTCTATTACATTTTCGTTTTGTTGTTGTTGTCAGTGAGGTGTGATATTTATAGCTATGCAAAATTTTTGACTTCTTAATTTTTTTTTTTTATTGACTAATTAATTACCAAAAATTAGTACCGTATCATATAGCAATCGATTCGATTTATCACCAATAGTTTGAAAATGTAAGAAAATAAATGATACGATGAATAAAGAATTGGATAAAATAATATTAAAAACGTATAATACAGTAGCTGTCGATAAATGCTTATGTGATTTCCATAGTAGCAATAATAAAACTACAGTAATAATTAGTACCAGTAGCAAAAGAAATGTTTCAATGTAAAAGCCAATTTCCGCAAACCAAGCTATAGCTCTGCAATGAAGTTGAAAATTAATTACACTTATATTAATTACCGAAATTCAATTTCTTAGCAACAATCTCATTAATTTAATAATTTCTTAATAGTCAATTATTTCACTCATCACACTAATAATTGATTAATCTTTACTGGCAATTTAATAATCTTTCTCACTGTTAATGTTACAGCAACAAAATGAAATAGCAAAAAAAAAAATAGCATGAATGAATTTATTTACCAAAAGAAAAATTCCAATAATTTTTAATTTAAAAAAATTTTTTCACTACTCTCTTTATTCACCACATACTATCTAGGGTAAAATAAGCTAGATTTTTTTTTTTTTTTCCTTCATACTAATCAATGTCGTTTAATATGACATACCTTTTCTGTGATTTTTTCTAGCATAGAAATATATATATATAGTATAAAAAAAAAATTAAATGTTCATTATTTCATATGTATTTTTTCTTCCTAAGTAGCAAAAATATTATCAAATGTTGATAATTATTACTTAATTTGAGCGCTTGTTTCTTCATGAATGAAAAAATTAGCCTCATAGGAGCATTTTTCAAGTTTGCTATCATTATTATTATAATTGAAATTTGTCTCATTGTCATTATTTTCCAAAATGATCAGCTGCTGTTCTCGTTGTTGAGCACACCTAATTAAATAATTAATTTCATTAATGTATTTGCAGCAATATCCAAAATTTTAATCATGCTAATAAATAGTTCAAATTGTGGCAAATTTATAAATGTTATCATTTCGGTGAAAAAGAAAAAAAAAAGAAAAAGACAAAAACAAAAACAAACAAATAAACAAAAGCATAACAATCTCTTATAAGTCATTTGATATCGAAATTATTCGGTGTAAATTTTTCTTTTTTTTTGCTTTAATATTTACAGTATAGCTTTTTCGATATGTGATGTAAAATTTTTTTAAAATTAAAATTCGTCTTGCTTCTCGTAATTTCCGTTAATGAGTAATTAATTTACAAAACAAAAAAAAAAAATAATTAATGCTAACATTTTAGCTTGTTCGAGCTGATATTGTAATTTGATAGCTGTTTTGCTGAAAAGTTGAAGAAGATAACGTGTTTTCAAGACAATTTCCAGCAAGCGACTTTCGCTGCTAACTGCTGCTACCAGATAATTACTGTAAATAAGATAATTATGATAAAATTCTAATCATAATTTTGTATTTTAATAATGGACCAAAATGAACTCCTATCATCATTTCATTTCATGCTGACGGATCCGTCGTTCTCTTTTCTTTTTAATTTTTTCGTTGATAAAATTAAGCAAGCGGAAAAAAAAAAAATATTTTTAATAAATCATTTCTTTCTTTTTGTTAGTAAATTTTTGATATTTCTTTTCATTTTACTTTTTAATAAATCAATCAATCAATGTTATGTTATCGTATCATTGAATTGCTGTCAAAATTGCCATACTTAACTTATGCTATCATAAATACTGTCTACTGATTGTTCCAATTAATTCGTAATGATAATTGATTAATTCTGAGTAATTAATGATTTGTTAACCTCATTAAATTCATGAAATATACATCATTTGCCAGTGCTTCACCAAACGACGAATATTTTGGTAGAATATTAATGCTAAAATCATTTAATGTATGACAATTTCGAGCAAAACGTTGAAAAAAGGCGTTCATTTTAACCAAACGTATCATTGAATCGCCGGAACACATCTGAAAAATGATGTATTAAACTTGATTTAATTTAATTTTTGCTATTAATTTTCATCTTTTCTTGAACGAGCTAACAGTAGCATTATTTGTTACTGTACAATTTTCTTTGAAGCAAATATTAATTAATTAAAACGAACAAGAAAAGACACAAGTGAGTACCTTATTGAGGAGATACAATCGGTCGTTTGTTTTGTCTACAAGACAACGTTGAAATAAATCGTTGTATGTATTTTGTAGTCGTTGACAGATAATGCTTTAATTAATTTCAATTAATTATGCTTCACTAATTGGTATTATAAATTAGGCTTAATTTACTCAGTAATCCGCAAGAAAAAAAAAATATCATTTCGTAAAAAAAAAAAAAAATTGAACAATTATTGGCAAATAGAAAAGCAAATAAAGTGCAGAAAAGGCATGCATTACCTGAAATTTTTTATGAACTCGAAAAGAAATTCAAAATTCAAGCAATAACTCAAAATCAAAATTATAATGAACAAGGTGATATCGCTCAAATTAAGTATTTAGAACCAAAATCATGAAATCGAACTAAGAGTGGTGGTGGGAATAAGTTGGATTACAGATAATAAATTAAAATCGATTAATCGATCAAAAAGTGCCTTAAATTCGAAATAAAAACATCCGCAATATTAAATTAAAATCAAGCAAATAATTTGAAATTGAAATAAAATACTGCTGCATTAATTCTTCTTCTTGTCAATTTGTTATTGACAATTTCATTTTCCTTACGATATTACTGCATGTGATATATTAATTAATTTTCAGGACTTATCCATTTTCATCAATTCATAAAATTAATTATTACCTGCGATCAGTATTGTTATCCTCGAAAAGTACCCTAAATAAGATGGCATATTTCATTAAACCATAAATATTTATATCATTAGTTTGTTGACATACCTTAAAATGAAAAAGAAATTGATGAGAATAAACTGTTTCCGTCTAGTGAATGTCTAAATTTGATATTTAAATTGTCGATGATGTTTTTATTTTGAATGAAATTTTTTCAAAACAAATAAATTAGTTTTTCAATTCTTATTTGAAAACAGACGCAAAATCATACACAAAATGATCTTTTCTCTGAAATTAATAAATACATTTTTTGAATTGGATAATTGCTGCAAATATCTTTTAATACTTAAACTGGAAAAAATTCATTTGTTAATGTTTAATGATAGCTAATTAATAATTAGTTCTTATTGGTAACTAATTATTTAAAGGTTTTGATTTAAAATAATGGGCAGCAAACAATACAAAAGCAGAACATAATTGTTAGAAAATACGAAAATTCAAATATCAGTTATTTTCCGCACGAAAAATTTCGGTTAGTACTTATATGCACCAATTAACAATTGATAAATTTCCACATGGATTGAGAATTGATTGAAATCTTCAGGTACTAATTAATAAGAAATTAGTGTTTTCATGCGCTAATTAACAGATGGTTTAAGTTAGTATAAGTTTGCTAAATTTATTAATGTAAATTATTACACACTAGATGTCCGTTGATTGTTAATTAAATTTGAATAGAATAATAACTAATTTCTATGGAGGGATATGTACAAATGAAACAGCAATTACTATTAGCCGTGTGCATTAATTGATAACTAATCAATATCAATAAGTTCTAATTAACGAATTTTAACAACCACATCTAATAATTGAAAATCTAATAACGGTTATATAAATAACAATTATACGATTATATAACGAGTAACAGTTAAATATTTTTATATATGTGTTAATTATTGGATAATTAATATAAATTATGCATTACGCCGGCAGCCAACTCATACTGAACCATTTTAATTGATAATTAATGAATTTTTTTACACATACCAAAGCGTAAGCAGCTTGCATAATTAATAATTGAAATGTTCGATTGTATTGAATTCCCATACGTTGCCAACTTACAGCGTGATTTATTTCGCAGTACTGAAGTGATTGCATAAACCAGACTAACGAAATATAACGTGAAGGTATATAACGTTGAATTTCACGCCGACATAACACGTCATGGTGAAGTAAACGATTAATCTGCAAGAAATAATTTTTACTATAAATTAATGATTTTTGCCGTACCTAAAATAATATTATGCTTAAATAATCGTTTTTTGTTTTCAATAAAATCAGGCTTTTTTTTGGCGAAATGAATAATTTTACTTATCACTTATCGATTAATAGATAAAGTGCTTACTAGTGGTGCTCCGGAGCGATACATTATCAGTCCGCGGTTATCTTGAGTACATAATGCTGTAATTTTATCACGATTATTGAATGGTGATAACCATTTCAAATTATCCATTGATGATGAGGCCAATGTAATAATACCCGAAAATAGTAACAAATCTAGTATGAACGAATACATAATTGTATCTTCCTGCAAAAAAAAAAAAAAAAAAATTAAATTTTAAATTTTCAAAAGGGGAGCAGAAAATGAAACCAGGAAAGATAGCATAGTGATATACTGATAGCTAAATGATTAAAAGTCTATCAGAAACAATAAATTCGCAAAATATCAATAAAAAGAAATTTTTTACCAAAGTATCCTCTCGTAAATATTCCACCCGTCAATTATCTCCCTTAAATACCCATCCTGAATACCTCCCGTAAATAAGACCCATCCTGAATACCTCCCGTAAACAAGACCCATCCTGAATATCATCCGTAAACAAGACACATCCTAAATACCTTCCGTAAACAATACCCGTCCTGAATACCTGAATGCCTTCTCGTGAACATTCACCACCGAATATCCTGTCGTTATCTATTCCAAAATCCTATGCTAAATATAAATAAACCTTTAATTCTTACATTTTTTCCTTGTCACAAATTAGCATTCTTAATTAGCAAGCAAAGAAGAAAGCATACTGACTTTTGAGGAAGTGATAAAATAATTTAGTTGAGTAGGATTTGAGCCATTTCAAATATCTCAAATGAGGAAAATTTTCATATTGCCAAAATCAACCATTGCAACTTTGGCATTAATTCTATCTACAAAATTAATAATAATTTATTCATTAGTTGATTTTTATCAATAAGATTATTTTTATCATTAAGACACTTATCAATGGGTTTGTTAGTTTTATCAATATGATTAACTCCTGCGTTCATAAAATTATCAGTTCAACTGATAATATCACGAGTAGTATGAGTAAGAACATTCGTTCTAGCAATGTGATTATTAGTTCCATTGACAGGACTACTAGTTCAGTTAAATAAGCATTAAGTATTAATGAGCTATAAGTGATCGAAACAGCAGCTACCGTCGGTCTACAGTGACAGGATAGTAATATTTTTTAGCTCTTCTTCCATTCATCACTCATAACAAAGTAATTATCTAATTAAAGAAGAATACAATTGGAATTTTCCATTTGCGCCAATTCAATAATTTATTGTCTTTAAGATAATGAATTCATTTCATCGCATCTATATGGCTGATGAAGGCAAAATGGAATTTCAAAAAATGACATAAAATTTTTTTTTTAAAGTGATATATGAAATTTCTATACATTTCAATTACTGCCGATTTAACAAGTGGAACTGTCTTGGCAATGACAAATTGTGTTGAGATTTGCAAAAAGAAAAAAAAAGTAATTGAAAATAAATTACAAATTTTTTTTAATGTGTAAAAATTTGATCTAAATGAAATAGAGTGAAATCATGAATTCAATTTGATTTGTGGAGAATTTCAGTTGCTCAAAATTTTTAACAAAAATGAACTTTGATAATCTTGCCAAATTTTTTTGTGTCAACAATAACTCAATAACTGAAATTATGACGAAAAACAAAATAAAATTATTACCTTAAAATGAAGAGACAAAATTCTTACTGATGTAAAATTGCAATTTTTACCTCAAAGTATAAGGGAAAATTTGTTAAGATTATATTATTTCAACCAAACTTTGTTGAAGGAACTTATTCGTTAGTTATTTTAGCTTTATTAGTTAATTAGAAGAAAAAAAAAATTCGCCATATTCAAAATCATGTATAATGTTCGTTTATCATTAATTAATTTATTCATTTATTCAGGAAAATGAGTATCCAGTGAATAATTGTCACTAAAACGTCACTAAAAAACGAATAATTGTCACTAAAACGCGAGACTATTTCACTGATCAATTGAGCTGATGAAAATTTCCAATTTAAATGATTGTAAATTTTGGAACAATAATTTTCTCGGTTAATAAAAATAAACTTCACGAATTTAAAAACATTTCAGGAGAGGCAAATTTTTAAAATTACTTGTGAAAAAAAAAGACTTAGCGATGGAATTCTCAATAATGAATATTTGAATTTGAAGACAAAAATTTGTTTTTTTCCACAAGAGAGATGAAATTATTAAATGGCATAATAACTAATTTTTATAAAGTTCACTTTTTTTTTTCTATTATGATGTTAAAATTACAAAATTGCAACCTTTTCAGTAAAATATTTTCTACACTTTGATAAAATTTAATAAAATATTTTTTGACGCACACAAAATAAGAAATTGAAATAGAAAAAATTAATAATCTCAAAGGCTTAAAATTGCTTAAGTCGAAGCCTATAGAAAATCTTTTGTTTCGTTTTGATAATCTATGATAAAATATAATTTTAATGAAGAGAGGAGAAAAAAAAAGGAAATTATCCAATTAATTGGACAAGAGGGAGTCTAAAATATTATATTAGCCAAGATAAAGTTCGAAATACTGTTATTGGTCAAGTGGGTATTAGCTGAGAAGAAACCTAAAATGCCATCATTAGCCAAAAGGGAATTGCTGGAGCTGCTATTGCTAGCCTAGTGGAAATGAACTTAATAGCATTAAAATAATTTCAGCAATATATAAAAACTTAATAATTAAAATTACAAAAGTGGCAAATGTGGAAGATATGACATTCGTACATGGTAGCCAAATGAAAAACTGGCTGGTTTTTTTTTTTCCATCCTAGATTTTTTCCTAATTTCCTTCTTTTTTTTTTTTTTTTTTTTTTTATTAATAATAGCTGCTTTTCTCACAAAGTTGTCGAGAATTCTCGAAGAATAGATCTATCAATTGTTATTTACTTCACTTCTCAAAAATTTTCCTCATCAATCTTATCATCTTATCTTATTTAATATATAATTCATAAAACGTCATCACGATAAGTGTCATAAAGTGGACTTCATCATTTATGACAAAGAAATTTAGGCAATATTTTAAATAAATTTTCTTTTTGGAAAAACGAATGCGATAACAAGAAACCAAATTATTGATTTAAAAAGGCTAATTTAAATTTAAAAAACAAAAAAAAAAAAAGAAAAAGAATCAAAAAAAATTTTTAACTGAGCAAAAATTTAATTCAGTTTAAAAAAAAACATTTTTTTTTTTTGTAAATTTATTTATAAATTTCAGTTAAGAATCTATTGAAATGAATATTACCAGATGCACATGTTGATAAAGTGAAATGTTAAAGGAAAAGTGAAAAAGAGGAGGATGAAAATGATTGTGATAGCGATAATGATCGTGATGATGATAGGGATGACGATGATGATGATAAACCAATCAAACTTTTTGCGTTATTTTTGTCAGTTATCAGTTATCAGCTATCAGTTGTTGGTGTTGTTGCTATTGTTGCTGTTAAGATCACTTCTGAATGAATGCATTCATCGATAAATCAACTTTGTGGTAATATTTCACTTTAAGTTTTGGATAATCAGGAAAAAAAAAATTGATGAATTCATAATCGATTAATTTTTATCAGAATCTAAAAACAGTTGTTTATATTAGCTAATAACATCGATAACTGTTAGATTAAGTTAAATTAAAATTTAAAAATTTTGATAGTGAAAGAGTTTTTCTGTGGATACCACGTGAATGCTCAAAATTTGCTCATTTCTCAACAGCATGATAGTATTTTATTTAAACAAAAAAAAAGAAAAGAAAGAAAGAAAGGAAGAAAAAAATTAGGCCTAAAAATGTTTGATATTTGTGAAAAAGAAAAATTTTTTAGTAAAAAATAAAGAGACTAAAAATTACTGATTTATTGATTTATCCTGCTACCAAAGGATAAGTCTAATTTAATTAATTAACATCTATACCATACTAAGATAGTTATTGTAACAAAAAATTGCAAATGCTCTAATTTCTTTTTGTCATTTAAAAAAAAAAAAAAAAAAAAAATGTTATGATTTAAAAATCATTTGCTATGCGAAATAATTGTCATATTTGCTAAATTACACACTTTTAAGAAAATATATATGCTACAAGAAGCTGAATTATGAGCATTTTGAAAATGTTAAATTTAATTCAAAAAGATGAAATCCCGAAAATATGAATCAGGCCTAATTAAATGCAACATTTCGACCGTTGCTATGATTTTTTTTTCCATTTATTTTATATTAAAAAATGAAATAAAAAGCTAAAAACAAATTAAAATAAAAAATTTTATTGAATGAGTGTAAAGGACATGGATTAGCAGTCGTAAAAAGCATAATTCAATTTTTCTTCATAATATATATATATATATATATATATATTATGAAGAAAAATTGAAAAAATATATATATATAAAAAAATAAAAAAATATATATATATAAAAAAAAATATATATATACATATATATATATCGTTCAAGAAGGTATTTTTAGGAAATGATAACGCGATAACAATTGGAAGACTAAATAGATTTAAGGAAAATTCCTACGATTTAAATGATTTCAAAAAAAAAGGATTAGAATAAACAGTTTTTCTGGAACTAATATTCCGGAAATATGGGAATGAATCAATAAGTTTTCTGCTTTGTTTGCTTGTTGTTTCAGAAAAGGAGGCGACATTGGATAAATAAATTATGCTAACGAATTTTAGTTATTCGTTACTTCTTCCTGATCTAAAAATGGCAATTTCGCATAATGCAATGATCCAATTAAATGTTAAATTTAATCCATTCAACAATAACGAAAAAATTATCTCATTTACTTTTTTTTTTTTTTTTATTCCAAAATAATGCAAATTATTGGAATTTTTTGAATTTTTGCTGTTAAGATGCATTGAAGAAATATATTTAAAAAAAATTAAATTTCCTATTTTAAAAACCGAAAATATACTGAAAAATTTTCTCTTGAAGTGTAAATGAAAAAGAAAAAAAGATTTAAAGAGGAATTATTCAGAAATAAACTTCAAAAACAAAAGAGAAGAAAAGCGTATGATTTTTTTTCTTGAATGCGAGTTGCTAATAAGAGGACTATAACTGAAAATAGTTATTGGTCATATCATATGCTATCAATATTGATAAGCTTTAGAAATAAATGAAATTTTGATACATCAGTTACTTCTCTTTTGTCTACCGAAAAAAATCTCAAAATTACAATTAAATTGCATTCTGAAAGACAGTCTCAATAATTAGCCTAATTGCTAAGTTGAATTATCCAAGAGATGTGCAATATGCTTTTGTAAAAATACGAAAATTAAATCGCCTAGTGATGATAGCTTTGGAACTTTGTGTTGGAACAAAATGATATATCATATCAGAAAATAAAACAAATAATTTCCTTTTTCTTTTCTTAAATTTTTTATATGGATAAAAGTATGCATTTCTCTCCTATCCTTTTTCTTCTCGAGAAAAAGCGATCTCGAGAAAAAGGATATCTTCATCCTCCTGCCCCCTCGTTCCAATCCAAACATTTCCATTGTTGTTTCAGAAAAACTGTAAAATCTTCCTCTCATTTTCTCTTTTTTTTTTTTTAAACAGAATTTTACAAATAAATAATTCATATATTGAAATGAAATGGATGCAAAAATTTTAAATGTATGCCAAACTTTTTTGTGCTTTTTTTTTCTTTTAAAATTAATTTTGCCTGAAATTGTCTCCCATTATCTTTTTTCATTCCTCTTTTTTTTTCATCAAATCACCTTATTATTAGTTTCTCATATTTTAATTTCGGACGGAAATTTTTTCGGATTCTTATTTTTTATTCGAATTATTTTTTGTTTACTTTTTCCCCCATTTTCTTCAAATTGATTAGCGTTGAAATATCGAAAAATAACGAAAAATTTCACTATTTCACTTTCTTTTCTCATTTCCCAAATTTAAAAAAAAAGAAAAAGTGACCAATAGTGAGAAAACGATTCTTATTTTACTTCTACTTGACCTTTTTGATTTGAACGAATTTTATCTTAAATGAATCTTTTTGAAAATTCCTGGTCACTTTGGTAGTTCAGAATAACTTTTCATCTGTTTTTTATTTTGTTAATTAAAAACAAAAAAAAAAACGAAAATCAATAAGATTCATTTAAGATAAAATCATTTCTACTTGACCTTTTTGATTTGAACGAAGTTCTTTTCACCAAAGTGACCAGGACTTTTTGACAGTTTTATCTTTTTATGGCAATATCGACAGTAATAAATTTGTTATTCTGCCGGAGCAACAATTCGGATCCGGTAAAGTACGACTAATTGTGGCTGTCCAAACACACACTTAAGAGTGCCGTCATGTTAACGTGTTCGAAACACGTATTAAAGTCATGATTTATCATACGTCAAGTCTCATCCGGTTACATGCACCATGTGAGAAATTGTTGGAGCCAAAATTGAACCGTGTATTTTCTCAGGTGACGACGAAAAATCCGTGATGCCAAATATTCCACTCGCTTTTTTTTTTTTTTTTTAGGCGATAAATTGTGTTGATTGAATGAAGTGTTCCACTATGTAACTCATTCGAAAATAGCTTTTTTCTTTTTGTTCTCTCAAATAGGGCCTGAAAAAAAAATGAGAACTTATGACGAAAGTTAATTATGGCTTATTAAATTCAGCTTCAACATCAGTCACGATTATTCGATATTGCTGATAAGAAAATTTATCATCCAAATTTATCATCCATAAATTTACCATCCTTCTTAGATCAATTTATACTTCTTTTTTTCTTTTAAGTTTAAATTCAAATTAAATATTCTCTTGGTTTTAAATTGTAATTTACGACGCACTGGAAAAGGAGGAATGTTAACAAAAGATTTGTAAGTAATGACAAATGACATAGCGATGTTTTATTGCTAGAACAGATGGTGCTTAATGTAAACGAGGTCATATAGCAGCTTGAGATCAGGCTGAGCTAGAGTATGCGAAAAATGATACTTCTCCTAATCAGCCCTCTTCATTTGGATTCATATGAAGAGGTCAAAGGTGAGAATTTTGGATGGAAACACATACTCGTCGTGGAAAACAATTTCCGATTTGTCTTTAATATATATTTTTGTTTCAGAGCTGAGAAAAAAGTACCAACTGCTGTCAGTTGTAAAACAAAACAAAGGTCAAATGGTTTTTAACCCTCTATGATAAGAACAGAAGAGGAAAGGGAAGAATTACTCACACAGCAATCACTAAGCCTTTTGTTTGATCATCCGTATGCGTTTCAAATTTTTCGGAAAAGAATCCGTTACAATTGCTTCTTTCTTACTAATCGATAACAGGGATTAAAATCTATTATTTCGTCTGACCTTTAACCTTCCTAGACAAATCCCACTTCCCTCTGACAGAAAAGAAGAGGCCAATCTCTCAATTTCCTCTACACTCTAACGCATAAAGTCTTGCATAAAACGGCCACTTTTGTGCTGTAATAATTCGTTCGAATCTCAGCTAGATTATTTTGCACAGATTGAAAATGACGTTACACGATGATTGGTTTTGGGACTAGGCTGCAATGAAATTTTTTGTCCTAGGCCAACTCTTTGTGATACCGGCGGGTGCATGAATTTAGGCCTTTTTTTGTTATAGATACGTTAATAATGAGCCTCATTTTCAGTGCAGTGTGAGTTGTTGTATTTTTTTTTTTAAATTAATTTATGTGTGTAGTTTGATGGTGGAAAACTTGCAGCTTTTAGTGGAACGTTTTGTAGTATAATTTACTAAACGAATATCTTATAGAAACAGTTACAAATCTTTCAACCATTTTTGAAATGGATTCGCTTAATAATAGAATAGCATTGAGGAAGGCTAGAGTTCTCGAATAATAATAAACAGTTGGAAAGTTATAGAAATTTTTCGGAATTTTTGGAAATTTCTTTGCATCTGTTATCCTTGAGATAATGAAGGTGCTTTTTCATGCTGCTTCTAATCTACATTAATTGATACATCCTATTAAATGTTGCCGAGAAAGTGAACAGCTTTTGACATATACTGTTTTGTTTTTAGCCATTCTTAATTTTTTCTAGTCATTTGAGATTCCTGTTCCTTTAAGTAGCTTGTTTCTATTCGTAGTATAGTTATGCCTATAACAATCAATAAGCTATTCATAACATAATCTACTCCTCCAAGATATCCCATACCATCCACGAGATACGGATGTTGTTGCTTCTTGCAATCATATTATGAGTTTTAATTTCTATCAATTACTGGTGTGAAAGTAATTTACAGTGTAAATTTGATTTAACTTGTTTGTTAGGATTTTCAAGCTATGAAAAGATTCTCTCATGATTTTTACTCTTTTAGCATTTTTTAATATTTTAGGAATAGAGCTGTGAAATTCTCTGTAAATTCCCCATATACCATTGGGAACCGGCAGTTTTGTTAAAAAGGAAAAAATTGAATGATAAATAGAAAGAAGGGAGTGGCGATAATTCTCGCACGGGTTGAGAATAAAATGTTTTCATTTGGGTTATATCAATCGCTTACCAAGTAGCTAGCTCTTAGCTTTTTGTCTCATTTTTTGGTTTATGTTTGTTGGAATATTTAACACTTCACATTTTATAGATATCAAGGAAAAAATATCATATGGTGAAATGTGAGATATACGCATTTCTTTCATTTTCCACATGTTCTTATACAACTAGTGATTGACCAATAAAAACTCAATTTTGGATTGTAGATGGTACAGAAGAGAGAGTGAAATTTTTAGGAGGCCATTTTAGTTTCCATTATAATAATAATTTCTTTTAGGAATTAAGTTTGTAGAACATCTGTAGATTTTAGGTTGAAGTCATTGGTATCATAGATTCAGCATGTGTTTTTGTCTCATCTATGGTTTTGTAAAATGATTTCAGTTTCCTTTTTGTTATTACTAATGCAGTGATTCGTTTGACAGTAGTATTTGAAAGAGAAAAAGAGAATGAAAGAAATATTTGCCATTGCTCATTGCTATGATGGTTATTATTGTACTAGTTGTTGCTTGCGGTGAAAAAATTTGTAATTGCATTACTGCGACAAAAGGACACATGATATCTCAATACTCGATTATATATATATATATATATGTTATGCGTGCGTGTGCGTTTGCGTATAGGTGTCTGAATGTCGTTGTTCATTGGCCCTGTAATGAATGTTACTTCCAATTCACTCATGACATACCGGTTCTAGCACATAGTGTTTCATTTCTCAGCGGTGGAGAAGCCTTAGTGATATTGCGCATATCCTACGATATTAATCTATTACTGAAGTTTTTGATTCTCAAGACTTTTAAGACATTGTATTATAACCAGAAATCAATCAGTATGGTATTATCACTGACGTAATAGTCCTGGTTACTGGTATATTTACCTATCTTATATAACAGTTCACTCGAAAACCCCATCGACTCTCTGATAAATTGTCGGTGTTAGATATACCCTTATGTTGAAGTGATGTAGCATTTCACGAAGCCCGTCAAATCAAGAAACTGCATGTGAAATTTAGGCCACCTTGATTGGCAAGAAAATCGATAACAATGCACCAAAATGTCTGTCTCATACTCTTCTCTCATCTTTATCCACTAAATAATTCTTCAATTTTAGCCGTCTGTTTCTCTGCTTTTTCCGTGAATTTCTTCCACTCTTAATTGTATCTAATTTCCAGACATTTGCATTGACTGATTGTCTGTTTTTTTGAAGGTGCGCGAGTGTGTTCTTTCTCTTCATTGACTGGCGTACAACTTATTCAGTCTTAATTCTCTATCCGTAAATTAATTTATGTCTGTCTGTTGCTACATACAGAGAATGATGTGCAATTTATCTCTATTATCATCGTGCACATTGTGTATGCATTTGTTATCTGTGTCTGTATCTCTATCTGTATGCTGAGTTGTTCGTGCGGAGTGTTATAGTCGTCTCGTCATTCAATATGGAATGGAGCATTTTAGGCCAGCAGTGTGGCGTCTGATCGGTTGCGTGAAATTATGCTTTTTTTTTTCTCGCTATCGAGAAACGTGTTCAGTTCACGTTAACGTTCACGTTTTGTATCAGTGAGATGTGTAGCTTCAATGGCGTTTTGATTTATTTTCCTATGTTAACAATATTGAACTATACACTTTTTTTTTTTGCCTTTTGCTGTTTTTTTTTTTTTTTTTTTTTTTTTTTTTTTTTNCTTTTATTGAATGATGCAAGTAATATTTTCTCAGCTTTTTTTTTTCGTTTCGCTCTTTCTTAGTCTTAACAGATCGTCGATAAGATTTCTGTCATTTCTACGTTTTAACAAATTGATGTTATCAATTAGAAGTTTGACAGTGTTGTAAATTTCAGTATCTTCTCGACGTTTCTGTTTACTGGTTATCAACTCGTGGCGTAACGTCCATAAGTTCTCGCAAATAATATGGGAAAAGAAAAAACTCATATCAATATTGTCGTCATTGGACATGTCGATTCGGGTAAATCGACGACGACCGGACACCTGATTTACAAATGTGGTGGGATTGATAAGCGTACCATTGAGAAATTTGAAAAAGAAGCCCAAGAAATGGGTAAAGGTTCATTTAAATACGCCTGGGTATTGGACAAGTTGAAGGCAGAACGGGAGCGTGGTATCACCATCGATATTGCTTTGTGGAAATTTGAGACTGCTAAATATTATGTCACTATCATTGATGCTCCGGGACATCGTGATTTTATCAAGAACATGATCACTGGTATGTGCTGTTCTTTATGACTTGTTATTTTAAAGCATGATTTTTAGCAGTACTCGTGAATGCACAGTACCCTCCCTAAATTGTAAGATTACCGACCCTAAGTGCACATACAGTACTCCCATCTTTACTGCTGATTTTTTTTGTCTGAACGACTTCGGCTTTGCCTTTGCTTCCACTGTGGCGGCTCTTTCAACTATAATTACCGAAACTGGTCGTTTAAAAACTATGAAGTTTTTAGCATATGTGGCGCTGAGTAAATAAATGTTTGTAGTAGTGAATTTGTAAATCATTCAGGGACTTCGCAAGCTGATTGTGCTGTTTTGGTGGTTGCATGCGGTACTGGTGAATTCGAAGCTGGTATTTCAAAGAATGGTCAAACTCGGGAGCATGCTTTGCTCGCGCAGACACTCGGTGTGAAGCAACTGATCGTTGCATGCAATAAGATGGACTCGACTGAGCCACCGTTCTCTGAGACTCGATACAACGAGGTTGGTATTTGCATCTATCGTTGGAATTGGGTATATTTTCTTCGCTTAGCGCGTGCATCGCGATTTTTTTTATTGTAATAATTGACAAGAGAGTGTCGTAGTTTTGGTACAGTGAAGTGATTTGCATTTCAGGTCACAAACGAAGTGTCGAATTACATTAAGAAAATTGGTTACAATCCAAAGGCTGTTGCCTTTGTCCCGATCTCAGGTTTTAATGGCGATAATATGTTAGAACCGTCGTCCAATATGCCATGGTTCAAGGGATGGAGTGTTGAGAGGAAGGAGGGGCCCGCTTCCGGCAAGACACTTCTGGAAGCTTTGGATGCAGTGATACCACCGTCCAGGCCTACTGACAAGCCTCTCAGATTACCTTTACAGGATGTCTACAAAATTGGAGGTATATTCAGCATCTTGAATTACTTTGAATGGTGTTTGCTGGTTCTAGGTGGTTTTCCTACTTCATGTCTAGGAAGCTTGTGCAAGAAACAGAAGCTTCGCTTTAGTTGTGCATTATTCGTTTTAGGTATCGGAACTGTTCCTGTTGGTCGAGTTGAAACTGGTATCCTGAAGCCAGGCATGGTGGTAACGTTCGCCCCACAAAATCTTACCACCGAAGTGAAGTCGGTTGAGATGCACCATGAAGCCTTGCAAGAAGCACTTCCTGGTGACAACGTTGGTTTCAACGTTAAAAACGTGTCTATTAAGGAAATTCGACGTGGTTCAGTAGCATCTGATTCGAAGAATGATCCTGCAAAAGAAACTAAGCAGTTCACTGCTCAGGTAAACATGGCAGCTCTGTTTGAAACTTTTGTCAAGTTGCTCAAGTTATTTAGGTTTTATAATCGGTCGTCAATCACATCACATCTTTCAGGTTATTATTATGAATCATCCAGGTCAGATTGCTGCAGGATACACTCCAGTTCTTGACTGTCACACAGCTCATATTGCCTGTAAATTCGCTGAACTTAAAGAAAAGGTCGATAGGCGATCGGGTAAGAAGGTGGAAGATAACCCAAAGGTAAGTTTGATTCCAGATTCATATTTCCAGTTGTTAAGTGAAATCCTCAAAGATAACAAACAGCTTCTCCAGTGATGGCCTAATTTCGTGATTTCATTGTAGTTCCTGAAATCGGGTGACGCTGGTATTGTCGATTTGATTCCGACGAAGCCATTATGTGTGGAAACGTTCACCGAATATCCGCCACTTGGACGATTTGCTGTCCGTGACATGCGACAGACAGTAGCTGTTGGCGTGATCAAAGGTGTTGAAAAGACGGAAGGTGGTTCTGGGAAAGTAACGAAAGCAGCGCAGAAGGCTGGAACTGCACCAGCGGGAAAGAAGAAATAATGATTAAGGAGGGGTTATGAAAATAAAATTATCTGACGTTATCACTCACAGTTGGTTTGTTATTAAAGTGTAAGGGTATCTTTTATTATATGGTTGGTGGTCGGACGGTGCTTTACTTTCGAAATTTATCCTGCAGCTTTTCAAAATTAGTTGAATTTTTGGAGGTCTTGTTTTAGATGATGGGTATCTGAATTTTGGCAATGTTTGTTGTTATTTGAAATTTGTATCGTTATGTTAATGGACAAATGGTAAAACATTTGTGTTTTCATTAAATTGCCTTGGTTAGTCGTTGGAACTGTTGAAGCGTCATCGAATATTCGTTTCTTTTGTTGATAAAAATGCAATTTCGGGGTTTTTGAGCAGTGATGCAATTATTGGTCATAATAACATAGAAAAGCTTCAAGCGGTATTGCATATCTGGCTGTGATGAAGCCATGGTGGAAATGTTAGAGGATTTGAGATGATGTCTAGTGACCTTGAATTTTAAAGACTCATGATGGGTTGTTTCTCTTTGTAAGCTCTTGCTCAGTTTTATTTTTGAAGTCAAAGGATGTCTGGAGCTGAGAAGTTTCGCTGCTTAGTGGGTTACACGAAGTTAATGGAATCTAAACGGGCTGTTACTTCCAGGTTGTTCTGGGTGATAGTTGTTTTTTGATTATGGTGCTGAAGCAGAATAAACTGGACGAGGCGCTTAGAGCAGGTGCTGCTTCGAGACGTGTTAATGTAGATAGGGTGTGTAAAGTTTTCAATTGCCATTATGGTACTCGTGCAGTTGTTATTTTCTTGAAGTCCTTGTCGTATCATAAAGTGCTTAAATTGGAGGTTAAATTACCTGCATCTTAAAGTCACCGCTTTTCAATCATGATTTTATGATAAAGAATTGCCATCGGTGCATAACATGATGGTGTCACCTTGTAGTTGATGGCTTCAACAATTCATACATTGGTCAACTATAACATCGAATTCACACCAGCTAGCAATTCGCAGAATGCATTGGAAGATGAAGATTTGAAGTAATGTTTGATTTGATTATTTTATCTGTGAGTATAATGATTAATCGTAATCAGTTATACCAGTTTCTTTATTTTCACTGTTTCGGCTGTTCCAAACCGTTGTTTCTTATATTTTATCAATTTCAGTCAGTCATTGGCAGATGAATTTCCGCTTGTTTTTGCAGATACATTCTTCTTAAACCAGAAAATGAACCACTGAGAAAGCAATACGAGATTAGTATGGGGAAAAGGAATGCGGCGAAATTCGAAGTGCCAGATTTCCCAGAGTATAATAATAAAAAGTAAGGAGTATTATGTTGAGCATAAATTTTACTGAATCGGTAAAGAAGCGGTATATTAAGTGGTCTTTTTTTGTATAGTTGTGTATTTGTTTCAACTATAAGTCTTGCAGGAAAGGCAGCATGAAGTATGGGAAAACAGTTGGAAAAGGGAGCTGCAGTAATATTGAGAAATATCGACGAAAAAAAAAGAGAAAAAAGCAGCAGATCAAAGTTTGTTCAGATACTGTAAAAAAAAATGTGCTAACGCCTGTAGCATAAGTTAAATACTAATTTATTAGAATTATCCGATTTCCGTATTTATTCCTATTTAAAACAGTTATTTGCTGTGAAGTAAATCTCTTTTACCGGAGATTTACTTCACAGCAAATAACTGTTTTAGAATGGAATAAATAAGGCTAAATTAGGTTATTTTATTAAGGTGTGGATAAATATGGTCGTATGACTGTTACAGAATGAATAGCTGTGTCTGGTGAGCTAGGAGTTTAGTTTTTAGCTCTAAACAAATTAATCGGATAAAATTTGACATTTCAAGACTGTTTAAGATCTTGATAATATGCATTAGTTGAAATGTGTGAAGATTGAATTAGGCAATCAAAGCAGTTTTGGCATCATTCATTTGTATGATTGTACGTCGTAATAAGTTTAACAAGAGTTGGACGTTATAATAGCATTTTTAACACTTTTTAATGTGCAATCATAGTATATTGTTCTTCGTAGGTATCAGGAATAGCTTCATGTGGTAGTCGATCGGGCACGTAAGTGCCAAAAAGTATGATACATATGAGTTCATTATACATTGAATTTATTGGAAGTGCTATATGATCGTATGCTATTGCATACTCACTCCGATCTGTAATAAAAAATTTTTTTTCTATAGATATTTACAGTTTGTTGTATTAATTAATCAAAGTAAGTAAATGATTTATTATGATCTCAGTCACTCAAAGATAGCATGGAAAATTGATCTCAACGCCGATGATGTTTTATCACATCGTTGCAACAGTTCTAAAAGATAATTGTAAATTTCAACTATATTATCTTTTAAAATTATGATTTGATGAAGAGTTAGAGTTCTATAACTTTTTTAAGTATTTTATCCTTCAATCTTTCAAAATCTGATAAGAGAGGAAGAATAAAGCAATTTAAAGCAGAAAATAAAAATTCCTTTCAATGCCGCATTGAATCAGACAAGTTTGGTTTATAGCAGATTGGAGGATATGCTAGATAACTAAGAATGGTTAAAAATTTTCGAGAAATCTTATGAATTATTATTCAGGATTTTCTTCAATATAAAGAGTTGTCAGATCATAGCACTAAAATCGAGTAAATTCCAAACATTTATTTCCTTGATTAAATCTGCTGGAGTGGCAAAAGTTTTTACCTTAAATGGTTAACTTGAAAAAAATAATTTATTACTGTTGCTGTGCTAAATGTTTTTCAGGTCGTTGTAGATTTACAGATTTTGAAACGCTAAAATAGCCAAAATTCATTCAAAACTTTGCAATATGTTTGTGGTAGCTTGTTGATGATGAAATGCCTAGATTTTGTCTCCGTGATATTTCATGCTTAAATTATTTGTTGCCTACTTTTCTTTTTTTTTTAGTTAATTTTGCAAGAGTTTGAAGTTCTGATTATTTCTGCCTAATTATAATTTATTAACAATACTATTTATAATTATAATATACTTACTGCTATTGCTTCCCAATAATGCCTGCAAATTTGCAAATGTAAAACCGCTAGCAACAATTGTTGAAAAAAGATAGATGAAATCAATTTGCTGGTAAAAAATACCATAAGTAATGCATAATAAATTTGCTGATCCAATTGAGTAAAGTAGGAATTTTTGACGATTTTGGCCAACTTCTGGACAAATAAACTGTAACAGGAGGGAAAGAAAATGAGAATGGAAATGGATGAGAAATTTGTTATCGAATTAAAATTAATTTATTTATTTTTTCACTAATGTAAATATTGTTAACCTCAACAACAAGTGCTATCAATGTTGGCGAATAATATGGTGGTATTGGAAGGATAGGTTGTTGCCATTTTAAGTAAAGCTGATGTGTGCATGCTCCGATGATAAATGATAATATCAGTGCAAAAATTCTTCGTTCTGCTAAATTAAACTTTTCCTAAAATTTCTATCATTTTAATTTTTATTTGCAAATGCTTCTTTTTAGTGTTATATGCATAGAATTTAATTTCCAAATCTGGATTTAAATTTTCTTTTCTTAAATTAATATCTAATAATAGTATTTCATGAATAATTAAAATGAATTTTTTTCACTCTCATGATGATACATACAATAGATGGAGGAAATATGCGGTGGTGAAAAAAATTTTTTTTTTTAACGATTTTTAAGCAAATTTTAACAATTAGTTATATGTGCTTAGTTGCTAATTTCTGTTCTAAATTTTTTAATTTTTTGTATGATTCAGTTCAAAAATTTGTTGAAACTTT
Source organism: Setaria digitata (assembly GCA_003640385.1). Taxonomy (NCBI): domain Eukaryota; kingdom Metazoa; phylum Nematoda; class Chromadorea; order Rhabditida; family Setariidae; genus Setaria; species Setaria digitata. The sequence continues at coordinate 80,260 of RCAB01000145.1, forward strand.
ACCATTGTTGTTTTGTTATGTAACAGAAATGCTAATTTTGGCAGTAAAACATGCAGAAATATAAATGATAATGTGCTACTTTTTGCCATTTTCGACAGTATTACATGGCCCACATAAGTGCTGGCAAAGTTTTCACCGCAACATTTTGCGTTAATAATTATGTAATCCCAAAAATTACTACTAAATATTAATACTTTACTAAATTTAAATTTAGTATGCTAATGTTGACAATTTTAAAAAGTTTCAGATGATAATTATACAGATTTGAAAGAGAAAAAGGAAGGAAAAAAAAAACCAGATAGATCATCCTGAAATTTAAATATATATTGAGAAACTGAAATTGAAGTATGAAAACACTTCGAAAAGTACATCCATTGTAATTATTATTATCAAGTTGATAGCTTTGATAATTTCAAAAGTATTAATTTAATTTCAAAATACAAAACTTTTGTTGATTAATTTTCCAAAAAACATACACCGCCAAAAATGAATAATTAAAATTATCCGGTACTGGTCCGTAATCGAAGAAATGCTCGAATTCTTGTACCGATGAATCAGCGATTCTTTTAGGAAATTGAAGAATTTTTGTTTTTGATAATTGAAAGAGTGATTTTATCAGATCACATGATCCATTATGAATGATATCTTTCAAATCATTCAAATAAATCAATAAAACTTCAGTGATCAATTTGCTTTGTAGCAATTCATTCACATTATATGAAATTTTGGGCTTCATTTTTAAACATTTTGTTCAAATGCAAACACAATAATGAATTAATCAATTAGCAACCTATCAACTAATTGACAGGTAAATTGAATAACTGCGAAATGTCTTTAACAAAATTTATATATGATTAAAATCAATTCAGTTACTTCACTTTAGTCAATTCTTTTTCTTCATTTTATCAAAATTGCACCATTATCAATAAAATGTTTTCTTTCTTTCTTTTTTCTTTTTAACTTTAATTAAAATTTCCCAAAAGTTGGAACGGAAAGGCTGGTAAAAATTTGCATACCATAGTAATTACTTAAATGATTGAAACTATGCTAAATATTTAGTTTATTTTAATTTGAAGGTTACCACAATGTTTGATTTGGCAGTTTGCTATTTTTTTTTTTAATTGAAAATTAAATAAAGCAAGGGAAATATTTAAACGACATGATAAGTGCAAAATAAAAAATTTCTTATGAAAGATAATTGATTGTAATGACGATGTTTTTAGACAATTCTCGACTGACTATATGGATTCCAAAGGAACCGGAATGGATGAGCTGGATCAGGATATGCATGATATCATCCGGATGAATCAAGAAACTTTGATCGATACAATTCGATTGATCGGGATTATTATTAGACAGTTTGTTGCACTCTTTTTTCTTTTTTTTTTTTTTCGTTTATTTTTGACTATTTGTTGTTGATTAAATTGTAATAAATTAATTAATTAGTTTCAATTGCTCATTAAAAAAGTAAATAAAGACTTGAGATATATGCAGAAGCGTTTAACAACAATTATTTTCAAATTGCAGAAATTAAATGAACTTTGAAATTCAATTTAAATTCGAAAATCGATTATTGACGTCTGCTAAATCATATCAGTTAGAAACTGTTTTTGCATCAATTTTGAAATTGTTCAAGTATAATAGCGCTGATGAAATTATTTGATTTTTTCACAATTTGAAAAAGTTCAAATTTTTTACAAAATATTTCGATTTATTTTCAATCAATTCTGAAATTTTTTTTTCTTTTGCAGTGAATATACAGCGGAAATTATTGAGGAATATTATTTGCTTCAGCAAAAAATTATAACATTTTTTATTAATTTACGTATCAGTTTATGGCCAATGCTCAAAAATTATCCATTAACATTTTATCAACGTCAAATTTATAATTTCAAAAAATGTCTTCAATTTACGCCTATTTCAAAATCGTTCAATTTTACATCTTGTACAGTGTTCGTTGATAAGTGATATTTTATATTTTAAAATTTACGATTTTATGGAATATGCTATCATTTTGGGAACTTTCAGTGAGCAATAATTATGATATCAATTAAACAAGCAATTCCTCAAATTTCCTGTAATTAACATTGCTAATTTGAAAAAGTGACCGTAAAATTTCGCAAATTATTTCAAAATTAAGTCGGACATTAATGAAATGATAAGCATTCATATTGTTAAGCCAAAAATAAATAAATGAAAATAAAGATAATAACGGATAAAAGAGTATAAAATTAGAAAAATATTGATGAAAAAATATTAGATTTTAGTTTTCTTACTTAAAAAAAAAAAAAAAAGTTTTTGATTTTCTGCTAGTATTTTAGAAGCCAATTTTGGGCAATTATAATTTTGGCAGCAAAATGTTGCGGTGAAATATTTGCAAATATGTGGTTTGGTTATTTTTTCCTGTCCATATTTTATGGAAAACAAATTCTTTCCTTATTTTTCATTTATATTTTAATGCCAATATTTGCATATTTATTAAATCAAAAAATTCCAATGGTAATTGGAAATTTTGCTTTTCTTCAGAACATGCAAGGAATTAAGTTGATTATTTAAATGATAGATTTGCTTAATTAATAGTCCATCTAATTATTATTAGGCTTGCTTTTTCAATACATGACTTTTCTTTTTCCTTTATTCATTTCTGATATTCTATTTTTTGCAATCGAATCACTTTCAATAATTAACAATTTAGCAAAATCTCAAATTATCAAATTATCAGTCATTATCATCTATGCAAATATTCAGCATATATTAATAATTGCTTATAATCTGATAAGAATCTTACAAGGCTGTTTTTAGAAACTGTGATTAGAAAAAAAGGAAATTTCACTTCTTATTATTTGAAAATAAATAATACAATTTTAGGATAAAATAAGCCTAGCTGAACGTCGTTGGCTTGTATTGGCATTTTCATTTTGGATTGGTGCATCAACACATTTTATTTTAATTAATTGGGATCCAGGTGTTTTTCCGCCACCACCGTTATATTCACCAACACTTGTTGCATTACTTTTTGAGGTACACTTTAATGAGAAAAAAAAAAAAATAGGAAGAGTTTCTTTTCTTTTTTAAATTAAATTTAATAAAAAAGGAGGGTATTTAGAAACTTTAACCATTTTTTTTCTTCCTTCTTTATTCTAATGCAAAATTTAGCAATTCCAATTGCAACATTTTTTGCAGTTTATTGGGCCAATTGTAGCACATAATCGTTCATTACTTTTATTAAATACAGTTGGTATTGCATCATGCGTGTGCTTCACGTATGCATACATTCACGCTTGTTTCACGTTTACGTACTTCTACACGTCATTGATTGCAATTGCTTCATCATTCTATAGCATGCAACAACATCTTGCTGATCCGAAATTAGGTATAATCATTTCGAATTTCAAATTCTTAACACTGTGTTTTTTATTATTATTATTATTATTTATTATTATTACAGAATATTAGGATGATTTTTACAGGTCTATTTTTTTCATGTAGTTTCATTGTTAGTCAGAAACTTTGGTTTAAGACTGAGAAATATCTTATNCCACTGTGTTTTTTTTTTATTATTATTATTATTACAGAATATTAGGATGATTTTTACAGGTCTATTTTTTTCATGTAGTTTCATTGTTAGTCAGAAACTTTGGTTTAAGACTGAGAAATATCTTATGTCCTCAGAGGTATTGCTAAAAGTAGGATGATACTATGATTTTTCGTTTAGTGTTATAAATTATTCGCTAAAATTGACAAAAAAGAAAACAATCAATCATTTCATCATTTATTTAACTAAAACTTCTAATTAAATTAGCAGAATTGTAATTTAAAAAATAAATAAATTTATTCAATTCCTTTTTCTTCTCCTTTAATTTGAAAAGAAAAATAAAATACCCCCTCCCCCACCAAAAAAAAAAAAAAAAAAAGGTAAGAAAAACAATATTAAATACCTAAAATGATATTACAGGTTACGGTGATATGAGTGAAGGACATATTTTGCTTCCAATTCATTCGATGTACAATCAATTAGTGATGACAATCATTTTCGGACACTACATTTGGAATCGTAATCAGAATGCAACTAAACCGGATTCACTGGAAGAACGCTACACACTTCTATTACGTCCACTTCACTAATCATATATGTGTTGTATATACCATTTCTTTGATTAAATTGATTGCAGTTGAGTTTGGATGAAAGAATGATCAATTTAATTTTAGGGAAAAAAAATTTAAAAAAAAAAAAAAAGAAAAAAAAGCAAAAAAATTATTTGAAAATTAGTAATCATTTTTGAGATTAAAAAAAAAGAATTTTGAGCACATTTAACCCATCTTACGTTTATGAAAAAGGTTTTGATAATTTAAATGAGAATTTGAAAATGACAAAATATAAAACAGTACTGATTGGTTGAATGAATAATGGCATAGAAAATTATCTCAGTATTTTTGCTAATTAATCAAATTAATTAAGAGCAATATACAAACTGAAATACACAAACAGAACACAATGACCACCTGAAGTGCTTTTAATTTTTTACAATAAATAATGGAACGAGAAAGAGAATTGTGATAATTAGGAAGGCAAGAATAATTAGCTCGATTCAATGAATTCAAATTTCAATTCTCTTCCTTTTTACATATGTTCAGTTCAAACTATGTGCGACAATTGCTATATTACATTATGCCACAGATTTCTGAATTCCATAGTGATCTGAAATTCAAAACACGAATTTAAATCATTGTACTTAGATAATTAATTCATCTAAAATTAATAATGAATGACGGGAATCACTTCCGGAACAAGGAATCGAAATAATCAAAAAAAAAGGATTTCTGAAAACGATTTATGGATGTGAGCACTCATGAGCGATTGCAAACAAGGCAAAATTGTTGTCCGGTTACTGCCGGAAAATTCGTAAAAGCAACGCAACCGTAAAAGCAGAAAGTGAAACGTATTTTAAGTGTCATGAGAACATGATTTGAAGTGACGAAGCGTTGGACAGAATCCTCATGGCGTAGAGCATGATGATCAAAGTTGCAGTGAACGTGCGTCAAATAGAACTCCACAAAAATGCCTTCCGTACGTGGTTTGCCGTATTGCATCATCATCACGTGCTGGAATAATCCTGAACTGGATTAGGGTGAAATTTGCCGTTAATAGCATTCAGGAATTACCATTCGGATTTGGTAATGATTGATCTTAAAATTGACACTTAATTGTTCACAAGCGGCAATATGAAGTGCAGCTGGTCTAAAAATTGTCATCACATTTTTGATCGAGAAATTTTTTTCCTGCAGGTGGTCTCGAATTTGACCTCAAGTTGTTGATCAGGCATTTAAATCCAAGCGCTTGATCTCGGACCCGACATTAATTTGTTGATCAAAAAGTTACTTTCATGTGCTTGATCTTAAAATTGACACTTAATTGTTCATAAGCGGTAATATGAAGTGCAGCTGGTCTAAAAATTGTCATCACATTTTTGATCGAGAAATTTTTTCCCTGCAGCTGATCTCGAATTTGACCTTTTGTATTAGCAGTTACTCCTTCAGCTTCTAATAATTTCCGTATCGAAAATGACGTTAAAGAAATGTTAACAGGAAGCGGAAAATGTATGTTGCAATTCGCGTACAACTCTGTAAAGTGCCAAGGATTTAACGGTTTATGCAACAGTGAAAATGCGTTTGCACGTGAATTGCCGTGCTATGTGGTTATCATCACGTGGTGGAAGAATGCTGGATGATATTAAAGCGAAACTTGGCGTTGATAGCATTCAGGAATTGCCATCCAGATTCGGTGGTGGTTGTATTAACAGAGCTAAAGCATATAGAACTGATAAATTTGGTGATATCTTCGTGAAATTTAATGATAATGAAAAGGTTATCATTTAAAATTTCTATTTCTTTTTTTTTTTTTCATTAGTTAATGTTTAATTACTGGCAACTTCATGTTGCTTTTAAAATTCTAAAGGCTCGGTGATTAAGTGAAATAGAAAATTGTTTTTTTGTCTTTGCAAAGATTAAAATTCAGCGAAATAGCATTTCCAGTGATGGGATTTTGAATAATTAAAGCAATGCTGAAGTATGTCGAAACTTAAATTGTCAAACACCACCACCTGTTAATTGGTTAATCAATTACTTTTAATTAATCATTCACCTTTTCGCTCAATTGTCTCAGCTCCATATGTCCAAATATTGGAAATAGAAATATGAAACTTCACTCTCTGTGAATTTATGATTTTAGAGTTTTCTTTTTAAGGCTTCAGAGATGTTCAATGGAGAATTTGCAAGTCTACAAGCTCTATTAGATACAAATACAATTCGAGTGCCGAAACCAGTTAAAGTATCACTTCCTAATGGCTACTATCAATAAATTATTTGATATACAAAATGGTTTTTGTCTTTGCAAATTTCCATTTGTGTTTTTCCTTTTGTATTTTTAGTCATTTTATTCACACATTTAACGAGCTTTAATTCCACTGCCTAATTAATCAGTAGTCAAGCTTATTGACTGAATAAGTTATAATCATTTAGTACAGTGGCAATTTGTACAATCCTTCGTAATCAATAATCTGTAACAACTGTGAGGAAGTAGTTGAACTCTTGGCAGGACTAGTTGATGGCTATTATCTGAAGACTGTTGTTGCAAAAACTATAAATAGGTGCATTTCTGATATATATATTGCTCATGAATTCAACATGCTGTAAGCGTTTCTGAGTGAAGTTACATATTAATAGGAATAAAATAACCATTAAATGAAAAGTTGATAACTTAGTTTCAGATATTCTCGGTTGGTAATGATTGTTGCTTGGCAATGGAACTGTTGGACTTACGTGGTGCGTCGAATTCAGAGGAGCTTGGTACCAGTATTGCAAGGTTTAATATGCTCTTATATCTATTATCAGTAAGTATTATTTGATGGTGAGAGCAGTTTTTTGTTGCAGTGTTCATTTAGTTGATAAGATCTAACTTTGTGCAGTGATGTTCAGAGTTCACTTCACACCTTCGGATGCTTGTCACATGGAAGGCTGCATTGTGCTTGGTGGGATTTATTTTCTTCATAAAAGGAAAATTAACTTTACTTTAAATCTTATAATTTTATTTACATACACTTTTTCGATTTCTGTTAAAAGACAGATGTGGATGTGGTAGAAAGAATAAACACTTCTTTGCTTTATTAATTACGTCTTTCAAACTGTAACAATATCTAACCCTGGTATTCTGATATTATTTCTCAGTTACTGATGGTAATAGAAAATACGATGGATTAGTTGTTAATATTAATGACTGTTGCGTATTCTAAGTCCGATTTACTTCTGAAATTATCAACTGGTATTTTAGGTTGCATTTGTACAACAAACTGTTAATGGAGAAAAGTAAAAATGCTCAGTCGACGGTTGGTGGTACTGAGAAACAATCAAAACCGATTGAGAAATTCGGATTTCATACACTTACTTATAGTGGGTATTTCCCACTCATTAACAATTGGTCTGATAATTGGGTGGTAGGCTTTTTTTCCTCCATTTCAAATGTATCTGTGTGGTTTTGGCAGAGTTTTATCTCTTAGGACTCAAATTATGTCAAAAGATGTTTATTTTAAAATATCCATTAGTTCTTGCTTTTTTTAGAGCAGAGATTCTGAGGCAGAAATATTACATGATCAGTACCGCTTAGTAAATTATTTATTTATACCAGAGTTTGGTTAAATACTTGGTCTTGCAAAGACTTCTCAAGAGAGATTGAAAAAACAAGTTGTCATACCGTTTCATACTTTCATACGCCTTTGAATTTCAGGAATTTTATTCACAGAATCGACTGAAGAAAATCATTGATACCATTGTTGAGGTTATCATTTTTAATTGATGCGTAGTTTTTACAATATTTTACATCCTTTTTTATAAATGCATAACTGTAGAAATATAATCTTGACAAAAGTGTCTGCATTCTAGAATACCGGAGATCGGGAATTGCTGACGTTATGGCCAAAATTGGAACAGAAAATTCCGGAATATTTTAAGGATTGCGAAATATATCCATGCTTGTTACATGGTGATCTCTGGTCTGGAAACTATTCTTTCACTAAAGATGGTCCAGGTCGGGGCTTTTTCATTTATGATCGATTTAATTAGTGTTAATTAATTTCAATCACTGCTTTAGATTGTTTCATTGTATCATTTTTCAGTAGAGTGCTTATTCGAAAAGGCTATTTGAGAGTTCAAAAAGAAGCAGTAGTGTTTTTTGAAATTTCTGTAAGCACCCAGATTTGTAGTTATATATGACCCGGCATCATTTTACGGACATAGCGAATACGAGTTTGGCATTTTGACAATGTTCGGTGGCTTCGATCGAACTTTCCATACATCCTATCATAAGTTGATACCACAAACTGCGGGATTCACTGAGCGTGTTCTTCTTTATCAGCTTTTTCATCACTTGAATCATTGGTTGGCATTTATTTTTGCAGTGCAGAAATTGAAGCTACTGATTTTACAGAATTAAATTTTGGTGGGACATTTACCGAAAAACTCCATGGCAAGCCATGGATGTGCTGCTTTCTGTTAACTTAAACCACCGACGACTCACTACAATTTAGTTAAATTAGATGGTGAAGCTATTCGAGTCGTCGTTCTGATAGCAGTGAACAGTGAATCAGCTGCAGGATTTCCGTCTCAGGAAATAAGAAAATATCGAATTTTACGTGAAGTTCAAGATTGTGAAAGAAAAGAAAACTGATCCTCTTTTTTATATTTTCATGATATCGATTTCCCACTACGCCTTTTAATAGATTGAAAGCAGATTAGAATTTTTATATTGATATTTAAAGTAGTTTATTCTCGATTATCTTATGTGAATTGAAGAAAGTGGAAAAAAAAATTTAAAAAAAATTATTAAAATTAAAAAATTATCCTCCATCTCTGGAAATTGTTCATGGCATCGCTCTAATCTGTTCGTAATGCTAGCATTTAATTTTCCACTAACTCTCTGTTTTATCTATTTCTCTCTTACAGGTATCATTTTGGTGCAGGATACAAGCAAGGCGCATTAAACTTAATGCGGAAGCTTTCTTGAAGAGAATAAAAATGTATGATTCCTATGTGAAATTCTTCCTTTTTTTTTTCTTTTTTCAAACAAATGTTTCACAATAATTCTGCTAGTTGCTTAAATTTGTATAAAGCTATGCTATTGAGTTCTATTTTGCTAAATGCAATACAACACTGTTGACTGCATTAACTGTTTAGTGGCAGTCATCTTTCCCGGTGAAATGCAAAGAAATTGCGATAATTTTTCGAATAAATTCTGCATGATTAACTTCCCAAGAGGGAAAGGAAAATAATAAGTCTTTTTGGGATTAAAGTATTCTTGTTAGGAGTTGTTATTGACTTTCATTATTCCTTTTCATTCTGTCTTTCGCTGTTTTATCTTTCTCTCCTTTTTTTTTTATTCTTTTTTTTTTTTGCAGTTAAATCTTCAAGTAGTATCCTAGTTTTATTGATTTCGTTGAGTAGGTTGGCCAGTATGTTTACGGCATTTTTATCGATAACAGACAACTCTGGCAATGAAAGGAAGAAATTCAATAGAATTTGATTCTGATGTCCTAACCGATTTTCATATAAAAATATTTTCCTAGTCAAAAATCTCTATAACTAATTTTACGGTTTTTAGTTCCTATAAAGTAGTTCATTTTAAAGGTTAATTATTTACTGTAGAATCTACGATAACAAATACGCAAGATTTAAACGGAGTGAAGTTTGAAAAGTTCAAGTTTCACTGTGATTTGGACGCGAATTTGAATTGGAATTCTCGCCAAGAAATAGGTTATATTAATAGGAAAAAGAAAAAAAAAAAAAAAAAAGAAAACAATTTGCGCTTGTGAAATCTCTTTATGTTTAATTTTAGGAATTCAAATGATTTTTAAGCCTTCATGTCTTTTCTTCTTTTCTGTTACTTCACTCGTTTTTTTTTTTTTTTAGATTTAATATGAAAAAAAAAAAAAGATTGGAAGGAGGATTGAGACTGAGAAGAAGATTTCAAGGAAAAAAAAAGTACGGGATGGAAGCTTAGACTCTTGGAACCGATATAAAATTCTCAGATTTTACATTGCATATTTCAACAAGTTCAAAAATTGACGAACACTATTACAAATTGTTGCAATTTGCGCCGTGTCTTATCATTGATGATAATTTCCTATTTCATAATTTTACTCAAACTAAATTCCTCTTTAATGATTTTTATTTTTATCAATAATTATTCAATCATTAAGCGCTAATATAATTAGTCATTTTCTACTAAATAATTGAGTCAAATATTTTAAGCAACAAATTATTACTAAAATTTTTATTAAGCTTTAAGCTCAATTAGCAATATTAAAAATATTGCTATAATTTATATTATAATTTTATATTAAAACTCAAATTATGCTATAGTCCGAAAATAAATTTTTTTCTTTCCCTCTTTTTCCCTTTCTTATTACTGCAGTGTATTTTGTTGATTTTTTTTTTCTTTCCTTAGGAAATAATTGGATAAATTTACTTAATATACCTGTCCATTTCATTACAATCATTGCCAAACAAATCGATTCCCATTCATTTATCATTCCATCCCATGCTTTTCATACATACATTATCAAAATTTCTCTCTTCCTTTCTATCACTATCATTGCTAGATGGCTTCTCAGCTAGACTAGTGAAAGAAATATGCTAAGAGAGGAGGAAAAAAAAAAAAAGATTTAAAATATTAACAGCTTAAGATCTAAGATGCTAGTGAAGAAATAGTGAGAAGTTAAAGCTTGACAATATTGAAAAGAAGCCATTTTGCATGAATAATTTATTGTGACAGAAAATATTTTTCCAATATAGATAGATGATGTTAAATTGAAAAAAAAAAAAAAAAAAAGAAAAAAAAGTGAATGAAAAGTTTTAAGCGATCCTCTTTTCTGCTCTTTTTTTCCACTGATAGAAAAAAAAAAAAATAATTTTCTTTCTTTCTTTTTTTTTTTTTTTTTGTGGATGAAATCAAAACTATTTCAATTTCAAATGTTGGGAACTTTTTTTTTTTAATTTTGTTCAATTTAACAATTTATCTTTTATGCGGTATTTCTTAAATTCATTTATGTATAATACTTTTTTTTATTTGCATGAAGAACCACATATTTAATGGAATATTTATCCTATTCTACAAATTATAATCAAGAACTGTAATTTTATTTATTTTATAAATGAAAATTTCAATTTTCTATTTGAAAGTATCTATTTTCGTGTGGAAATTTCTTTCCCTTTTTTTTTTTTGACGTTCAATTTGAGTTAAAAATTTAAATTATAATTTCATTTCATTTCTTCACTTATTTGCATGGATCCATTAACAGTGTCACATTTTTCACTAAGTTTTGCTTCATTCTCCAGCAAATTTTAACACAGAAATGATGTAACTCGGTGCTTGAACCAATGAAACTGCTAAAGAGATATGAATTTTAAGATATAATTCGCGAAGATTGAAGGATACATTGTAGATTTGCCCTTCATTCAGTCCAAAACGGGTGCATTATTTTAAATGATGATAATAAAATGCAAACTTTTGCGAGTGAAAAAACAATTCGACATTAAATGAAATAGAACACTGCATATGGACTAATTTAAGAAAAAAATAATCTAAAATTTAGATGCATTTTAAAATTAAAAAATATTTCGGACTTAGCTATTCTCATTTCATTTCATTCATTTTTTTTTTCCTATCATTTTTGTTTTCCGAAAAGAAAAGAAACAAATTAGAGTTAAATTTTGGAAGTCATAGCCAAATGAAGAGCTATGTAGTTCTAAGAATAAACTAAAATAGTCTCCTCAACATGACTTATCACCCACTGAAGGCACTTAAGAGCTTTTTGTTTCCTCAGAAATAATTTTGGCGATTTATCTCCGAACCAATTGTATTTTATTTTCTGTTGCGGAACGATTTGTCTTCTCTTTGCTTGACCCCTCAGGATTCAATTTTGTTGTTTTTCTTTTTTATTTTAGAAAAAAATAAAATAATTTTCAAAATATTTTAAATTTTTAACGGTGATTTTTTCGAAATATTTTTTCCTTGCCCATTCTCTTATTATTTCGGTCCTTTTTTTTCCCATACTCATCTCTCTTTCGACTTTTTTATATTTGATTCAAAGTATAAAAAAAAAAAAAAAAAAAAGAGAACTACTTTAAAAGAGAGAGCTATGTTCTGTTTTTTTTTTTTTGGAAAAAGCATTAAAAATATGTAGCTTGATCCCCCGCTTTACATGATAGAATTAACATACTTCGATTAATTAAATTAAAGATGAACAATTAATTTGGAAGGTAAAATTGGCACGCAGGTACATATCGTAAGCAATAAAATGCGTGGAAGTCAATGTGAAACTCGTAAAGTTAAGTGTGGCAAAAACCATGCACCTTCAGTGATCCTTTCTTGCATTGAAATCTCTTCTTAATTAACCAATCATTGCTTGCCATCTTTATCTGTAATTGATGGATACACTTCTGAAAGATAAATGTTTTCATTAAATTTCAAAATTAAATGAATTTTTTTTTTTCTTCGAACTACAGAATCTAAAATGACTGTGAAAATGCGAGTTCGAAAATGTCCCACAGATGATTTGGCGTTAACAAATTGCGCAATTTTAAATATCAGTGCGTTAAATGGAAAAGAAATTAAGTGAGTAGTTTATTTTTAAAATTAATTTCATGTTTTTGTTAGAATAATGAAGTTGGATAGGAATAATTCATACAAACGAAAGTTTGAAGATTAATAATCTATACGACTAGTAGCCTAATTGTTAATCGAATAGATAGATCTATATAGCATCGAAATTAGTTCGTGTCCAAGAATGTCCAGTGGAAGTTGAGATTGTTTTTGTAGCTTGATAAAATTGAAATAATTCTCATTTAGGCAATAAAACTGAACAGGAATGACAAGAAAGAATTGTAGAAAAAAAAAAAAAAAAACAGAATCATAAGCTATGTTATTTATTAATTTATTTAGACATATATTGGTGAAAACTGGTCCAGCTCATCATTTTGTCTTTTCCATCCGGAATCATCCATCGTTGAAAGCGGATGAAATAGCTTTTGCTTTGTCACAGCGTAAATGGGCTAAATTGTCATTGGATCAAGAAGTGGAAGTGCAACAATTTATTTTCAATAACAATCAGTTCATTGGATCGATTACTGTTGCTGCTGATTTTCAATCAAAAAAAAAGTTAGCTATTTTAAAATAGATTTATATAAATTTCAGAAGATATTTGAAGTTTAAAATATTTTAGCTGTCTATTCATGACGCCATTTTTTGTAAAAAATTGTAGAAATTATATGTCGTAATTTCTTGCTTTTTTTTTTTTTTTTGATTTTTTATTAGTTTCTTGATTGTAGTTTCTCTTCCCAATATTTCATTGTTTTATGCAAATTTCATCACATATTTTATCATTTTTTTTTTTTTTATGATTTTATGGCATCACAAGCTACCGAATATTATTTATATCCACTGCTTACCTTTTTTATTCAAACTTTTTGTGTTTTCTGTTATACTTACACTGTTATTTTAGTCAAACACCTGAGCCTTTAAATACAGACCATATGGCTCGCGAATTTTCCATCCAGTTTGCTGGTCATGCTTTTACACGTGGTGAATTACTGGTATTCAAATTTGATGATGATAAGGGAAAATCACATACTTTGGCTTTAACAGTGACGTCAATACTTGGTAAGCGTAAATTTCTTTGTTCTTTGTATGCAGGAAAATGAGTTGCCTTTTTACAGAATTTAAACTGTACCCTTATTTTAGTGACTAATGGAGAGAATAATTCTGTATGGCAATGTTTCTTTATTGTTAAACATTTTAAAAGTTACTTATTAGTCCTTGTATGGGTTTATTATATTTTTTATTTATTTTTGAGTAATTTTAGTTTTTCATTTCATCGTTTAAATCAAGCTCCATCTAGCTCTTGTCTAGCCGTATAGATGCAGACAGTATACCACAGCTTCTGGAGTAAAACTTCTTCAAATTTTTAATTCTTCTAGCAGAATTTAATCCTGCGAAAGAGGTTGAAAAATTTAAGTTTGAATTAATAACCTGCTCTCGAAATGGGACTATTTACTTCATAAGTAACTTTCTACCATAGATGCTGGGAAATATTCCTAGCTGTCATCCGTAGTCCTTTCCTATCAAAGTTTTTAATATAAAAGTGGAATAAAACGCAGTCATTTTGAGCTTTCATGATTTTTACAACTCCCTCTACTTTGAAATTATTACTCTTTTTGTGCAATTATGATTTGTTTGTTTATGTTATTTTACTGATTCTAGATATTTTCGATATTTTTTCAAACTTCTGTGACCCCACTTCTACTCCTTTTACTTTTAGGTATCGACCTTTCGCTAGCTACAAATCCGCAAGCTGTCTCGCATTTGAAACCTGCTGAGGTTCGGAAGTTCGCGTTTGTCAATTAACCATATTTGAGCAGTACATTATCCGCTCTTTATATCTAAAAAAAAAAAAGAGAAACAGTCTTTCAAAGTTAATCTTTGTTTTGCAGATTGATTCAGGACAACTCCTGCCAAATTCTGTCATTATTTTCGATAAAGCTGAGGATTCATTATTGAATTTAATAGGAAAGAGCAAAGGGTATTGTTTTTATTCCCCTTATCATCAAGCTGTTTAAAATCTAAAGAAAATTTTGAAGTCTTCAAATTATCTCTTATCTGAAATGGCTTGTTATGTAGGCTTTTTTCAGAAAATCAGCTTATCGTTCCATTATCAATCCAGACTGGGATTTCCAGAAAATGGGCATTGGAGGTTTAGACAAGGAATTTTCTGGCATTTTTCGGCGGGCTTTTGCTTCACGTGTCTTTCCACCTGAATTCATTGAACAGCTAGGTATCGTGGATACTTTTTTTTTTTTTTTTTTTTTTTTATGTATTAGTGATTCTATAGATCCACAATCCGATTGCTCACTCAATACGTAGTTACTTTCTGTAGCACCTACATTTTTACATTTGAAACTTAGGAATTTTTGCACTTTACGAGAATTACCTTCTTTAAACGGATGGTTTTCAGGAATGAAACATGTTAGAGGTATTTTACTTTATGGACCACCAGGTACCGGTAAAACTTTAATGGCTCGTCAGATCGGGAAGATGCTGAATGCTCGAGAACCGAAGATTATCAATGGACCACAGATCCTAGACAAGTTAGATCCTTTTAACAAATTAAATTTGAGAAGCTTCTGTAAACTTTGTTCATACTGTGGTGTTAATTTATACTAGGAATATGTTAATTCAGTTTCTTGCGAACTTACTAACTGAAATTTTTCTTCACAGATATGTTGGCGAATCGGAATCGAACATCCGAAAACTGTTTGCTGATGCCGAAGAAGAATGGAAAAGATGTGGTGCAAGTTCTGGATTGCATATAATCATATTTGATGAAATCGATGCCATTTGTAAGCAGCGTGGTTCCGTGGTGTGTAACATTTTTCCTTTTTTTTTTTTTTTTTAAACATCCATTAGGTGCAGAATTAATTTGCTTGGAAATTTAACTAAAATTTTTTAAATATAGTTTATTATTCGTGAATGATAAGTTTTGCTTTTACTTTTCCTTCTAAAGTATCCGTTTGAATTACTTAAACCATTTCTTTAACCTATTTACTAATAGTGTGTATGTGCGTGCGCGTGAAAGGTTTGCTATTTTCGCCATTCGCTAATAGATGTCCAACATTGACGAATTCTGATACATTCACTTATAGGCCGGTTCTACAGCAGTACACGATACTGTGGTTAATCAGCTATTAGCCAAAATGGATGGAGTTGATCAGCTTAACAACATTCTTGTGATTGGTATGACAAATAGAAAGGACATGATAGATGAAGCACTGTTGCGACCAGGTCGAATGGAAGTGCAGATGGAAATTTCGTTACCTGACGAAGCTGGTCGTTTGCAAATTTTAAAAATTCATACTGCTAGAATGAGGTATATTGGAAGATTTGCGTAGTTGGGAATTTAAAATTTTTTGAAATCATCGCTTCAAGTAATTGGAATAATTTTCTTGTATTTGTAAAATTACTGCTAAATTACAAAATTATTTCAAGGTAGTTAGTTGCAAATACTGAAGTGCGATGTTAAACAACTAATTTATATTATGTGTCATTTACATAATGAAGTTAATTTATATAATGAATTTTCTCAAAATTAGTGTTAATAATTTATGGTTAATAATTGAAAAGATAGCAGTAAATAGATTCGAATTTTTATTTTATAATAGAAATTAAATGTATTAGAAGGTTGTTAGAAATGGAGAAGATTCAATGATAAAATAGTTTTTATTGTCTCCAAAATATTCCAGAGAATACGACAAATTGGATCCTAATGTTGATTTGATTGAACTTGCAAAAAAAACCAAAAATTTCTCAGGCGCTGAATTGGAAGGCCTGGTACGAGCAGCCCAGTCAAGCGCGATGAAT
Organism: Setaria digitata; assembly: GCA_003640385.1. Taxonomy (NCBI): domain Eukaryota; kingdom Metazoa; phylum Nematoda; class Chromadorea; order Rhabditida; family Setariidae; genus Setaria; species Setaria digitata. The sequence continues at coordinate 96,722 of RCAB01000145.1, forward strand.
CGATTAGTGAAAGTAAATGATTTTTTACTTTTACTGATATCTTACTGTTTTATATATATCATAGAGTATTGCTGAAACGAAGAAATAATTTCCGTAACAATCAAGTTTTTCAGAAATTTTTTCATCGAAGGAAAAAAAATTAGGGATTTCATAATTTATCAATTGTTTGTCGTGTTTGGATATAATTATGTATTTGAGTGATATTTACTTGGTGACAAGTGCTTTTAACAATGTTTAACTTTTTCAATGTATCAATTAAATTGCTGCGTCTTTAGGCAGGTGGTAAAGTTCAGTTAGACGCTGACGCAGTGGAGAAACTGATGATTAATGTTGACGATTTCAATTACGCTCTTGAAAATGATGTGAAGCCGGTTTGTTCCGTTATCGTTTGGTGATCAGTCAATCATAAGAATTTTGAATTCGAACCGAAATTAAAGCTTAGCTAAAAACTCCATATATCATTTCATTTTAGGCTTTCGGTCATTCTAATGAGGAATTAGAAAAGTATTTGATTGGTGGATTTATTTCGTGGAGTGCACAAGTTGCTCAAATACTTGAACAAGGCGCATTATTAGTGAAACAAGTACGAAGTCCCGATACAAAAGGATTTGCTTCGGTTTTACTAGCAGGTTAGTAAAAGTATCATGAAGGTGTATTTTTTAATAAGCTACAGGCGAAAATTATTAAAATTAGGTTGGCATAGTATTTGTTCATATATAGTTGTGTAAAGATGAAACCATAAAGATATGCAGCATAATGAAAGTATTCTGAGTAATCCAAGTTAGAAATCCATTTCATTTTGAAAAGTTAATAGAAACTGATCAGCGAATAATGGGTCCGATAGATCGCATGTTTTTAGATGTTTNTATTCTGAGTAATCCAAGTTAGAAATCCATTTCATTTTGAAAAGTTAGTAGAAACTGATCAGCGAATAATGGGTCCGATAGATCGCATGTTTTTAGATGTTTTAACGACTAATACAATTGATCAACTAATTACGAAAAAGTTGCTGCCTTTGTATTGATAAGTGCAGAGACTTATCTTCCTGATCTTTCTTGAGTTTTTAGAAACGTTTTCTATCATATTTAACAATGCTGAAGCATTGTTACTCATACTTTGATATCTTGTATAACATATTTATTAGTTGCTAATTGCTGAATAAACAAGTTAGCAAGAAGGGTTTCGATTCTCTCTTATGTCAATTCATGCCGTTTAAGGATCTCCAAACAGTGGTAAAACATGTTTTGCTGCGATGATTGCCAAGGCTTCCGATTATCCATTTATCAAAGTGATTAGTGCGGAAGATATGGTTGGTTATACCGAAACAGCGAAATGTGCCACGTTGCGGAAAGTATTCGATGATGCATATCGATCTCCTCTCAGTTGTGTTATTGTTGATGGTGTTGAACGATTGCTAGGTTTGTTTAGTTAGAAGATTTATTTCTGAATAAGTTCAAAACAATCATTGCTTTTTTTTCTTGGTAGCTAAAAAACAGCTTTTCTTTTTCAGATTTTTCACCAATTGGTCCGCGATACTCAAATTTGGTTCTGCAAGCACTTTTCCTTTTAGTGAAGAAGCTACCACCTCAGGTATGATTTTTTTTTTTGTTGCTTTGGAGATTTTCTAATTTTTACCAAAGGTCTCCAAATTTAAGTTTGGGGCCTAATATTTCAAATTATGAACTATTAATTAGTTTCTGTGTTAGTTTTTAGGAAGAATTAATATACAACTGTTTCTAAGATAGCTCGTTACTGATGCAGCAGCGTTATTCCAGTTACTGTTTTATAGGCATACGTTGATCAGTTATTTTTTTTAAATTGTTTTAGAATCAGATACACATTGCTTTATATCTTTTACATCAAAATTCCAGAATCGCCGTTTACTTGTTATTGCTACGTCAAGTAATCGTTCATTCTTACGTGAACTTGGTTTGCTATCAGCATTTTGTACAATAATAGACGTGCCGGCGCTAACGACGGTCCAACATATTATGGCTGTGATAGAGGATACAAATGCGCTTTCACGTCAGGAATGTGAAGAAATTCGTAATGAACTTTCTCGAGCTAATAAGGAGTGAGTCATTTCGTTTGTTTTTCCTTTTTTTTTTTCTTTTTTTTTTTTCCAAAAATAAGCAGAGGCCAAATCTTATGCCTTATGTGAACTTGCGACGAATAATACTATTTTCCTGATCTTTAGACCTCAATCATGATTATCTCTACAGGAAATTTATTAGTTACAGTTTCTTGATAAAGATTAATGTATTCTAGGGTGAAGATATTATTTATTTCAGCGTATGAGTCTTTTTTTTCTCTGAAGTGTTATCGCATAGAAAAATGCAAATAGGATTTTTTTCTTTTTGTTCTGTAAATTATTAAAGTTATGTGCTTAGGCGGAAAAGTTCTAACTAATTTCTGCAACTGTCTTCCTTTTTTTTTTTAGATAAGCAAAGGTGAAATGTAATTGTTTCATTTCATTACTTATTTGCTATCCGAACAAATTATGCTGCTGCAAAAAAAAAAAAAGTAATGAAATGAGAAGAAATAAAACTAATATTTAATCTTCATAATTTGCAGATACTTTATTGGAATCAAAAAATTATTAAATGTGGTCGATATGGCACGTGAATGTGAACCAGTAGATAGAGTTTCGGTGGTTGTGCAAAGTTTGATGTCTGAAACGTTCAGTAACTCGTAATCTAATAGTGGTGAATGACAATTTTGTGATAATAATGTTTGCAGATTTTATATGTTTTTTATTCATGCATAGAATAAATATCCTTGGTTATTGTACTGTACGATAGATTATTATACTAGCTTGTCTTTTGTCTTAAGGAGCTTTCACTTGTGACATTTTCTAGTTTTGGATAGACTCATTTTTTTTATTTTTGTTTATGCTACTCAGAAACTGATATGGTCTCTTTGGTTCTGTTATTTAGAAAAGTTTTTTTCAAAACTTTGGAGGATTTTATGAATTGATAATGTTCTCTTTATCGGATCACTTCAGTTACAGGGATTTTCCATGTTTTATAGTTTCAGGATCTTGTTGTTCGGATAACTTTGATGCCGTTTTCTATTCTAAAGTTACGGAAAAAAATTGCAAAGTGTTTAAAGTGGAGCCATTAGTTTAATTTCTCAGAAGCTCTGCAGCAGAGTTGCGGGTTTTTCAGTTCTAACCATATAGTGTTACTTGCGAACACTATTTTTGAGTAACAAAGATTTTTTTTTTTTTTTTCAAAATAACATTGCAATTCAAGATTTTATCCAAACTCGAGTCTTCTTACTATTTCGTATTTTCAAGTAGGTTAGGTTACTTACTGTTTATGCAATGAAGCTGTTTCACATATATCGTAAGTGAGGGTGTCAAAAATCCAGCATCGTCATATTAGGAAGCTGTAAACCTGTAAATTAATTTTACCTTTCTATTTGAAGTATTCCCATTAGGGAAACGGTTTCTCGTGATATTTTGTAATACATATATTCAAATGTTCTAAAATTGTGATGATACGGTGTGTGATATGATATGATAAATGGGTGTGAAATGATTTTCTGCCATCTCTATGATTCCGTTTTTGGCAAGCACAGAAATAGATGATAATAGCGAAATTTATTATGACAGTAATTTCATTGATTAGACCAAAAAGATTAGTCTTGGAAAAGTAAGTAAATTATTGCAGTAATTGTGTTGAGTAGGACTGAATTTGTCAAAGAACATAGCTGTAGTTTCAATTTTTCGAAGCTTTCGTTGAATGTTATTTTTCTTTTCTTTACTTTTTAATCTGAGAAAACATATCATTATGCCATGAGAATAGCCGCAAATAAATATTATTATTACCAGTTTTTCAAAAGAAGCAGTGTTGCTTTTTTTTTTTAAAAAAAAAATGATAATACTGATAACAGAAAATTGAAAATAAAAGAAGAAGCAAGTGAAAGAAAAATAATAGCTTAATGTCCTTTTTTTGAAAAAAAAAAAAAGAAAAAATGATGTTTTTTTTTTCTGGTTTTTTGAAAATGATAATGAGGATTATAATAAAATAAGAAAAAAAAAATAGAATAAAACAAGAACTGACGAAAGGAAAATAATAGAGAATTTTGTTGAAATAGTTTTTTCACTTTTTCTTCTTTGACAATTTTAATTTTAAATTTTTGTTGCCTAGGAAAATTTTTTTTTCTTTCCTTTCATTTTTTTTATTTCCAGTTTTTTTTTCCTAAAAATATGTGGTGAAGAAGGAAGAGGAATAAAAGTGAAATGAGAAATAAAAGAAGAGGAAAGGTGGAAAAAAAAAAAAATTAGAAGAAATCCTTCTCTCTCTCTCTCTCTCTTCGTCTCTGTCCCTCCCCCTCTCTGTCTCTCTCTCCCTTTCGACGAAATTTTCGTTGTTCGCTCTCGAGGAAAATAGAGAAATATGTGATGGAGAAGGAAGAGGAATGAAAATGAAATGAGAAATAAAGGGAGTGGAAAGGTGAAAAAAGTGAAGAAAGACAGAGAAGAATTCCCTTTCTCCCTCCATCTCTGCCTCTCTCCCTCTCTCTCTCTCTCTCTCTCTCTTCGTGTGTTCGACGAAATTTTCGTTGTTCATTCTCGAGAAAAATGATTGGCGCTCCTTGGATTGCTTAAACAAATCTATTCCTATCAATTCGAAAATATAAATTTAATTTTTTTTTAAACAACTTTATTCGGCGCCATTGTCATTTTTGTTCATTTTGTTGAAATATTTTCACAGTGTGTTATTTTGATCAATCTTTTTCTCTTTTTATAATGCTTTAAAATAGTTTATAAAATTTAAATTTAATTTCTTTTTAATTTGTTTTAAATTTAAATTTAATTTGTTTTAAATTTCAGTAAATTTAATTTCTTTTCCTTTTTTTTTTTAGAAAAAAGAACAGATGAATTTTAAATGATTTAATGAAAATGACTTTTAATCAATTTATTTGTCATTATTTTATTTTTGTGATGGAGAAGAGAATTTTATTCCCAGAGATAAACAAAGGAACATAGAAATACGTACAAATTAACTGTTTACGCGCCGGTAAAATTTAATTTATGAAATGCTGTCCAAAACATGATGGAATGATAGAAAATGACAATTAAATTTCCCGTTTTTCATTTCTCATTGCTAAATACAATTTGAGTTCTGTAACTTTGATAATTTAATAAACCAGATGAGAAAATAAAAGGAAATCCGTATTTCAGAGAACATCGCTGTACTGGTAATTTGGCAAGATTAAAATAATAGTAGCTATTCAGAAATTTCACTTAATGGATTCAGGATCCGGAAGTGGCTATAAAAGCGAGGAGATTGAAAATACTGAAGGTAATTAATCTTCAGCTATCTTCCTTCGTCTTTTCTTTTTGGTATTTTTGAAGAATTGCTTAGCCGATGAAATTTGTTTGTTTTTTTTTTTTTTGTAATTTAAAATTTAAAATTTTGTAATTTATAATCTAAACTTTTTATAATCTAATCTAAAATTTAAAGACTAAAATTGGCATTTCAGATTTTGGAAAAGCTATTGTATTCACAACAACACGACATCGTTGCAAACTTCAGCAAGATGGTTACTTTTATGTTTTCGATAAAATGAGTACAAATGGACAAAAGAAATTCTGGCGATGCGAAAAGAAAACTATTTGTAATGCACGAATACATACCGATGCTCAAACGAATAAAGTCAGAATTTCTTCGAAAAATTTTTATGAAAATTTAAAATTTTTCATTGAAATAATCAATACTTATAGTTATAGTTGGTTTATCAATCATTATCATACAAAAAGATTTGCAAATTAGTTTACTGTTGATAAAAGATGTGAAAGATGAAATTTGTTTTAAAAGAAAGAAGAAAAACAACTTTTTTTTTTCTTTTTTAGCCAAAATTTTTAATTTTTCAATTGAAACTTTACAAAATTTTTTTGATAAATTACTGTAGATTCTAAAGCGAGCAACACAACACAATCATCCATCTGGTTTGATAAGACCTTCCATGCAACGTAAAACTTTGAAACGACATTCTGATGGCTCATTAATAAGCGAAAACGATGAGATGACAGCAAAGCGAAATATTCAGTCGCTTGAAGCTCTTCTTCAGGAAATTGTAAAAACATCTGGATTTGATTCGCAGCGTAAGATTTTTAAAGATTTTTGTTGGCTTCTAATTTGTTGAGATGGTGATGATGGTGGGTGGTTTTTAGCTCTTAATTTGTTCAAATTTGAATAGCTAAATTAATAATAGTATTGAAATATCAAAGAATTGGTAAATTTCGAAGGTAAATAGATAAATTGATGATAAAAAATAAATCTGCTAGGACTGCTTTTAGAAAGGTCTACAATTCCATGTTTAAATAATGTGATCAGTAAATGGAAGCATTATGAACACTGCATATCTTAAATATAATTTCAAATGCAATAATCATTTTTAAATTTCGTTTTCTTTTTTTCTTACAGAAAATGAAAAAACTGCGAAGAAAGAATATGGTGATATCATTTCACATTGCCGCATCCGGTCATTTTCACCGAATAGAATAATTAGTTACTCGAAACAAATCAGTCAGGAAGCAGGAGCAATATCATCAGCTAATAGGGTCGGTACATCATTTCCAATTAACTAGAATTAGTTTGATTAGCAAACGGCAAGCATTAACTGATGTTGGAATGGAACAATTGGGCGTTAGTCCCTTCTCTTTTTCTTTTCTTTTTTGGATTTAACAAGAAGAAGATGGAGATTTCTATAAATGCTCCATATGTAGAAGAAAAAGTTTGACTAAAATGAATGTATCAAATTATCCTGGATATGTTCCAGAAACATGAACCTCAGCAAAAAGATATCGCTGCGTGTGTTGATCAACTTGAGCGGAAGAAGTCGATGTGAACTGTGTCAACTTGTAATAACTGCAAAGAAGTTATACAGCTATGAAATGATTCGAGGAGAATTTTAGATTTCAAATGAGGAAAATGATGGATTTCAATCTTTGCTTCATTTAATCAGTGGTGGTTTTACCTTCTGGAGTAGCGAAATCACTAAGATTGTCGACGAAGGAGCACAGTTTTGCTCTATGGCAACAAATTCAAATTTCTCGAAATCTTTCTCACTTCTAATAAAGGGTACGATAAGTTGTGATTCATTTTTAATAGAATGCTTTCTTTTTTTTTTGGAACTTTAAATTTATCATTTTGTTATGCACAATTTTTATGTTATAACGGTAGCAGATGTTCAATACATACTAAAATGTAGCAGTTATTGATTCTCTTGGTTGATCAGAAAGATGATTGATTGCAGGTGCCGAAAAAGCGGGTAAATCATGTTTGGCAACTTTGATAGCGAAGAATTCCGGCATTCCGTCCATAAAAGTTTGCCTTCCGGAAAATTTATTGGAGTTCGATGAAGAGGCAAAAAAGGCAAAATTAATTGAGCTTTTTAAGGAAGCTAGCAAACTGCCACACTGTATTCTATTTCTGGATGGGCTCGAGCTTTTGATTGGTGTGTTTTTCGTCTGTCAATTTGTACTGCGATGTTTTGTTTAGTTCTCTTTTAAATAATATAATTCAATCTGAATATCATCATGATCAAGTTATAAATTTTATGATCGCTTTACTCGTCTGTTAGTGATAGCAACAGTTATTACCAGTGAATTTGCGGAAAAATTTGGTTTACAGCGTTACTTCTCATCCGTCATTCAAGTACCAAATCAGCTTTACCAGAACTTTTAAAGATTTTCCTCCTCATCAGAAGTAAGTGACTTCTTTTTAACTTAATTAGTAAAAACTTCTTAATTTTCCAGAATATTGCGATGTTGGAGATCGCTATTCCAATACTATGTTGCAAACAGTGAAGCTGATTTTGAAGAGAGGTGAAATGCTGGAGGTATGCTTCAACTTCATTTTCACTTTTCTTCGATATCACAAATCATCGAATATGCTATCTCTTCGAGTAAGATAGAATGAAGTGATAAGACGCTCACTATAGCTTCAAACTGCAAATTCTCCTTTACCTTTCGTATTCGCTCTTCCTCACTTCTCATCTATCAAATTCGAAGAAAGTACCTTACTTTTATTTATTTTAATATCAAAATATCTTTCAGCATAATCGTCTGTTAGTGATAGCAACAGTTACCAGTGAATGTGCGGAAAAATTTGGTTTACAGCGTTACTTCTCATCCGTCATTCAAGTACCACTTCTAACTAAAATCGAACGAATGATTCCGATAATCGAGTATGCAAACATATTGAATAAGGATGATTTCCAAATGCTTCGAGAATGTGTCGTTCATGAAACAAACAGGTAAAATTGCCCTTTCTATCTCCTTATTTATTTATCGAAATTTCTCACATCTAAATTTTGAGTTCTGTAGAATTGTCACGTTTATTTCATTGCAGTGCTGTCATCGACTAGGAGGAAGTATCTGATCGTATTTCTGAGAGATTTGCATATGCTATGATTATGTAACAAATACAATTAGCTATGATTTGACCGTTCGGAAGTCCTTTTTTCTTAAAAAAAAAAAAAAAAAAGAAGAAATGAAAAAGAAGAGTTTTGAGCCTTTTCGAATTTTGCTATTGTTTTGAAAATTTATCAGTTTTTATTATTTTATGGATTCAAATACTGTACAAATCGTTTTTTAGCTATCCTATTGGTATCAAAAGTTTACTGACTGCAATTGAATTGGTGAAACATTCCAGAACAACAAGTCGATTTCGTACACTTCTCCATTATCTTTTGCAGTGGAAACAGTAAAAAAAATAACAATGAAAAAAAATGAAAATCCAAATTATTTATTTGGAGATTTAAATTGAATTAAATTCATTGTTTTATCTAAGGAATCCTCTCCTTTCCCAGTTATTACTCTATATTTCAGTACTCTTTAGCTTCTGAGGCTCAAGCCAAATGATATATTGCCTTTTGCTTATAATTACCATATTCCGCGAATTTCCATTAATTTAATTTTCTTTCATGTTAAAAGTGCTTCGATGAAAATAGCCCGATTAATAAATGGGTAATCGTTAGGATTTCATTTCAATATTCCCACTGGCTGTCCATATTTACCAATTCTCTGTTTTAGTATATTTTAGTAAATTCTAACTTTTGAAGAATCACTTTTTTTTGACCGTTCATGTCCCAAAAAATAACTGTATTAATATTTTTGTAAATTTTTAATTTGGACGATTACGACTAATTTTTTGGATTTCCATTGATTGATTACGATTGATTTCATTTTATAATGAAAGGCAAATAGCATGGATGCCATATTTCATATAACATTTGATACTGATACTTCTCACAACGTCATATCACTAAGCTGTTCATTATTTTTGTAATGATAACAGTTCAATAGTATCCATGATCACAAAAGCACTACTGTATTTGCAATTGTTAAGGTCATCCCATTCTTATGATAGTTCTCTCACGGTATTAAATCTCAAAATGTATTATTTTTGATTTCGCATTTACAAATGAAAAGGAAATTCTCCAAACAGACAGAACTTTTGAGTAGCATTAAAATCTCTCTAATTACCAATGAAACTGAATGATATCGACATTGAACATTTTGGAAAATGATTGAAAGAATGGTTAGATTGAAAAGATTCATTCCACTGTGGAAGTAAACGTTTATTGAATTTTCATCTTTACTCATTTGTTAAAAAAAAAAAAAAGAAAAGAAGGAAGAGTGGAAAAGACATTGCAAAGAGTAAATGAAACAGATACTGTAATAATGATCATTATAAAAGAATTGTAAGGTATACTGTAAATAGTAATCATTACAGAATCAGTGATATATATGTAACTCTCATATGATGTACAATCATTAAGGATATAGCTTAATTATTGAGCTTCAGATTGCTAATATCATCAGAATTATCACTGGTCAGTATTTCCCATTCCACTGAACTGGTTAATTATTTGAAGAAGTGTAAAATATATGTTTAAATGGAAAGCAATTGATAAATGATGAATGGGATTTGCTTTTTTTTTAACACTCAAATTTCTTCCTCTTTCAGCAATGTATGTTCAAAATAAGCAATGTTTGGGGAGAAAAAAAAAGGCATACAAAGAGATTGAAATAAATTTTTTTACATAGCAATAAAAAAAAAAAAAAAAAATGACATGATTAAAGAAGGAGAGAATTTTAGAATTAAAATTAATTGCTGCGAATCATCCATCTACAAGTGTCATTTCAGTATTATGGTAAGATTACGTAACAAATTTTAATTATCTGCAAAACTAGATAACATTTTGAACAAATCATTCTTTCATTTTTCTATTTTTCCTTTCTCAAATATTTTGCCATAATTTGAAATGATATATAAGTTGTTATGAATGAAAAAAAAAAAAAAAAGCAAATGAACAAATCCATTCCTCTCTAGTGATAATGATAATGTTACTGATAACACAAATCAGATGGATTGAAAAGTAAAATATATTGCAATAATATAGATTAGCAAAAATTTGAGACACTTTTTTTTTTTAGTTCATTACCATACAGGTGCTATCTATAATCTTGACAATGAGAGTGATCAAAAAAAGAAAAAGAAACAAAAGAAAATTACCGTGGACAGAAAAGACAGCGAATGAAATTAACCACAAAACTGGCCGCGATTAAAATCCCAACTATCACCAACAATACAATAACCCATTCCTGAAATTTAAAAAAAAAAAAAAATTAAAATTAAAATTAAAAAAAAAAGAAAAGGTAATAACCAATTAAAATTAATAAAACAAGAAGTGAGCAGTTTGCATAACGGATAATCCATATTTAAGTGCAATTACGTATCTGATATTATCAGTATATGAACTTTTTTTTTTTTTTTTTATGAAACATGAGAGAATGTGATAAGATAAGAAAGCAAATATTATACTAATTTTCGACATCTTTCAAACACATTATCCATTGTTATCATAACGTTAAAGCATGTAAAGAGATTTAAGCTAACGTTTTACGTGACCTATATTTCTTATTATTCAGATAAACGTGTTGTGTAATCCATATTTCTTATTGATTTTCATAAAATTCTGTTAAAGCATAAAAATTAAAGTGAATGTTAGCATCAATTTTGTGCAACACGGAAGCAGAATGCAAATATTTGAGCTTACGTAGGGCTAGACACTTTACACATAAGATACAGAAGAATAAATAAAGTGTTAAACGTAGAATACGCAAGGATAGATATAAAGCATTGGACGTAATGATGCAACATTAAAAATAAAGCACGTGGGAATGAATACCGAAAAAAAGTAGGGTACACGAGAGTACACACGTAGCATTAAGCATAAGGCACGTGAGAATACGCACATGGCGTTAAACGTAAGATACGTAAGAACATGTGTGAAACTTTTTCACCCCTTCCTATTTCGCTTTTCAAGCTTATCAATCATTTTTGTTTTTTTAATTTGTAAAAATTAATGATGAACTGCTCTATAGCATTTCGTATTTCAAATTCCTTTTTTTTTTTTAGTTCTACTCGTCTAAAAATTTTGCTAATTTTAAAAATTCTTACGCTACACCATTTATCTGTAGTAAAACAAAATGATTTCATTTCGTTAATTTTTGCAAAATACAAACTAATTCCAGTCCTGTTATCATTGAAAGAATGCTTATTTCAGCATGCTGAAAAAGAAAAATTTCCTTCAAACAATAGTGGATACTATGAAAAGAGTTATCATTAATAAATGTAAACCGTTTAATTTCAATTAGAATTGGTAGGAGAATTTTTGAAATTTAGTATAATTTTGGAAATAAAATGATTTTTTTCTTTTTGTTCATATATTTTAAGCGGTATCGTCCTTGAAACTAACAAAAGCCGTTAATAAAAAAAAGAAAAAAAAATCATTGGTACTATGGAAAAGAATGGCTTCTTTTTTGTTGAACTAAATTTCCTAAATAAATTTCACTGAATTGATATACGCTGATAAAATCCGCTCATAATTGATTAAAATGAAAAATATGAATAATTCGACCGTTAATTTACAAACGATTATTTTCGTATAACAATAAGATTTGCATTTGATATATTAAATATCAATTCTATTACATTTGCTTTTTTTTTTCTTCCTAAATTACTGATAATTTAACTAATAGATTGCATTTAATCATAGTTCTTGTAATTATATTTGAAGCGCTTCAATTTCAAGACCTTTCATTTGATTGTACCAAAATGTGCAATACAGGTTTGCTTGTTTTTTCCTTTTTCCAAAAAAAAAAACTTGTTTGCAAAGAAAATGTTAAAATCAGTGAATTGATGAAATTTCCGAAATTTAAAAGAAAAAAAGTGGTAAAGTGGTAAATGAATGTAAAATCGTAAATAGTAATTTTCCGCTTCATTCTCCTTTCATTTTTCTCAGTTCTTTTTTCTTAAAAAAAAAAAAATTCTAAATGTAATTAAAAAAAAATCAAATAATTTGAAGAAATTCTTTTTTTTTTGCTCCATATTTGTTATAAATGTTAAATAGCTTCATCAATTTTTTTTTAAAAAATTAACATTGAAAATTAAAATAGTTACAGTTTAACTAAAAGTGATAAGTAACACTTTTTTTATTGGAATATTTATGAAAAATGTAAATGTATATTTATTGTTAGAAAATTTGCTGCCAGATAAATGTATGTAAATTAGAAAATTTCATTTTATTCCAGAAATGAAATGATAAAAGTAATGGAGTAATGGTGACACTTTTTGCTGGAGTATTTCTGATACAAATTATCAATTATCACCTTTTTGATTAAAAATTTACCTGAAGCCTAAAACAGCATGAACTATTCAGATCACCGCAACAGCGAAAATAGTACAGTGGCGTTTCTTCTGGACATTCTTGACCAACCACAATTATTGGACAAGCCAGTGAACTTTTCCTGGACGAGAACATTAATTAATTAATTGCAAATGAGGTGAATTTACTGATTAGATTGATTAGCAAATTTATAACCGTTTTTCACATTTGTCACTAACAAATATTAGAGAGTATTATTGCTAATTGTTGCTAATTGGGAGAGTTTTTGAAGTTTAAAAAGAAATTTGAAAATAAAACAGGAATGAAGATAATCGAATCGACAATAAACTTATTATTATGTAAATTCATGGAAATTACGAATTTTACATTCATCTAGAAATGAAATTGAAGTGATAAAAGTAGTGGAATAAATTTGAAAATAAAAAATTTAAATAACAACAGGTTAATAATCAATGAATTGTTATTATAAATATTCTTTTTTTTTTTTCAACGTTTATAGTTGATTCATTCAATGTTTGATTAACATCAATAAAAACAAACTAATAAATTTATATTTCAAAAAAAAAACGAACAAGTACTCCAAGATTTCTGATTAACTGGAAGATTAAATACATAAGTACTGGAATATAAAATACATATACATGAATACCTAATGAAACGTTCCACAAGATCGACTGTTCTATACGGCATTACTATTGCTTCACTACAATTTTTGATTCTTTTCTAAACTAAACCAACATAAAACATTTGCCGAAAGATGACAAATTTAATGAAAAAAGTCATAAATATTTTGACGATTTCTCGATGACACGGGTAAAATGAAATGGGTAAGCTGTGAAGAGAGTGCGGGTAAATAAAAGAAAGAAATAAAAATCTATTCGTTTTTCTTGTCCTGTTTTGGGTAACGATAGTTTCAAATAAAACCAATCATTTTCCTACAACAATTCCAAGAACTGTACAACTATTACATTTCATTCCCTGTAAATTTCTCAATAGATTATTAATTTTTCAATTAATAAAATATAGTAATATTGAGATGTTACGGTTATGTAATAACAGTGACAATATCGAGAGGACATGGATGGAATACAAGTCTAAATATCGAAAGGTCATAGGTAAATAGCATAAATAACGATAAGTTATGCGCATATGACATCAAAATCGAAAAAAGTTCTGGGTAAATAAAGTGAATAACGATAGGTCATGGATACAAACGTGAATTTGGAAAGGTCATGAGAATACAACTGAATGTCAGAATGGCGATTTCATAAGTGAAATTGCAAAAATATCAATTAAGGAAAGATTATACCATTCTCGTTAAATTGATTGTATAAGAGGTTAAACAATTCTTATTGTTTTACTTTAAAAGATTATTTGGTGTGAGTGATTAAAGTAATTCAATTCTATTTCCAATTAACACAGGTGCCAAATTCACTTTTCAACTTTTGTCGCACATCCATATAAAGAAAAAAAAAAAGAAAAATGGGAAAGATAATGATAATTATTTATCGAGGATAATCTTACTTCAATTCGAGTATCCTAATTTCCTTGTTATCATCATCGAAGCTATCGATATAAGTTACTGCTGTTGCCATATTTATTAAATACAGGAAAAATCCAAACTGAATCATATTTGCAATTCTGAAATTTTAAATTTTACTTAGTAAAAATTGTGAATTTTAAAATTAATTTAAAATATTCGTAATGACATCACGTACGAGTTAATTAGTAACACAAATGAGATACTGTAATTAAGCAAGAAGGGTTACAAACATTTCTAGACTTATGTAACCTTTTTTTTTTTCTGGCACAAATTGAGTTCACACGTATGAAACGTGAAATAATACACTTCACAATAGTAGGTTGGTACTGAACTTTGACGAATGAAATATCAATTAAATGTAATTAGGCATTAAAAATAAGACATTCAACTGAAATAGTTTTATTTGCAATGATTCATTTCAGACAAAAATTTCCAACCTAATTATAAAATATAATAGTAAATCGAAAACTTATTTTATAATCGAATAGTCAGTCATTTATTTTATTTTTTTTTTCTTTGTCGCTAGATTTTATGAATTAATTGCGTTTTCAAATTATCATTAAACTGATAAAATGATTGAAATTAGCGAACATATCTTCCGATATGGAAAAGAAAAAATTTCTGATGCTTTTTATTTGGTTGATAAAATTACTCGTCAATTTTGACAGTAATTTATTGTCAACTTTTAATTTTTAAATTATAAATTCACTTTTAAGTCTGTGAACTGACAATAAATCATAATATTATTGCATTCTGATCGTAATACGTTAAAATATTAACCATTTAATTATATTTTAAAGCTTTAGGACTTCTTTAAAACATTGTAAACTTTTTTTTTTTAAAGGGAAAAACCTTTTTTTTTAAAGGGAAAAACCCAAAATTAAAATAATAATATGCAGAGTAAATTGCGACAAAAATTTGTAATTAAATTAATAACATTAATTAATTTTTTTTTTAACTTGTTACGATTACAATGGAATGCTATTATAACTTTTAGGAATTAACACGCATAAATTGAAATTATATTTAAAAAAATTTTTTTTTTAAATTGACAACAAATTTGATAACTGGAAAATTTTCTTTTTCGTTCTTGGGAAATCTTCAATTTTCAACAATTATTGCAATTAATTTATAAAGTTGCTTTTTTCCTCCACAAATATTTCGCATATTTTTAAAACTAACTTGCAAGTTAACCAGAAAATATAATAATAACAATAACAGTAATAATAATAATAATAATTGCTACTATTATTTAAACAAAATATTAATGATTTCAAGTAATTTAATAATTTCTTTCATTACTTATACGATTTTTCATTAGTCCCACTTTTTTTTTTTCCTTCAGATCACTTTCTTATCTATCTCTTTAGTTACCAAAGCATTCCAAATTAATTTTATTATTTCATTTTTCATTTTTTTTTTTTTTTTTTTTTTAACAGCATTACAAGAATTTAAATACCATCCTTCGCTTCTCAACAACATAATCTTCCTCTTTCTCAATGATACAAAGATATTTCTTATAATAAAAAAAAAAAAACGAAATTCAATTTTTTTTTTTAAACATTACAAAAGTCATTTAAAAAAAAAAAAGATGGGAAAGTTATGCAATAAAATAACGTCAAAAAAAAAAAATAAAACGAAGAAAGAAAAATTTATTCAATGGGAATGGAAATCTTTTCTCAGTGATATAATATGATGCATTAAAATGATTAAAGATAACAGAAGTGTATGATGATCATAGTTGATTGATTGTACATAAAAAAGAGAATTTATAACAACTGTTATAAAAATTGGAAATTATTTTATATTGTTATTAAAAATTACAAAATACTTAGAAAGAATGCGAGAGAACAAATTTAAGAAATACTGAAAGGAACTTTTCATCGATGAAACAAATAAATAAAAAAATTTTCTTTTAACTGTCAATATTTACATTTTCCTTTTCGAATAATTTTATTTTTCTTCGGTTTATTTGATGTGTGACAAATATTAAAGCAAAACGAATTTTTGGCATTTGATTTTTTTCAAAAAAAAAAAAAACTAATAATTGTAAAAATATTAAAATTGAGAAAAAGTTAAATTTTACATTTAATTCTTTGAAAAAAAAGACAATTTTTAAAGGATAAATTTATTAAATTGAAATTTTGCAATGGACAATTTCATAAATTTTTTGGTTTTTTTTTTTAATTAAATATTGAAAACGTGCCAAATGAGTACGTCGATGCATGAGCTTATCAAAAATTTTCAAATCCTTTTCAATCATCAATTTCTCCTTTCTGTAATTTTTATAAAAAAGTAAAATTTGAACTGTGATTTTTATTTTAAGTAATATTAGCGACAAAATTTAATTTCTTTGAAATTTTACAATAAATCTCACTAAATTTTTATTTTTATTTTTTTAAATCAAACATTGCAAATAAGCCAAATGAGTAAGCATGTTTATGTATGAGCTTGTCAAAGTATTTCAGAAATTTTTTAATAACAAAAAGAATTTTTCATAAACAATTGTGAACTTTGAACTCTGTGAAGGAGCAAAAATACATGAAAAGAAGAAACAGGATGGGAAGGTACAGGTAAAAATTTTATTGCACTGTTAAGTGAAATGTAAATATGAAATCAATTTTAAGTGGGCATTATAAATGATAAGAATATTTAATAATTAGTCAAAACATTGCTTAAGTATTAATTATGTGCAACACAACCCTGTCAGTAATATATCATTTAACAATATTATGTATATTTGAAATTTATTTTTCAAGCATATTTTAATTAATAGGGAGATTTTCGCTTCTTTTTTTTTTAATTTTTTTTTTTTAACAAAATACAAAGTTTGATCCTTTTTTTTCGACTTATGCTCAAATCAATTTCAATGATTATTACTTATTATCACTGTTTAAAAAATCACGTGGAAACCTGAATAAGTAGTGCAGTTAATCTGAAAGAGACGTGGAAACTTGNGTGGAAACTTGAACAAGTAGTGCAGTTGATTTGAAGGATACGTGAAAATTTGTCGAGGTAGTAGTACACCTGAAGGATAATTTTCTTACGTGAAAACTTGTCAAAGTAATGCAGCTAAGAAGGAAGTACCCAATGGACCGAATGTTTTTGCAATATTCTAACAAAAACTGTTTTGAAATATTTCTAGTTTTTGTCAAATTTTAATCATTACCTTTTATCAGTATCAATAAGCTTTCCATGTTTGTATCAGAAAATCAATAATTCCTATCTTCCAATACATCAAATTAAAAAAAAAAAAAAAGTATTAAGAAAAATGATAAAACAATCAACAACAGATTAAACAATGTATAATATAAATGGAGAAAGGATTCATAGGCATCTGTATCATAAAAGTATTATTCGGTGTATGGGAAAAAAAAACCTGCCAACCAGGGAAGGGAAAGGAGTGAGTGTATCTATTTCATGGGTAGGCAACTTTCCTGCCCAGCAGGACTATTTGGTTAGAATCTCTGTGGATATTTCCATCCCATCTCTCCCTCTCTCTCTCTCTCTCTCTCTCTCTCCCTCTGTCCCTTTCTCTCATACTATTTATAATCGATATATATAATTTATTTGATGCAATGAAAGAAATGGGGTTATGCCACTTTGACCACTGGTCAGCCATCTCTTGATGTTGAAATGATAGACTGATTTCTTACAACTCACTTTACATCTTTAGGAAATCCTGAATCTTTTTCTTTAACTCTCTTCTATTTCCGTTATCATTATCAGTAAGATCAAGAGATAGCGTAAAGAAGGACTTCAGTTTATCCTAATGATAACAATAATTTCCAATGAAAATGCTACAACTTGAACAAATCGTAATTACTTTCAAACTGGATGAAAATTATTTGCAATTTTCTTTTTTTTTAAAGATGGACAATTGTTTGTTTGCTAAATTTTTTTTATCATTTTTAAAAATTTAAAAAGATTTAAGCAAATAGTAAAGTAACATTTATTACAAAACTGAATAATTAAAAAGTGGAAATTTTTTTCTCATTCTAAAATGATAAAATTTTAGTAAGCGATCATTTTACTTGACATTGTCGGAGAATTCATAAATGAAAGAAGTGGTCGAGTCTGAAAATCAGAATTGAAAATTAGACCAATATTTCAATATGCATTTGAAATGATTAATTAAAATAAATGTATATATATATTTTTTTTAAACCGATCAATAATTCCTATCTTAATGTACTGCATAATTTTCAGTCATCTGATGAGTTTATTTTTGAACCCATGACGTACTTGTTTGTCCTTATCAATAAATCGTTCTACATCATCCTTCATAATCGTTTGATAGTGATATTCATTACTGAATCGATAACGTTCGAACAGCAATCTCATCAGTTTCTGGAAAAATTTGAATGAAAATTTTAGATAAGCTACGAATTTATTTTACGTTATAGAAATTGGAAATTTTGGAAACTTCTCAACTGGTTTTAAGAATGAATACAGCAGTGATCGCATGTTGTTATTCTTCAAACACATTATTATGCATTAATTATTTCAGGTCATATCAGTTACTCGTTATCATTTTCAATGAAGAAGCAAATAATCGTAATATTTTTTCATGATACGCAACAAAACTATGATTATTAATTTGATAAGTTTTCTTTCAAGAGGTAACATGAAAGTTGAGGATAGGTAAAAAACAAAATAAGATAAAATAGATAATTGATAAAATCACATGCTTGAAATCATGTGGAAGCATGGCTTAGATGATCAGCTAACGAAAAATACGTGGAGCTCACGTGTTCGGGGATAATCACGCAACATGAATGATGATAATAATTGGTTTTACGCTAACTTTCAATTTGCATGCATAATGATAACACGTTGAAGTTAACGTTAAACTTATTTACCAAATACAGGAAATCCTGCATAACAACATCGTTTGGTGCTGGTTCCCAAATCTTGATTGGAATCCAGAGATCCTGTAAAGAAGGATGATTAGATTATATTTGATAGAGAAGTTTTATCAAATAGTGATATCAGTATCAAGTTTTTCTTAAAAATCCATCATAATTTTCCTTCTTCAGCTGACATCATTTGTTAATATTAACAGTTTCCCGTAATCAGTCATGATAACAGTGATAAACAAATTATCGAATATGATTCATCTGGAGAAAATATGACAAAACTAGATTCATTCTCATGCATTGCTTTATATGAAAATTTCAAATTTTAAATATCCTTTTTTTTTTGCATTTGCTGCAAATTATTGAATCAGTGAAGAAAAAAAAAAAAGGAAAAATTGCCATAAATTAATAAAAGGATAATAATTTAATTCAATAACTGACAGGTAAAACAAATTTAAATTCACTCGACAATGCTCGATATAATGCAAANAAAAATTGCCATAAATTAATAAAAGGATAATTTAATTCAATTACTGACAGGTAAAACAAATTTAAATTCACTCGACAATGCTCGATATAATGCAAAAGTTGTATTATAAATAAGATTAAACGGTGGTGGAATAGCAGAAAACCATTCGAAATATTCGGCATAAATTTGACATCGTGTATATTTCCATTCTTTGTCCTCATTTTTCTGTAAAAATTAATTTCCTATATTGTATTAAAAGTTTTTTTTTTTAGGGAGAAAAATTAGACATTTTAGCATTATTAAAATGTAAATTCATTCATAAAAATAATTGCCATTAATTATTTCCATTGAATTTGTAATCTTCATCAAATTTACATTAGAAAACACTTATGTTTGAGCGAAATATTTCTTGTTAACTTTTAGCTTATAACATTTTATTACTTATTACTTTAAGCTTATGACATTTTATTGTTTAAGCCTATAAACATTTAAAATCACAACAGAAATTATCATTTTTTATTAAATGACAAATGTCTAACTTTCAATTTTTCAATCAAAAATTAAAATCGTCTAATTAAAATCAGAATGCATGAGAAATGATCGAATATTTGCCACTTAATAATTAATCATTTAATTAAAGCCAAAATTCATCGCAGATGATTAGTTATTCATTCGCCACTCAAAAATTAGTTATTTGCTGCTTACATTAAAATAAAATTCACCAAAACTGTATCAGCTGTTCGAACCAGCATTGAAATCATAAGGTTTAATAAAGTAATTACAACGGTGATGTGAAATGTTGCAACAATAATTTCACCAGCATAATTACTAAACGGATGCTCGGTAGGCTCTTGATTAGGCCCAGCATTACCAACAATAAGCTTATAGTCCCAAGGAGCAAGGTAGCCATAAAATGACCAATACAAATTGCGGAATGTTTTCCCAATGCTGAAAAATTATTTTGAATACTTTTCTATCAAATTCATAAAATAAAATTTAAAAAAAAAAAAGAATTGATACAATTTGAAATAAAAATAATATGATGCTAAAATTATTATATTATTAAGTGCACTTTATTTTTTTTATTTCAAAATTTCCACCTTTTAAAATATTAGCTACTAATGATTGATTTTAATAGTTCAATCAGTACAAACATGTATTCCTCAAATTTAAATTAAATTAAAAAAAGAAAAAGAAAAAGAACCCAAAGTGAAGTATTTCGTTTTATCACTACTGTGGCCTCTTACCAATTCGTATGTACGTTTATTTATGCATCATTATCAATATCACCATTTTTGATTCCTTATCGATATTTACTATTTTTTTTTTTTTTTTTTTTTTTCAATCAGCATATTTATACAGAGTTCTGTTTGTTTACGTGGAGTAAGTGTCTTTTTGTTCGATAACATTTCCATTGTTATCCAAAACACGATTATCATTATAGGCTTGATATATTGTAGTGATACCCAAGGAAAAGCACATCATTATAATAGCGGATATTGATAAGAATATCATAACATCACGAATACATTTTGAAATTGATATCGGAAAACAAATTTTTATTTAAAAATAGTCAAAAAGAAAAAGAATTCCTTAACTTAATCGATAATTGAAAATGTATAATTTAATAATGGAAAACATAATGAGCAAACAGTATGCAATAGTGTAATAATTAAAAAAATACATATATTATTTTAATTTAAATTGAATTTTCAAGGATGTAAAAGAGAAAAGCAGAATTGAAATATTTTTTCTTTATCACTATTTTTAATTTCTTTTTATCTTCTCAAAATATATATGTATATTTATTTTTGTGTGTTTATGTGGAGTGAAATTTATTTTTCTCGATTTTTATGAAGTGAATCCTTCAAATATATGTGTTGAAAGAATTAAGCTATTCCAATTGTCAGTATCATGATTTTATCACATTATTGATTATGACTAGTGATTAACAACTAATTACTGTACAATTATCATTGATTAAAAGATACAAGAAAATGAACATTTGTGGGCTAAATGATTAAATAAAAAAAAAAAAAAAAAGGAATTAGCTGAGTAAAATTCTAAAAATTTTAATTTCTCTTAAATTTCAATTCTAATTTTTTAAAATTCTTCCTAAAACTTTCATTCACATGATTGATTTTGAGGAAAGTAAAAGATATCAACTGATAGTTAACAGTCAAAAATATATTTAATTTCAATAATATAAGAAATAAGCAAAGAGTTTTACTCAGTTCACTTCACTAATCAACTAAGTAATTATCGAAATTTTTTTTAACAACTATGCAAGTAATCAGCAATTAATTCAGCAGTTATTGCAAAAACAAATTATTAATGAATACATAAGCATTGATAATTATAAGATAAAATTATTTTTTTCCCAAAAAAAAAATTCATAAAAAGCGTAATTAATTTTACAGCAATTATCTTCTGACAAATTAATTTTGATCATTTGTAAAATTTGCATAAAACTTACAACAGTTGAGCCAATATAACGATGTAGCTGAAAGTAATATAAAATTCGCCATAGTGCCATTACAGAAGCAGCGCCAAAGTAAATATCGTAAATTATTGAAAAATCATAATAAACCTATGAATACTTAATTGGTATTAGACAAAGAATTTAAAAGTTTTGGCTACCTTTTTAAATTTTTTTTTTTAAATGAAGCGAATTTTGGTAGTAAATCAAACAAAACTGTTCAATTTTAATAACTGTAGAAAAAAAAAAAAAAGAGAAGTAATTTATTTAACTGTTTCAAATTTCATTCTGATGAAGTTTTTAGGAAGTTTTTTTTTTTTTTTTTTTTCCAAAGTCCTTTCTTTTTTCCTCCCAACTAACAATTTGGCACTTTTAATTGCTATTTTGCAAATTACTTCTTAATTAAGAGTTACCCAATGCCTTCGATGTAATTGTTTTAATCCATCTTGACGAATAGTTGCTGCTGTCATAACAAAGCAAAAAAATGATCCCGAAAAGAGCCATAATAAAATAAGATCAAACCTATGGAAAATATTGCAATTTTCTGTATTATTTTGATGAATTTTTGCGCATAGGATTAATTAAAATTCAAAATTTGTTTGTTTTTTTCTTTTTGAAAAATTTTAGCTCAATTTCTCATTTCTTTTTTTAGCGTCTCTTCTTAAAATAATTTTTTTTTTCACATTTAAATTAACTGAAATTTAGAATGAAAAAAGAAAAAGAGAAAAAAATGAATAAAAAACTAAACCATCGCCACCACACAGAATAAAACTTTATCAGGCCTTTACTAGCAAATTCGATATAATGTATAACAGCCATTCCATAAATGTGCAAATATACATAACTTTCTAATACTAATCGTAAATCTATGATAAATTCATTTTTTTTTTTTACTTAATATTTTATACTACAGAATTTAATATTAGCTATTTATTTTGATATTTCATATTATAAAAATTGAAATTTTCAATTATCCTTTTCAACATTTCATACTGTGAAAGTTTTAACTACCAATTCATTATTTCATACTGTAGAATTTAATATTTTTTGCTATTAGTTTAATTCTTCATTTTTGCAAACTTTAGTAATTTTAATTAGTAATTTCAATAATTCATATTGCAAATTTTAAAATCTCATCACTTCACATTGTTCACAAAACTGTTATTCTTTCATACGATAAATTTTATATTAGATAACAATAGTTGCTCCTATGGTCTTTAATTTATCAACCAACAAATTGTTTCCCTTTTTTTTTTTTCAATGCTTGGCATTAATTAACAGTCACATATACTTGGCCATTCCACAAAATTTATGAAAAAAAAAAAAGTTATCCTTAATAATTCAGAGGATAAAAGCTCTGTAAATGATCGGAAATTTTTTTTAAAATGACAAAAAAATTTATCGAATGAATTTTATAGTGAAAGTATGTCCTTTTTAAAATTGTTTTAGAACAAAAAAAAAAAAAAAAAGCGAATCAATTTTTAAACTAACTGCTGTTAATTAGTGATCGTTCGGCGGAATGTTCACCGGTTCTACCGAAGTATCGAATAAAAATTAGGACAGTCAGGAACAAGATATAACTTGCCAATCTGCTTATATATCTTTAAAAAAATTAATGAATTAGTTAATTAAGAAGGCTGTTAGATGAGCTCTTTTGCACATGCCTACCAGCTTGAAAGAGAATTTTTGAAATTTAAAACTCGTTTTTTTCTTCAAAGTTCATTGATCAGAAAGGGTCATAAGTTCACTTCAGAATCATTTAACTTTGCAAGACAATAGGAAGAATATTGCGCTACTTTTTTCCTCACTTTTTTAACTGGTAATTAATCATTTCATTAGTATTTCCCAAGTGACTGACAGTAGTAATTTCCGATTAATTTCATATATTAATTATTTTAGCGGAAAATTTTTGGAAAGGAAGAAATAGAAAGAAGAAAATTTGTTTTCCATCTGATAGTAAGAAACGAGCTAAAGAAAATATTTAAAAAAAATTTTTTTTTTCTTATTGATAACTTGATAAGATCAATGAAGAATTACTAGAGCATACCGTGCCAATGGATATTTGAATGTTTTAATTAAAGCTCCGGCGCTAATTGCGTGAATTAATGATAGAATTGGATAAAATGCGAAATGTCGAAGTTTGCGAGTGAAATCTTGAAATTTGAAATTCCCATAATCACCCCACATTCCCTGCCAGTGACCTGCTACTGTTGTTTGTACACCTAACGATGATAAGAACTAAAAATATAAAACAATTTTTATTTCTCTCTCTTTCTTTCTCTAGGGAAAGAAAATATGTTTTTCATTAATTTGAGAGAGTTTGCTGAAATATATCTGAGATCTTCTGAAACAGATTTATGATTAAATCCCTCCTTAAACTAATTAGCTATATGCCTTAAAAAGGAAAAAAACAACAATAGCTCCTAGTATTACTATTATCACAATCATTCTTACATCATTATCAACAGTACCGTAATAACATTAGTAACAAAATTAATATGCAATAAATACAATAATAATAATTAATAATAATAATAATAATAATAATAATAATAATAATAATAATAATAATAATAATAATAATAATAAGGTAACATTAAAAGTGTTATCATTATCAACAATAAAATTAACAACATTTATCAGCAATGATATCAATGCTACTAATAAAGTTATCAGTTGATTAAATTTATCAAGACGCGGTAAATATATACAAAAAATTTCGTAGTAGCTTTAATAGTTATTACTTGGTAATAATATTTGCCTAGATTGTTAGTTATTGATAACACTTTCTATTAATAAATGTTAGTAATTAACATTAATATATATTTTTGCTGTTTTTTTTTAATGAGTTCCAAAGGCCATTACTTGATATTAATTATTTATATTTATATTAATTAATTAAATTATTTGTCACTGATATATTACTCTTTATTGATTTTTTACTGCTATTAATTTTTACTGATAGAATACAGCAATTAGCGAAGTAGCAAATAATATTAATTAACGAAAAAAAAAATGCCTTTTTAGATGTGATGTCAGCTTTAAGAGTTCTCATTTAATATTAATTATTTACCTAAATTACTTGCTACTGATATCACCTTTTACTAATAAAAGGTAATAATTAAGGAGAAAAACTATATTTTTACCGGTTTCATATGAGCTTTAAGGGCTAATTGTATTCGCGGAAAGCGTAATTCACAGTCAGCCAAAGGTGAACCAACTTTACGTGACAGTAGCACGTGAATTTCTTCTGTCGTCCAACACTGTTCAACAATTCTTGCCGCAAATGCCATTACGTTATCACGTAAATCACTGTATGCTACCTATATTATTGAAGTGTTAAAATTATAATATTATAATTAAAAACGTTCTTATTAAAATACTATAATTAAGTAAAATACAATGATTAAGAATACCATTACTTGGCTATTATAATGCAGAATTATTATTATGCTATTTTTTGATATATCATAATAAGAAATTATAATTAAGCTGTATTATTATTGGAATATTGCAATTAAGATTTTACAATTGCTACATTGCAGAACTGTTAAATTGCAATTAATTTATGTCATTATTGCAGTATCATAATCAAAGAACATATTATTGTTGCAGTGTTTCTTTTCTTTTTTTGTTTTTTTTTGTTTTTTCATTCATTTGCAATTGATCTTCCTCTTTTTTTCCTCCCTTTTATTAACAATTAAAAATAGCGTTATTAATTAATTGCAGTTTTCCTTTCTTTTCAGTTTCCGTTACTAGAGAGTGCCGAATTGTCCGTAATGAATGGCATGAAATGCAAAGCAATGACGTTGAAAATGTTGACAAATGAAGCGTCTATGAATTTCAATCTATTAGTATTTAATTACTCAACTTTTTTCAAGAAAGCGATACATGCATACATGTGCATGCAGCTAAGAAACTTCATTAATTAAATGTTTTTACCTTATATTCATTTTCCATTTCTTTGCAAACTTGCAAATCAATTGCAAGATTGAATGCAGCAAGTAGAGGATCAGTGCATGCAAGCCATAAGAATGCATCACTGCTAATTGCGCGATAGGTATCCAGCAAAATTACACTATTTGCCATGCAGTGAGCGCCACGTAAACATTCATCGCAAGGGCCTTTTAATTTATTAATTAATTTTTGTCCATTTACTAATTATCGTTTCGTATTAAAATTTAATTATTTACTTTTATTTAATTTCTTAATTAATTTATTAAGTATTGAAAAGAAAAAAAGAAAGAAAATCGATAATTGTTTTTTTTTTAAAAAAAAAAAAACTTAATCCTAAAGAGTAAAATGAATTAATATGACAAATTTAAATTTACAATCAGGTCGATGCGGTAATTGTATGAAATGGTTCCGAAGAAGCAAACATTGAACGATGGAGAAATTGTTACATATACAGGCAAGCATTAAAGGTGTCATATGTGACGGAAATGATTTCGATTTTCGACAACCTGCAAGAAAATGAAGTGCAATAATTTATATTATTTTACTATCATGCGAAAGAAATAATAATTATATGTGATTGATTTAACATAATTATAATAATAATTATTATTATGCTCAATGTGATGATATATATTATTCAGTTGCTATAACGATTTTTAACATTTCACATGATGTATATTCCTTTTCATTATGCAATAAAATAAATAAGGATAAAATGAAGTTAGTGTTTTTTGCTTATCAATGATTACATCATGTTAACCAGCATTACTTTGATCGATATGATGTTATGCACATTATCAAAATTTTTAATTAGTAATTTTCAATATTATGTACTAGGCATATTTTAGCATGCTGATGAATAAAATGTTACCAATTTCTTCTTTTCTTACGTAATATTTTTAATTATTTACTTTTATTTAATATTTCTTGCTTTCCCTCAGAGTTAAAATGTAATAGCTATCATTATATTACGAAGATAATTTGAACAGTATTACTCAATTTCATAAAAAATGATTATAATTGTGGCAAACATCATTATCAATGTAGCGCAAATGAAACCATTCAACTTTTGCAACAATAAATATCGTCAACGTGATGTAAATGAAATCATTCAACTTTTGCAACAATAAGTATTGTCAACGTGATGTAAATGAAATCATTCAACTTTTGCAACAATAAATATTGTCAACGTGATGTAAATGAAATCATTCAACTTTTGCAACAATACTGTCAATGTGATGTAAATGAAATCATTCAAATTCACAATATTTTTGTATGAGTCGATGTTGTTGGTAGCATTTTTCTTTTCAGATTTTCGAAGCAATTTGGTATTTGAAACGAACCGTTACGTTCTTCGCCGGGATATTCCATGAAAAGTGATAAGATAAATTCGACAAGTGGACGATTTCCGATGCAAATTGCTGTCATTAAAGCTTCCTTGATTGGTTCTACTGATGAACGATCAGTGAGCAGTGCAAGTAATCGTTCTATTTGGCCCTAAAAGTTTAATATTAACTTCAGATGTGAAAGGTGGAACAAGTGATCATTAAACAATTTCTAATTACTCATTGTACTTTTTTGTATAATGACAGCATATGATAATCATTGCCCTTGTGGTAATAAGAAAAAGTGATCTTTTCAGCTTTGTAACATTTGCATAGCTGAATTAATTAGTTATTCGTAATTAGCCGCAGCATTTCTTTCCATCAACACTTTACAGAACAGACTAATCAAATAATTCATTTTCCGAAAATATTTCACTTATGCTTTCTTTTAAATCCCTCTCTCTATCTCTCCACCTTCTTCAATTCACTTTTTTCGTATTAATTTAAATTTAAAAATTCAAATCAATTCATTTAACACTACACAAATAATAATCAGAATCCAAAAAACTATCATTTTGCCGATGCTAAACTGAACTCTTACAGTTGTGATATTGTGTAATTCCTTCAGAATTTGCTTAATTGCTCGAGCATTTTCATTAATTACAGCGGTGCGAAATTGATGAATTACAATATCCATCGATTCGGTTGGATTCCATTCCATATGTCCATCATAGCCATTTCTTGAATCTCTCCAATCTGTTGCTACCTGATATTTTGCTAATAATTCATTTGTTGCTACATTACTTGTTGCTCCTTTCATCGGACTAATCATTGATGCTAGAAAAATGTCCGTTTTTTTTC
The DNA here is from genome assembly GCA_003640385.1 of Setaria digitata. Lineage (NCBI taxonomy): Eukaryota > Metazoa > Nematoda > Chromadorea > Rhabditida > Setariidae > Setaria > Setaria digitata. The sequence goes on from RCAB01000145.1 coordinate 124,926, forward strand.
CGAATTTCTAAGATTGATCATTTTTGTTTTTTTTTTTAACTAAAATTCAGATTTCATTTCTAATTATTAAAATTCTACTTCAATTTGATTCAAAATTCCATTAGAAAAAAATAAAAATTTTGACTTGTTCCTATTTTATTTTTGCGTTTTTCATTTTAAAGTACGATGAATTAAAATTTTTTTAAATTTTAAACTAAATTGAGTTTTTAAATTTTCCGAAGCATGGTCAAAAGAAGATGAAATACACCATTCAACAGTCTTAATAGTAATCCCAAATGAATTATGTATGACATTTTTTGAATAATTATTTGCAATTTATTATGCAACTGTTATTCAAATTTAATTATCACTAGCTAATTGCTATTACAAAATTAAAAAATTAGTTGCAATTTTTTTAACTGGAATAATTTGACATGTCATTTATTATTGGGTATTCAACTCATACGGTGCAAAATAATGATATTATCAAAACATTTTTATCACTTTAACAATTATTCCAAATCAGTATTTCTTATGAATTCTTGGTAATGGTTTTTTTTTTCAAATTTAAACACTCGGATTATGAAATAAATTAATTACAAAGTTTCCAATTTAGATGACCTTTATTTTTCTCCCATTTTCTAACTTGTTCGTTTCACTGTTAATTCATTTCACTGTAAAAAATATCATTACTTGATTTATTTTTTTTTGTAATTACAGAACTTTTGGTACTTCGTTATACAATATTTCACTTTTTGCTTTTTTGAGCGTTTTTCTTTTTCAAATGTAATAAGACATTTTTTTATTAATTCAAATTATTGAAACAAAAAAAAAACAATAAAAACTATTATCACTTTAAAATATGTTTTATACAATTAACAAGAGCTAAAGAGAGAGAGAGGGAGAAAGAAAGAGAGAAAGGAAACGAAAAAAACATGTAGTATTTATGATTAACAGATATTTTGATACATAAAAATTGAAAATTAAATTAATGGACAATGTTAATTCTTTGTTATCGCTTATTATCATTTTTCTTACTTACTGTTGTTTCTTTTATATCCAAGAAAAATTATTTTTAGTTAAAAAAAGAATAACAAGATAAAATAAAATAATTTGTTTACAATTGTGTAAGAAAGTTAAATAAACTAATTGATGATGTGAGCTCAGTAAAAGTTATCATTTTATCATTCTTTTTTTCGTTCTGCTAACATTAGCAATTGTTTTGAACTGTTATATCACTCTTGTTTAAATTAATGAAAGATGAATTGATAATTAAAATAAAGCAGATGTATTTTTTTTAAATTCCAGACTTAATGAAATATGCTAACTAATTATCTTCTCCTTTTTCTTTTTTTACATTCCAGACTTAATGAAATATGCTAACTAATTATCTTCTCCTTTTTCATAAGTTTTCGAGGAGAAAGTAAAATTAAATGGCAGGTGGAAAAAAAAAAAGCTTAACTGATCCTCGTATAAAACATATTTTCTTATGAATGAAAATGCTTTTTTGAGCGTTTTTCTTTTTCAAATGTAATACGACATTTTTTCATTAATTCAAATTATTGAAACAAAAAAAAAACAATAAAAATTATTATCACTTTAAAATATGTTTTATACAATTAACAAGAGCTATGAGATCACTGTTATCAATGAATTAATTATTATTTCAGTGATAAATTTTTTCTTTTTTCACATACTGCGTCGAGAACTTCTTCGACTTTTCGAGTTCTGTTGATTCATTGGATCTGTAATATTGAAATAAAAAACGCGAAAAAAAAAAAGGAAAAATGAAATCTATTAGTCATCAAATAACTAATCACTTTTTTAATTAATCTAAGGCTATTTCACAATGTAACTAGCAAATAATCAGATATTAAAAAATATAAAGTTGTTTGTTAGGATAATTATAAATTAAATCATCAGGTTGTGACAAAATTTTGAACAAAATTCAAATATCATTTGTGACTATTTTGCATCACAAGCTTATCATTAGATATCTTCCAACATTTGTCATCAAAATAAAAATAATTCTTTTGATAACAATTAATTCATTAGCAATTAATACTTCACAAAAATCATTATTGGTGTGAAAATTTCTTCACAATTTTAATTGTTAATATTAATTTGAAAAATTGCTTTTTTTTTTTTCTTATTTTATAATTTAAAATTTAAAAATCAATTGGAAAAAAGAAAGACATACCAATATGACAAACAATAATCAGCGAACGTTTTCTATGCATAAGTCGTTTATATGCTTTAACATAGTGAATACAACGTACAATGAGATAAATTGTATAAAATACAAATGCTGATATTACGATCATTAAAAATATTAACATTGCCAAGCGTTGTCCAGTTGATGCTTCATGCTGTAAAATTCTATCATGATGCTGAATTAAAATTGCAAATGAATAATTGAAAATAAAATTTAATTTGCAAAAAAAAAAAATTCGCCCAAAAACTTGGCTCTTAGCAGAATTTAATTTTGAATTGAATTAAAATTGCTNTTTGCCCAAAAACTTGGCTCTTAGCAGAATTTAATTTTGAATTGAATTAAAATTGCTAATAATATTTGAAAACAAAATTTAGCTTGTAAATAAATTTAGATTTAAAGCTCACAAATTTTGATTTAAATTTAAATGCTTAAATAGAGGATTTTAATTAAAATTGCTAGAAATTTCGAAGAATAAAATTTCGGAAATCATTCTTATTTGTAATTTATGAATGCAACTTAAGTTTATGATCAATTGAATTAAAATCACTTCTTAATCATAATCTTGCTTCTTCCTTTCTTTTTCAAATTAACAAACTAAAATCTTATCAAATTTAAATTTATCAAAATTTCAACCTCATTTTTCTTATCATCTAAATTTGTGGTGATTTTCTGTGTTTCTGATTCCTCGAAATGCACCTCACTGATAGCATCAGATGGTCGTACTACAATGGAAACACCAAATGCTTGCATGAAAATGACAACTACTGCTCGAGCTACTAATGTTGGATACATTAACTTTTCCTGAAGCTCAAATCATTGAAATGAATAGAATCATTAATCAAAAATTAGTTCTAAAAATGCCCTTCCATTAATTACCAATAAAACCAGATGGAGAAAGTAGAATGGAGACAAAAAACATGCTGGGTAATTAATTAAAAATTAATTTCGTTAAAGGATTGAATAGTTTAAAAAGTAAATATAATAATAATAATAATAACCTTATATTTATGAATTCCAAAAATGAGAAGTGCCGATGTTATAGCATACATAATGCTAACAGACATTAATATTACCAAAAATAACGTCGTATCATCGTACTTAAAAATTTAAAGATATTCATTTCTTAAAAAGTTAAAATTTCAAAGTCATTTACTTCCTGAAAATTTGGAATTTTAGGGCTATTTTTATTTAAATTGCAAAGTTTTTCAATAAATATTTGCTTTTTCTTCATCAATGACCGCTCATTTTTTTTTTTTTTTTTTTTTTTTTTTTTTTCAAAAACGCTGTTTAAAATAATGACATACAAATGAAAAAAAAAAAAAAGAAAACTTTTAGCATTAATAATATTAATGAAATAAGTAAGCAAAAAAATAAATGAACATCAATAAAAAACAAATATTAGTTATAAACAATAATTATTTAACTTTTTCAATAACAAAGAAATAAACAAGTGAATAATTAAATATACAAATAAATAAATGTAAAAAAAAATAGTGAGCTGATGATTAAATAACTAAACGAATAAATAAGTAAAAAATTAAATGAACAAATAATTAAATAAATAAATAGGTAAAAAAAATAAATAAATAAATGAGTAAATAAATAAATAAATTGAATGGATAAAGAAATACAAATAAGCATTAATTATAAATGCACAGTAATCATTAAAAATAGTTTTAGAAAAATAAAAAATGAAGATATTATTTACTTATTAAATTATTCAGTTAATAAATAAAGTGATTAGATAAAATAAATGAATAATAATTGCAAAAATAAATAAATAAATAAACAAAATTAAGCAAACAAACATTTCCATCAGGATTTGGTACAACAATATAAGTTATCGAGTATACTAATAAGACAATTGAGACAGCAATTTCTGAACTGGCCAATATCATCAGGCCATTAGCCAGATGGCAGCAGCAACAGATCCATTTAGGATGTTGTGGATCGAAATCCATGCCCTCTGAAGCACACCCAAACAACTTTTGATTCATTAGCAATTATACTAATTAATCTAATAAAACATTTCAAAATAATTGCAATATTTCTTTCATGACAAATTCATTCTGGAAAAAAAAGGAAGTGAAAAAAAAAAGAAAGAAAAAGAAGGAAAGGAGAAAATTATTTGTTACCTTTATTTTCTTAAAAAAAAAAAAAAAAAAAAAAAAAAAAAAAAAAAAAAAAAAAAAAAAAAAAAAAAAAAAAAAAAAAAAAAAAAAAAAAAAAAAAAAAAAAAAAAAAAAAAAAAAAAAAAAAAAAAAAAAAAAAAAAAAAAAAAAAAAAAAAAAAAAAAAAAAAAAAAAAAAAAAAAAAAAAAAAAAAAAAAAAAAAAAAAAAAAAAAAAAAAAAAAAAAAAAAAAAAAAAAAAAAAAAAAAAAAAAAAAAAAAAAAAAAAAAAAAAAAAAAAGAAAAGAAAAAAGAAAAGAAAAAAAAAAAGGAAAAAACTGAAATAATTTTAAAAAATTTTCCAGTTATTTTATTGCAACAATATTACATTATATATATATATATTTTTTTTCTTGAAATCCATTTCATTTTACTTTTTTTTGATACCATTGCATTAACAGTAGCAGTAATTTATTAATTTCAATATTTTTTTTTTAAACAAATATTTTGAATATGATGATTTAAAAGGAATGTTGGCTAATTTAGTCAAATACTTTATTAAAAAAAAAATTAAAATGTTGCAAGCACAAATTAAAATGTGAATTTGACTTAATCATAGGAAATGATTAAAAGTAATACACTTCAGGATGAGTAAGTCTAGGACAGCTGATTGATTGCAAACAACTGAGATGATAATCTTATCATTCATATGTTATCAACAACTAAATACTGGTTCTGAACAAAGATTAGAATAGTAATTGAGATTAGTGAAGGAATATTGTGAAAAATGAGAGAGTATTTTGCAAATTGAGATGGTTTCTTCTCATTGATAACGCTTTTTGACCCCTCCCCTCCCCTTTGCCTCTTTATTGATAATTTTGATAGCTGATTATTAATTTTTTTTAATTGCCGATAAAAAAGAGTAGGAAGGAACTCTTGCAATTTTTCAATTTTTTTTTTTCTCCCTGTGCTAAAACTTCTTCAGGAAGAATATAATACAGAAAAAAAAAAAGAAATCAAAAAATTTTTTTAAACTAAACAAAAACATTTAAAATTACTTCTTCAAAATGCTTTTTTTTTTCATTTTCTTTTACGAAATGTTTGAAAATATTGTTGTAAAAATAAAATTAAATAAAACAAAAAAAAAAGAAGAAAAAAAGTTTTTTTTTTTTCTTAAACTATTACAGCAAATAAATAGCTAAGTGTGCTGAACGACAAGAGCAAGTGATAGTTGTTGGAGAAGTAAGTGAACAAAAAAAAAAAAAAAACTGAAAGTTCTAAAAAGTTCTAATTAATGATGAAGAAAAGTTGAAACAAAAGAAAATGAAAAATAGAAGGATGAAGTAGCTTGTGGGAAAAATTCTGTTACGAGAATGAATGAGTCGAAATACCTCCTAAAACAAAATAAAATCCTGAAAATTATCTTTACGAAATAGAAAGAAAAAAAAAAAAAAAAAAGAAAGAAAGAAAGAAAGGAAAAATTAATTGATTGAAAATTTTTATTTTTGAAGAAAAATTAACTTTAAAAATTTTGTTTTTTTTTCAGAAAAAAAAAACGAAAGAAAAGAAATAAGAATAATGAGTTCTGCTTATTTTGATCCTATTAGAATTAAATTATTAAAATATTTATTAATTAATCATGCTATTGAGAAATTTGAAAAACATTTAACTTTTTTTCCTTCTGTTTTTGCCGATTACATTAAAATAACTTTTAATTCCAATCAAATCATTTCCCATTAATATTTATTTATTCATTGTTTTCATTATAGNAAAATATTTATTAATTAATCATGCTATTGAGAAATTTGAAAAACATTGAACTTTTTTTCCTTCTGTTTTTGCCGATTACATTAAAATAACTTTTAATTCCAATCAAATCATTTCCCATTAATATTTATTTATTCATTGTTTTCATTATAGTCATTATTTTTCCTTTAAAACTTTAATTTCTTTTAATTAATTGACAGTAGAAGGCTATTTATTTCTTTGCAGAATTTCAAATTAAAATGTTAAAATTGCAAGTATACATGAGCAATTTTGTCATTTTGTCTTAATAGCAAATTATTTATCGCTTCTCAACAATATGTTTTATATCATTTTTATAAAAATTTTCAGATTTAAATTTAAAAAAAAAAAAAATGAAAAATGAAAAAAAAAGTGGAATGAAGACTGCACTAAATGCTAATTTGATTAATGTGTTCTTATCAGAAAGTTTTTATTTCATTTTTTGTCTTCTTTTTTTCCAACATTATTTGATAAGCCCCTGTTATCCTGCTACTAATAATTTACCACAGTGACTGATGATAAAGAGACAAATAAAATTTAATTAATCAAATGTCAGTGTAGTTGCTGACTAAATTTGAACCAATTCAATTCACCACTGAACAAAAGATAACCACAAAGAGAATAATATAAATGTTCAAAAATTTCAGAATATAATTTTTTTTTTTTTTCTAATCAATAAAATTCGTCTGCAGTTTTATCAATTTTGCATCTAAGGAATAATTTGAACTGTAATTCAAAATTAATATTTGAATCTGAAAGTAAACTTGATGATTTTACCCGAAAAATAACTGAGAAGCTAAGGAAGAAAAAATGGAATATTTTATTTGTTAAGTAGTATAATTCGTTGTTAATTTAAAAATAAAAAAGGATAAATATCAACTTTTAATAATTAAAACGAAAGAAAATGAGGACTAATTAATTAGGATTAGAGGAGGATAATGAATTCAGTAATGAAAATACTGATAACACTAATGGTACCCCATCTTTATGAAAGTTCCTATGTTTTTCTTTTTATTTTTTGTTTTTTTTTTTTTTGCCTAGTCAATTTAATATAAATCAAAGTTTGAGAATGACTGAATATTTGCGAATCATTAAAAAAAACTCACTTCCAAAGATGAATGAAAATAATTAATTTTTATATTAATTAAAAAAAAAAAAAAAAAGGGAAAAAAAATGCAGAAGCTGCTATGTTAAACTGCAGAAGGAAAATGGTTGATGCAAAAGTTGTTAAAAAGAAATTGGCGCAACAAATTCAGATGATTGATAACCTTTGACTCCAGAGATTTGAGCAATTCTCTCTGCAAATCTATATCGGAAAACTTGTTAAAATGGTGAAAAATAAAAAACTTTTTCCTCTTCTCTATTTTTTTTTTCTTTTAATGCGATTCAAATATTAAATTTTAAGTTCACTTTTGAGAAAATATAATTTTCTCTTGTTTTTTTTTTTTTTTTTTTTTTTTTAAATACTGAAATGTATACATATTGCAATAAAATCAAATTTAATTCCTCATCATTTTGAAAAAAAAAAAAAAAAAGTCGAAATTGTAATGACACGCTAAAAACAATTATTTCTAACGTTAATTTACAATTGCACAAGAAATAAATGGTGATATAATAAATGAATGATAGAAATTCATGAAAATAAAGTGATAATTCAGAAAGTTTGAAATTATGCTGAAGATAAAGAGAAAGAACTATATTGAATGTTAGGAAATAGTTTTTTTTTTTTTTTTATTCACTTAATTAGCTTATTATGCAATTTTTTTTTTTGCATTAAAATTCATTTTGAAACATTCAACAAATGTGAGGATTAGTTTATGCAATTTAAACAAAATTAGAAAGATGAAAGGAACTTGTCGGCAAATTAATGATTTCTTATCAAATAGATAATTAAAAAAAAAAAAAACAATTACATTCTGTTTAGCAACAACATGAAAAATTAATGATTTCAATCATCTAAATAATTTGAGAAGAACAAAAAAAAAGAACGAAATTTTCAAATTTCAAAAATTATTCTATAATAATTGCTACCGTTTACCCTCTAATTTACCATCATTATAAACTTTTCGAATTTCAGTCAAATTATCATAACAAAAATTTAGATAATTAATCTGATCAGAAATTGAATATTTTAGAATAAAAAATTTTACTCAATTTTTAAAGCTTAACTTTTTGTTTTTCTTTCTTTTTTTTTTTTTCTTTTTTTTGCTGAAGCAATAAACAAAATTTATTTCTATTTGACAAAAAGTGTGCTAATTGTTCTTTTGAAGAATTTATTTTTAAGTATAAAAAAGATAAAAGAGGATTAAAATTTCAATTACCTTTGCTTTAACCGATTGAACTCTTTTTTCTCAAAAAAAAAAGAACAAATTTTTCAGTTTTAATTTTTTTTTTCTAGAAAATTTCCAAAATATTTTTAATTTTTGCGCTTGATCGAAGAACAAATGCTAATAAAGCAATAAAGTATCAGACAGTAAGAAATGATTAAAATTTAAGCTTCCCTTTAGAAATAAGTTTTAAAATTGTGTTAAAAATAAAAAATAGAAATAAAAATTAACAAATACTTTTAAAATAATATAATAGATGAAAAGATTTAGTTATACGAAATGAAATGTTAATTTAGAGAGTGAAAAAAAAAAAAAATTAAAAAAAAAAAGAAAAGAAAGAAAAAAAAAAGGAAAGAATGATGAGAAGAGCGAAGAAATTACGAGAGTGACTAGATGTTGAAGTGAGAAATTTTGAAATTAGAATTTAAAGCAAACAATGTGAATAATTTTAAAATTTTAAACTTTTCAACTTCATTGAATTCTTCATCATTTATTTAATCAGAATGCAAATGAATGATGAATCTTCCAACCATCATTATCAATAGGAATGGCAACATTTCATCGTTAAACAGTTGCTACCACGAAACCTCATCGTGTGCTTGTTTATATTACTAATATCGAAAATTCATCAAAACTAATCGAAATTTTTAAAATATAAATTTTTCAGTTTCAAATTTTCAAAAATTTAACTATTCAGTAGCACATATGTAGTAGCAGCAATGGAAAAATTCATACATTTTAAAGGAAAATGAAAGGATGGTGCAAAAAAAAAAAAA
>RCAB01000146.1:0-133980 GCA_003640385.1 Setaria digitata
TTATATTATATTATATTATATTATATGTTATATTATATTATATTATATTATATATTACATTATATTATATTATAATTATATTATATTATATATTATATTGTATTTATATTTATTATATTATGTTATTTTTTATTTTTTATATTATATTATATATAGTACATTTTTTTTTTATATAGATATAAAATAATGTCTAATATTCCCATACGCATGTGTANTACATTTTTTTTTTTATATAGATATAAAATAATGTCTAATATTCCCATACGCATGTGTAAATGAGGTTTAATACTTTTTTTTTACTTGTATTTATATGAATAGGACGCTTTAAGGACCGAGTATTTGTTCAATTTCGACCAACCATTTGAGATCCATGACGATATCGAGGTGCTCAAAAGACTTGGACTTGCGTATGGCTTAGATCGTGGTGAAGTTACTGATGCCGACCGTAATAAAATCAAGTCATATTTGCCGCTTTCCCTTCGCGATTATGTTGATCAAATTATTGATGGTAAGCTTCTGGAGCTTTGAATGAAATGATGCAGTGAATCTTTATTAGACTGGGAATTGGCGTTTCCATCCTTATTAGTGGAACCTAATTCATCTGCTTTTTCTTACGCATTTCTTTCCCTTTTTTATATTTAGTTTTTACCCTTATTTTACCAAAAGTTTATAACTGACTAATCTACGAAACATTTCATTTAATGTAGAGAAAATATGGTAGCTGAATCCTTATAAACTTGTTTTACAGGTACATGGAATAATGCTGCCTACGATATCTCCTCGAATACTGTTGCAGCTGTTAATACACCCCAAGACAATAAGCAGTAAGCCTTAATCGCTTCGTTTTTGCCTTTGTTCTTGATTGTGAATTGTTCATAGTTGTATATCCCTATATGAGTTATGTCATGATTCATTATTTAGGGTTTTTAAAGGAATATTTTATATTGGTTTTCAGACCCGTCTATGCTATAGCTTCAACACCTCGCGTTGAACAATCGACACTTAATGTTACACAAGGCTATCAGCAACCAAAACGTTTGTTGTCTTCTTCAGCGCGAATTGCTCCACCTGTGCTTCCACGAACTACTATTTCTGGCGCTAATGCTCTTCAAACAGATTCGGATTCGGTCATTTTCCTTCATTTTTTTCTTTTTTTTTTTTTTTATTTTAGAATTTTAACTGGTGGTTTTATGTAACAGTAAACAAAAAAGCTTGATGAAAATATGTGTTCTTGATAGCTTTCGTTGAGTATAGCCTTTATTTTCTAGAAATATATAGCAAGCTCAAACGGATATCGCACTATTCGTGCACCAGTACAACGCTACAATATACAGCAAGAGGGTTCCAGTAATACTCAACAAAGGGGATACAGTGCGAATAGACAAATTTCTTATGCACTCCAGGTACTTCTTTGGCATTTTCTGTTTTAACCAGATGATTTATGTTTTGGTAAATACCTAATAGTTGATGTTAATTGACTTTTTTGTCTTCCGTTTTGTTTTAATTTATTCTTTTGGGAAGGAGGTGTTGGAGTCATTATTTTTGTTGATTATAATTTGAGTTAACATGCTGAGTTGCATTTCATCTTCCCCACACATGTGATATTCGTTCAACGATATTGAAAAGATTCTTTTTTTCTTTGCGCTTCCTGTTTTACAGGAGACTGTTTATATTTTGTCCACAGCCTCTTTTTACTTCATTGATTCTTAAACTATCAGTTATCCCTATTTTAAATGTGTTAAAACGAGATTTAGGATGCTGGACAGGACCATCTTTCCGAGGAACAGCAGTATGAAGAAGTTTACGAAGAAGAAGAAGAAGAAAATTTAGGCTATGAGTAGTATATTGCTTGTGGAAGCATGGGTTATCTGGAGGTGACAGATTATTTATTTTTAAAATTATTTGTAAACTTTCATGTTTTTGCTTAATCAATGATGTGTTTCACGGTTTAGGGCCAGTATTTTCTTAATATTTTGAGCTCTGTCTAGCTGATAAGAAGTGTTCAATAACTTAGGTACAGTTGGAGTAATTCATCGCCTGGCTTAATAATGTTCTTCATTGAGATCGTGGTTCTCTGTCATTAACAGTATTGGAATCTGGGCATACTGAGTAATTTAGTAGCTTTTTTTTGTTATTCACCATTCACCTGCAGAATGTTCAATCTTGATAAGAGGAGGACTAAATGATGTTTGAATTTCTTTCTTCACTTCGCTTTATGAATTTAGTGCAGAATTGTCTTCCTCTTTGTCAGTAATCAACATCTAAATAATTCTGAGTCGGGCTGGTTTTGTTCATTTGATTTTTGATTTTTGCCTCTGCAGCTTATATTGCTTGACATTGTGAATACGCTACATAATACTAATCTCTTTTACTTTTCTAACTGATCTAGAAATCTGAGTTATTTCTTTCAGTTCATTCTTACTGTTTGTAGTTATTTAGCCTATTATAATTGCTTTATCAATTTTTGTAAAGAAAAAGAAATTGAAAAAATTATTTATTTAGTCGCGCTACCGCTACTTTGCGTCCATATTGAATATATTCTTTATAAATTAAAAAAAAAAAAAATCGTGTTTTTCTTTGACTTGGGTATCTGAATAATCAATTTCTGAAGTTAAGTTTTTTAAGCAGAAGTCAATTCATTTCTTTATCCTGCCTTTTGTTTTTTAATAAATGATTTAATAGAACTTTGAAGGAAATCTAAGTACATACAGAAAAAAAGAATAAGATTAAATAACAAAGAAGAAGTGCGTGCATGTTCTTCCTGGAGTGCCAGAGATTTCAAGTTTTAAATATAACATTTTTAGAAGAAATTAAACAGAGAGTCATAGCAACCTGTTCTAACTTTCAGGAAGACTCTGCAGTTCTTGCTAAAAGTTTGCGGACTTGGCAGAAACTACCTGAGAAATTGTGATCGAGGAGCAATAGCGGCATTACCCTGTTCAAAGTTTGCAATCTCTGCTTCGTGATATTTCAATATTCAATCGTATAAAAATGTTTATTATTCAGAATAAAAATTGTACAAAGTTGGGATAACAAAAAGGTAAGGAAGTTCACTTTCCTCCCAGGATATTGACAAAAACATTTATTTTGAATTTTATGAATATGTCTTTATAATTCCTATATGGGATTGAGGGAGAATATAAATACATGGTCGTTACATGTTGCCGGGCTTCCATGAAAACCGGTGGCATTGTTATTTTTATTTAAGCTAAAGTGCACGAAAATTAGTTTTAGCCATAAAGCAGATCCATTTGCTGTGTAAAAAGGTGGGATTTTGAAAAAATATAGAAAAATTTTCATTTAAAAAAAAAATCAAAAATTCATTGTTTTTTGTTCGGATGAAGCTGTACTTTACGGTTTTTACCTTTGAAAAAAATCTTAAACGTACTCTGTTGTCCTGCTAGCTTTGATTTTGTTGTTCAAATGGAATTTAGGTTTGGAATTCATGCGCGATAGCGGTAAAAGAAAATGATTTGAAGTGTTGGATCACTTCAAATCATTTTTATTCATTTATTTATTTATTTTTTTCATTTTTGAACTATGTTTTTTAAACTATATTTAAAAAAAAAAAATGTTTTTTAACTTTTGTTAACTTTGATTCCTTTCTTTAAAAACTTAATCCATCCCCTTTACCATTTTGATTTTTGGCGCTAGCTTATTCCAGCTATTGCGAGTCCAGTACCAGGCTAGATCAGTAATATCGCAAAAATTTGTGAGTGCTTATATATTGTATATGTATATATGCATAGTAAAAAAAAAGTGTAGATTATTGATTTGCTGATATTATTGTCAAATTGCTGATGGTATTTCATTTTTTTGCCAATTAATAAAAGTCCGTGGAACTTTTGTTTTCCTACCACAATTTCCCAAACATTTTTGCACCGTTATGTAATACTTAACTTCATGTTATCAGTGCATATTTTTCGATAAGCCTCTGAAGTTACAAACTGATGATACAGATAATCTTGAAAAATGCATTGATTTATCCCACGAAGTTCCAACAATCGAAAGCTTTTGGAAATATTAAGGAATCAGCTATTTTCTTCAAACAATAATACATGATTAAATTTGAGTTTTTGACTTGTTCAAATTCTGCCAGATGGGACCCACTTTAATTGCCTAGAGAGTTGATGATTCTCATGAAAATTCCGAAGTAAATCTCGTAATTTACTTATGCTGATGTCGGACTTACTTAAAATGTCAATTTAATTTATCCTGCAATTGATTTTGCTTCCTAGATTTTACAAACATAAGATTTTTTCGAAATTATGAATGGAGTTGTTATATTTTGATTTGAAAGGAAAATTTGAAGTGATTGGCAATTACAATGATTACAATGAACTTAAAGTGTCCTTTTGACTGGAAATGATAGTAGATAATGGAAATGTTAATGTTAAGAGCGGTAATGTTGCAGACACCAACGGTATTGATTAAAGAATGTATTCTTTCCTTTCTTTTTCTGAATTTAATATAAAAGGACTATAAATGAAATTCATTTTTTTTCTTAAAGTAATATACTTTGGCTTGTTTTGAAATCTATTAAAGTACTATATAGTTTGCCATTCACCGATTGAATCTGTTTCTTATTTTTATTTCTTTTTGGATTTTTAACATGATTAGCTGAAAGTTAAATTGCCATTAAAAATTATAACTGCAAAATCGCCAACTTGAAAATTTTTATTTTAGGAACTTGAAATTCGAAACTCTGTTTTCGATTTTTCAAGTTTAATGGTAATTTTTTGAAATTTAACTCCATTCTCTTTTTCTATTCATTAAAATTTTTTTGTATATTTTCTTCTCGTCTCTTCTTTTACTTGAATAAAACATAAAAATCTACCGTTCCTATGTTTTATTTGTATCTTCCACTAAGTTTCGTTTTCTTAATTTGGCCCAAAAGAAAGTTTTTTTTTAATTTTTTGATTTCTGTATCGCTTAGTTGAAAATTTCGTTTACAGTTAATCAACTGATAAAAGTGAAACTTGTAACAACTCATTTCAGCTATGAAATAACAAACCCTATTACTCCTTATTTTCCAAAACACCAGAATTTTCTTGCTGCCACTTTAGTAACCTCTTAATATGATAAAAATCTGCTTAAAATTTTTGAGATTGGTTCGCTTGATCTTTGCATTTTGTGCCCCATTAATTCCTATAATAAATACTTTACCATGATTTCTCGTTCTTCCAAAATTTGCATTTTATTGAAAATAAAAAGTTTCCTAAAGTGTCGAATCCATTTTAAAGTTTTTTTCAAGTAGCTAACCTAAGTGATTATGTCGGTATACTAGTGATTTTGATTAGACTGTATTAACTATTTTAAATAATGCATTGTCTAATTGTGCTTGTTATTTTTAAGGATTGTTAAGATGGAAAAGAGTGCATCAACAAACAAAGAACAGTTAGGAATAAATGTGAAATTCGTACTAAGTAAAATGTTGCGCTTTGAAGTACCAATACTGTAACTAAAATTCCTAAATCAAATGCTGAAAAATTTTTGGACTTCTTAAATTTCTTGATTCAAAATACCATTTAAAATTACAATGTTCATAGGAGCATTATTGCTTCATAATTTGATGAGGAAATTTTGAAAATTACCGGGAAGGGGAGAGAGAGAAAGAACCGAATTTCTTTTTTTTTTGCTGAAAATATTTTATGAAAAGGTATTTCGAAGGAAAGAACTTTGTTTGAGTGCTAATTTGTTGCATATTTCGTACCAAATCATACCATCACTTCTCAAAAAATTTCAAAAATCTCTTAGATAATTTCAGAATTGTTTTGACTAGAATGGGCCGTATTTCTCGGGAACGGATGAATCATCATATGAAAATATGGCAATAATTGACGTAAGAGAAAAATACTTTTTATCAACAAGATGTCAGAAATTGTTCTAGACGACCTACTGGATTATAGCTAGGGAGAGTGATTCATCAGTCATGAAATCAGGAAGTTACGAAAAATCCAGAAGTAAAGAAACCTGAACGGGGCGGTCCTTCTCCTTCCACTTCATAGTTTCGCACTGCTTCGTTCCTCCAATGACACTATTCGAGGGGGCTATTTAAATAGCCGCTGAAAAACTAATAAATAAAGTCGAACCTTCCATTCCTTTCCAAAGATCCAACGTGTATTTTACGTCATCTACTGTTATCTCATAAGCCATACACTACTGCTAAGAAAAATGGGTGTTGAAGGTGCGCTTCAGACTGATTTGAACTGCACTGGCTACTTATAGCAGTGCTTACTTCAATGAGTGTCTGTATTAAGTTGCAGGAGCATTATAAAGAAGCTTTTCTAGCCAATAATTATCTTAAAGTAAGTCATTCTTTGTTAGCTAGTTTTGGAGTTTCATGGTGCCTGCTTTTTCATTTATCAAAATATTTGCAGAATGGTTCGTTTTTTAGGATTTAAAATAAAAGTTCAGATACAGGAAAGTCTGTTTGAGTTCTTTTTACTTTTTATTTTTTGTAACTTTCCACAACATTTCTTTAACTGATTTCATCATTTTAATGAATTGCTTCAACTTTTACCTGGAATTTGATTTCCTCGGATTTTAAAAGGATGGATTCCGAACCTCTTATATAAAACCACATATTTCTCAATGATATGATGTCTTCAAGAATAATTTGTACTAATTATAGAGACTGCAGTAAAAGTGATGACTCGAGAATCTCATCGTTCAGGATCAAAAGCAAAAAAAAATCTTGAACTTCTTAAGATAGGAATTTTCTTTATTACCTCCCCCTAACCATTACAAAATCAAGTGGATTTAATTGTTGATTGTGATAACACAATTTACTTGAGTTTTTGTAGAAGTATAAATCATGCCTCTAGAAATATATAGTCCTACCAATGGCCAAATTAAAATCATATTTCTGATTCGTTCAACATGCTCAGTATTCTTCTGCAGTGCAGCATAATTAGTACGCAAGGAGGATGTTTCCATGACTATATATACATAGCTAGAATTGTTAACTTTAGCCGTTTTTATTTTGAGCTTTCTTGGTTTTTTTTTATAATTGAAAAGTCAGTTTACTAATTTTGGTTAAATCAGTTTAAATAACTCTGTTGATACTTTTTGAATAGCAAGATCATTAGAAAACTAATTAGATTTGAAATCTAAATTTCAATAGAAATAAAAATGGGCGAATTTTTTCACCAGAAAGATAATTATTACTTATTTCATGTCCTTTGACTAAGAAAAAGAACTAATAACTTGTATTATTTTCATTGCAAAAAATCATCAATGATGAAAATATTAAAGACCAGTGATTATTGCAAGATGGTCTTTTCTTCCGGATGATTGAAGTTCGTAAGTTAAAATTGTGCTTTTAAAAAAAATTTTTGAAGAGAACTAATAGAAACATAGACCCAATCTTTTACCTTTCATTTTTGATTTCATTAAATTTGGAGGAGAAAGTCACTTTTATAGGACCTGTTTTTATTTCATAAATATTTTTATGCGTTTTGTGTTTTTTTTCGCACTCTAATTCTATTAAAATTCAATCGATTAAATTTAGAAAGCTAATGGCGAGAGTGAGAATTTAAAAGAAAAAATGGGTTGTAAAAGTTTGTATGTTGAAAAATAACTCTGTCGACAATATTTTAACTTCTGCATTTTTTATGAACCAAAAAATTATTTTAATTTTCACATGACTATCATCCTTCCTTTCTCTTCTTTTCGTCATATTTCATTTTATTTTATAATTAAATGCTACAAATAAAGGCAGACATTATGATTTTTCCTGAACTTCTTTCTACCAATTTCAAGTATTCGGACCTATTTAGAATCAAAGATGCTAAATCTGTTCGACTTTTAATTAATTTTAGTTTTAGTTTTAAGCATAACTCCCAAAACCATCAGATTTTATATATGAGAAAGTGAAAAAAAAAAAAATGGTTTTTCTATAAGTAGCAGTTATGTATACTCAACGCATTGTGACGTGACATTATAATATTAAGGTTGTCAGGTTGATGTCACGCTAAGGAAGCAACAATCGTTTCACTACTGCTGTCATTTTATACTTCCATCAGACTATTTTTCAAAATACAGGAATTAAACTATCTGAAACTAAAATAGACTCATCTCTCTCATTTATTTTTTTTAATTTGAAATGAAATTTTACGTGTTGTTTACGTATCTATTGTCATATAGTAGGTACTTATCAGTTATTTGTTCTAATTTTTTGCAGTTGTCACAAAAAAATGACACTGGTGGAGCGTAAATGGCGTGACGACCGTACATTGTCTCGCATTCGAGATTCGTTTTGGGATAGCGATCGTTGGTATCGTGACTGGGATGACTGGCCGTTAGATTGGCCTAGACCCGGAGAACTCGTACGACGCGTAAGTCTTTACTTTTCTGAAGAAACTACTGCAACTGAAGAAGTGAAAACTATTCCTTTCACACTATCCTGTCGTTTTTTTAAATCATCATATTCACTTTCAAACTTATTAATTATTATGGCTATTGATGATCAGCAAATACAGTATCATAGTATTTATTCAAACTTCATGAAGATAAAGGCAGAAAAAAACTAAACAAATCAAGTAAATAAATAGATGAATATTTCATAAATAATTGTATCACAAAATAGTCCGATTTTCAAGTCGTAAACAGTGGAGGATAGATGAGTAGAAATATTTCTATTTGAATAAATTCGAGTCCAAAATGGCCATAGAGCATTATCGATTACTGATTAATCATTTTTCTCCGACATTTTGTTAATCTATCATTTTTCTCCAGCATTTTGTTAACTTACTTTTTGTTTATTAAAAAAACTCCTCATTTGCTTATTTTCTGATTGGAAATTAAAAAAACAAAAATTATACTTTTGAAGTATAATTCCAGGTGGCAAATATTCGAGAATTTTCTTATCAAAACTTATTTAGACTCCAAACTTCACTTATTCATTTCCGTAACATTCTAACTGATCCAAAATTAAACGATAGTTTCCATTTCTTCTATCAGCCAATTCATTGGAGGAAAAGAAAATGTTTGCAAATAAAAATTTCTTTTTTCATTCTTCTAACCTTCTTATTCCATCTCTTTTCCTTTCCATGGCTTACAATCAACCAACCTATCAGTGATTCATTTTTACAATCCTTTCACTTTTTGCATTTTCATTTTTTTTTTGCTGATGAGAATGTTATATAAAGATATTTAATGAAACGCAAATAAAAAGTTCAAAGTTTTTTTTTATGCAATTTGAATACATTCTTTTATGGCTTTTTTTGCGCTCTTTCATAATAACCATTTTGAATGTATCGAATTCTTGCAAAATTTTTCTTTCTCTTTCCGTAAAATTTAATAGAAAGTTAAATATATTCGTCAGTTAGATGTTTCATTTGTTTAAGTCTAGGAATTTAAAAATAAGAAAAATTTTAGACTAATAATTGGTCACGTGAATGTAAATTCTTTTGAAATGTTTTTAATAAAATATTGCTGTTATTGTTTCATTTTCAAAAAAGGAAAAATTTTGGATTTCAAAATATAAAAAATTTGACGCAATTTAGATAATTTGTGAATAGTAAGAGGTGAAAACTTCATAGCTTAAGCAAATAAATATATTTACATGTAGAATTTTTTCCCAACTTTGAAGAGTAACTTATTTGCCTAAATAAAAAATTAGTATGTGTAGTGAACCACTTACTATTAAAAAATTCTGAACCTTTTCTGCAGGTCTTTACAGAATTAAATAAACATTGTCAATGCTACTTTGACCTTTCCTCATCGTTTTACTTCTTTCTTGTTTTGCATTACTCACTGAAGCATCACTTGTCCCTCTCAAGCAACTTCCGAAGACTGATGTATCCCCTTCACAGTTCCAGTCGAGTATAATGTGAAGTCAATTATTTTTGCGAGCGGAAATCTTTTTTTTGATGGATAAGGAAGGAGAAAAGTAATCTTTCCCTTCTCCTTCTCACCCTCTCTCTTTTTACCTTTCCATCAATGATCGCAAACGGAATATGGAAAATCTGAGAACCGCAAATCATATTTCTGGTTTCTATGTGCATAAGTGTATGCTTGGAAATTTGAAGAGACGAAACGGTCATCATTTATTTGGACGCAATTATTGTGAGTCAGAGAGATGGTGATGATTACGATGACAATGATGATGATGATTACGATGACAATGATAATGATGATGGAAGTGGTTGGGGATTGTTTGGCTCAAACTGACGAGGAAAATTTCGAACTCTTCCAAAATTTGCAATCACTCTTTCTCTCTCTCTCCCTTCCGCCTTCCTTTCTTTCCCTCTTTTTCTTTATCATTTCATTTTTATTTACCTATGAACTTTACAGAACTTCCGATTATTTTATTCGATTTTACCTCTCTTATTAATTATTTTATAAAGAAATGTACACATCTTGTTACTCACCAATTCTAACCTTATTTTTATTGTTTCTAAAGCTTCGAATTGTTTGATTGATTGATTGATTGATTGATTTATAGATAATATTTTTACCTATTACCTTTTGATATCTTTTGAAAAAGAGAATGGTTTGATCATTTATATTTTGATCACACGTATCATTGGATTATTTCATTTCTTATTGTTTACTCTCTGGAGTGGGTAAAAATGCCTCATGCTTGCTTGATATATTTCTAATCAATTTTATAATATTCCCAGTTTGATATATCATTTCTTAAATAATTTCTTTCCTACAAGAGATAAAGTTTTCAGTTTATAAATTTAACTGAAAATTAAAAGAGGAAAAACTAGGTCTGTTGATTTAAATTGTACGATTCAAATATCCGATCGTAAAAAACCGGAATTGTCAGAAACGGTTTAAAAACGTTGCCTTTTTTCGTTGAAAATTCAGAAATCTTTTTTTGAAGAAATGAGAAATTGGTGAATAAAAGCAGGAATTTTTATCGTCCAAATATTTTAGATAAAAAAAAAGGAGAGGAGGAAAGGGTGACATGCATTATTGTATGGTGAAGAAATATGGAAAAATAGATATTACTATTTTATAACGGTTCCGTATAATTATCGATAATGCACCGATAACTGAAGTCATTTATTAAACTTTATTTATCTTTAGTTTCATTTAAAATACTACATACATATTTATAATGGATGTTAGTTGTAGTGGAGATCCGATTTTGACCGTGACGGTTTCTGGGATTGGCCATCTGATTGGCCTCGAATGGATGCTGTAATGCCCAGGGTAAATTTTTTCATTTTTATTTCAGATATTCAAAATTCGTTTATTTATTTATTTGTTTGTTCGTTTCCTGCTGTTTTAATTTTAATTGTAGATTGCAAAATTGAAATTGAATTGTAAATGAGTAGTTTCAAAAGAGGATGGGATGGTTATAATCATTTGCATTGAAATTGTGTTGAATCTTTAGTTGTATTGTATTGAATAACTGAAAAGATTTCCATTATTCTTTAGCATATTACAAGAATATCAAGAAATAAGGAATGTTTCAGTTTCAATCAGTTTTCATCGAAATAGTAGTTTCATGTATGCAATTGATATCAGCAGAATTTGAAGTCTTCGTGAAACACTTCAGCCTTAGCTTTAATATTTATTGTTGATGATTGGAGATAATGCGACTCTAGAGGTTTAAAATAATGGGGAGAATTTTAATTTTGAATTTGAAAACCTTCCGATCAAATTTCCAAATATTCAGTTCTCTTCCCATCTTGATCGTTTGGATCGTAACTGGCGCTCCGATCCATTTTGGCGTGATTTATATCCACATTGGGCAGAACCGATTTTCAAAGAAGGTATTGATATTCGCACGAATATTATCAACAATATGTCACGTTTTGCTGTTGAAATTGACGCATATCAATTTCGGCCGGAAGAAATACAGGTTTATTCTTTGCTTCTATACCACTTGTCCAAGAAATACCGCTATTTCCAAAATTAAAAAAAAAAGAAGTTTGTTTTTGGTTATTAATTTTCAAACCTCGTTTTATCTTCATGGCATCCCTAATTTCCACAGTGTTTTTTTAGATTAAAAATATATAGAAATCTGAAAATACTGTCCTAAGAACTAACTGCTTAATATCTTTGTGTTTTAGGTTAAAACAATAGATGACACGTTACTGATAGAAGGTCGACACGAAGATATTCGTGATCGTGATAATTTCACAAAGATGTATTTCGTACGTAAGTACCAACTACCCACTGACGTGAATCCGATGGACATATCAAGCACTATTGACAGTAGTGTTAGTGTTGACATGGATTTCCTTCAGATTATTACTTGTCAAATTGTTTATGTTAATCAATCTATTACTTGATATTGGTTATTTATCACTTTCTTTCATAATGTTTTCTTAATTCTTTCAGCCATTGAAAAAGCCCAAAATTTTGTGATCAATGCCTAATCTTATGGATAATGAGGAAGAGAAAAGGGTATGAGGAGTGGAAAAAAGTGTTGAATATTTGATGCTTTATTAAGCTTAAAGTGATGAAATAAATGTGTCAATTAATGAATTCCAAGAATATGTTGTTGATTAATGAAACGGCATGTTTTATTAGGTTATTAACTGAATTGTCAATATCATAGGGTCGTCTATTAGTTGAAGCACGAAAGCAACCACGAGTTCAAGGACGTGAACGTATGACTCCTGTAGAAGGACCATCACGTCGTGGTGAAGCGCACATTTCACGAAACGAAACCGTGCGAAGTCAAGAAGATTCTGGTTCGTTTTTTATTACTATTTGGACCTTTTTGTAGCGCATATTCAAAACAGGAGAGAAGTGCAAAACTATTACGTATTTAATCTTTTTATTTTTCACCTTTCTCAAAACAGTCAATCGCTTCTGGAAAGAAAAAGGAGCTATTACCAGTAACTATCATGTTTTTTCAGGTTCATATGGATCACGTGTGCAGCAACAATCAACACCTGGGCATCGTTCACATAGCTCCTATTCCTACCAACACAGTCGAACAACAACCGGCGACTCGCCCAGCGGTACTTACCGTGAACATTCTATTCCAGTTATTGAAACCGGAATGAGCTCAAGAACTGGCGAAAGAAAGGCTTCCGGTTGGTATATTTCTACAAAATACGATTTTGATATTATACTTCGGAGTTCATCTGGAAAAACAGTAGATTTCGTGGAATGACCGCTTTCAGTTCTTGTATCTAATCACTTCATGTGTTATTCTTAAAATAAAAATCCGTTTTAAAGAAAATATTAGGCAAATGCTTAGAGGAGCTTTCATTCTCCATCATAAATGGTAAATTTTAGAAGAGTTTCATTCTCGTGAAAGATGCGAACGTGAGCAGTACCATGCGGAATCTAAAAATGAATATCGCAGTCAATCATCCAGACAGGATAGCGGTTTTCAGGAAAGTACTTCTTCATCCATCAAACAAAATGACGGTCCACGGATTGGTGACACAAATTCCAGTAATGTTCGGAATGTTCCAATTCTTCGGAAAACATTCAAATAAAAGGAAGCTTCTGGACATTTGACATAATATAAGTCGAACATGGGTTTGGTTTCCCTCTGAGAGAAAGCGTGATTTGGCGAGTAAATATAATAAGACAAATTTACAATTATTACAGCAACGTTTCTCTTTTGATTTGATATTTAGAATAGAAATGGCATCGATATAGTCTCTAATAATAATTTCGCGGACGCTTCTTTCAGAATCAATCAAATTATTTACATCACCGTATATTTCGTAACAGAAAAAAAAAANCCGATATAGTCTCTAATAATAATTTCGCGGACGCTTCTTTCAGAATCAAATTATTTACATCACCGTATATTTCGTAACAGAAAAAAAAAGGAAAAAACAGAATTTAAACGATGACTCTGCATTTGTTCAATTTATCACATCTCCTTGCCTTTTTTCACTTCTTTCTCCGATGATAATCAATCAGTAATGAATGCTTCATTTACTCGTACTGATAATCATATTCAAATACCGATAATGGCTTCTCGTAATGTAATAAATTTTTATTTATATGATGTACTTCTCAGAGAAGCCCAGCAAAACTTTTGAAACATTTTCCTTTAGTTAGTATCAGTAAATACGTACAATGCATTACTGGTTTTCGATTCTCCAAGTCAATTGGAGGTACACTTATAGAAATCCAGAAAAATACTGCTAAGTTTATAATCGATATGGAAATTTAATGTTGATGATTCAAGTTATGAAACAAATTACGCTATTAATGTCTTCCTAAAAAAGCAAGTTATCATTAGTCGAATTTTTTATTTGTAAAACCTTAATTAAATGTAAGAAGATTTCATGATGCGCCGGTAAAACATGATAAATCCCGACCAACTGTGAAATATGCCTCTTGGTGCATAATTTTAATTCACTATGATTAATATAGTGCCTGTATAAATTAACTTTTTATAAATGTTAGGAAAGATTTCAGTCAAGGATCATATCACCAGCAGTATGAAAAGATCACATTATTTCCCGAAACACGAATTGTTACGCAATGTAACGACTTCACATACTTTTTTCTGCTCAAACTATCTATTCAATCAATTTAGTTCGAGCAAGCATTTGTTCCATTAAAAGCGTACCAAGAAATTTTCTTGTTAATGAACATACACATACATAAGTAAGAAAAAATCAGAACTGATCTTTGTATAATGAGGTATTCACATCAAGAAATATTAGACTGTGTACCACTGTGAACAGCAGATCCGTTTACATTCTCACCCACCATAAAGAAAAAACAGTTTCTCTCACAAACACAAGGACAGAAGTACTGGTCGTAACAGTCAGCAGATCTTTTAAAGAAATTTTTGGGAAGTAGATGAGGCAAAACGAGAATTTAGTTGTCCACACCGTTCTTTGATAGCATCCGCACTTAAATTTCTCGTCCGTTCTAAAGCATGATTCTGAAAAAAGATTCTATAAATTTCTAAAAACCAGTTTAAAAAGTTTCTAAAAAAAAATTACGAGAGAAAACACTTCGTTAAGTAGAGTTGGAGCGATAATTTCGTAAAAAAAAAAAAAAAAAAACACCTACGTCCATATCTTTATTTCGATCAAATGGACGCCTTGTTGCTACATTCGATCCCTGAAAAAGCAGGCACCTTAAAATTATAATACTTCATTTATATATATCGAAAGAACCGAGAATTCTCCATCCCAACAAGCTTGAATATTTTTTACGGCAATATTTTTAAAAGTGCAAGATTAGCAATAAAAACAGCTCTATTAGATATGTTAAGAAGTAATCTGGAATGCTTTTGTATTAATTATAAAAAAAAACCCTACATTTTCGTCTGCCTCATGCTTTCGCTTTCTTTGATGAACATCCAACATCGACTCACCACGACCTTTCTGAAAAATAAAATAAAGCAGTTGCTGGAGAGGTCGCAACCAAGTGCAGTAGTAATTTTAACAAAAAAGGGTGAGAGTTAGAATTTAAAGGCGTTTTTACTCAAACTCATACTATTTGACAGCTGATAGGCTCGAAACATCAACGAAGGGGGAAATGTACCTTATTAAGGATGGAACCGGTAGACCTAATGAAAATCCAAGAAGATAATGAACAAAAGAGATTACAGACATACCTCCAAAACTGCTATGCGTTGCCTCTGAATGATATTATAATCCCAATTCGACTGCGCTTTAAAAGAGAGCCCACTTGGCCCAGGACCAGAGAGATCATCTCGTCTCTTCAAAATTTTTCAAAATTTAAATGAATTGCTGAATTCTTTATTGAAACAGATCATTTGACAACGAATAAACACTCATTCACCAGTATGTGAAGAAAAAACTTCAATGATTTGAAAATCCCTATAAATAATATGCAGTAACACAGAAAAAATGCAAATAAATGTGACCATAGTGTCCCCACAAATTTATTGAGAATCTAGCATAAAATCAAACGTTTTAATCGTTTCTCGTACAAAAAAAAAACCCATCCATATAAATTTGAAAGCAGTAAAAAAGAAGCTATTTTACAAGAAAATAACCATTATCAATCGCTTTTCCCTTTCTGCTGGAGCTTCCGTCCATTTACTTCTTGTTTCCTCGAATGCAGTTGAGTCTTTTCCTACCGAAAATGCCTTGGCTGACAAACCATAAACACCTAGACGCTTTGGTGGTTGCATCATCCATTCTGGTCGTTTGAGCATAGATCCCTTAAGAAAAAGTGTAAAACATTTCCAATTAGTTTAAAAAACATTATCAAAAAAAAACAGAAGTATAATTATGTGATTTTTAATATCTAGCTAATAAAACTATTACCTTGCTCGTCTGCAATAACTCCAGACGTATTAATCTCTCCCCATACTCATCGTCTCCATTTCCTTTTTGCTCCCAAGGAGGAAGTGGGCCTAAAACTCCTCTATTAGAAGTGGAACACTAGATTAAATATACTTTCAATTTAAAAGCAATTCTTTAACTCTTGCTAAGAAAAAACCGAACAAAAAATTAAAATCACTGAGACTGTTAACATATATCAATAAATTGGTCAGAAAAAATTCAAAAGTGAATGGGAAGATTCATACCGAAAATGTTGATGTTATCACCATCGTGATTGCAGGCCTCATCATCAATGGGAACTTCAACGTCGAAATCCTTTCTTGATGTAGATGGTTTATTTTGCAAATCATGAGGTACTGTTGGGCCATAGACATTTTTGTACTCATCTTCATCATCATTCTAAAATTAAATAGAATCTAACACAGTGCACGGGAAAATGAAATTATCCATGAGCTTCCGAAAAGAGAAAAACAAATGAACAAGAGATAAAAAACAGACTCCTAAATTGGCAACGGTCGGCAACAAATCTGGCATTGATGGACCAATCATTCTTTTCGACGAGCAGTTTACACTTGAAGAATGTGTTTCTCCAGGTTCCGGAGGAGGTAGTAAAACGGTTTCTATAAAAATAAGCTAAATATTGAGTAAAACATGAACATTTATAAAACATTTAGTAAACATATTATTTCCCACGCGCAAAATTTAATATTCGTTGTAAAATGAAGGCTACCTCGTAAACGTTTTGTTTCTTCTTCGGGTAGAGATGGTGCAAATATTTCTGATGAATTTGAAACGGTGAGACCGAAAGATAAAGGATGAGAGGACGAGGATGGAATACCGTCTGACATCGAGAATTGGACTGTAAAACTCACAGCTCGTATTATCTGATGAAAAATTTTGCAGAATTCGGCATATATTAAGATATGAAGCATTATTAACTAAAATAATCTTTTGATAAAAAACCCTAGTCCATAAATAAGGCTAACAGTTGACAAAATAAGTGCAAAGCACTTTTTGTTTTCGATTTACTTACGAAATGAGCACATATTTGGCATTGCGGACTGTGAATCGCCTTCATCTGGATCTTCCGGGTCACCAGGATCTTCTGGATCGTCTTCTTCGCTGCTGTTCGTAAAGCCAGGGGGCAAAGAAGGTCCTAAAAAAGAAAATTTCTCGTAGTCCCTCTTGCAAATTTATTTTGTTTTATATTGTGTGACTGGAGGATTAGGGAAAAAAAAATACGAACCATATAGTTGCTGTTCAAAGGGTGATGCGGTACCAGCTTCACTTACACTATTTGGCAACTGATCGAGATAAGAAAGTGAATTGTTGCTCTGCGTAAAACATACTTCCTCCATATTTGCTCGAGCTTGTCTTGTCATTAAACAAAACCCTAGCAAAAATTTACTAGTTTTATAAGTTTTATAAGACCGATGGCCGAAATCAGCGGCATATAGAATATCTTTGCTTATAAGTTCATATTGAAGGTGTACATACGAAAAGTTAACCTGGTGGCGCAACAAGATCAAGGTTTCTTGAACGATAATCTTGCTCATCAGTTTCATGATCCGAGCCACTGTTATAATCTAGTTCTTCTGAACGATCAAATTCATCCCATGATGGTCCTTGCATCGCACAGTCTGAGGGCAAGCGAGGCGATGACATTTCTTGAAACAAAACAGAATTCTATTATTTGCGCTAAGCGATTAGCAAAGATAAAAGCCGACCAAACACTAAAAATTTCGTATATTTTGACTGAATAAAAAATTGGACTTCTCTACTTTAAGGTATATTTTGACTTAATAACTCAGGGTATTCTAAAAAATGCATAGGAGAAAAGCAGAAAAGGCTGCCATCGTAAATATATATTAAGGAGTTAAAAAAAAAAAAAAAAAAACATATGAATAAATCATCAACATCATATGATAAGCAAAAACGAAGCAATAAGAAAACGCAACAAAGAAATGAGAAATGATTTCAAACTGGTAAGAAATGCAAAAATGACGGGTACAACAACAATGTTCTATCAGAATTAAAATATCCTTTGAATGAATGTGATGAAAGCTGCTGAAAGATCGCCAACGAAACCAATGAATAATGACAGGCGGAAAATGCAAGCGTAACTTTAACTACATTTATAAAGAGACCCCCAATAAACATGACATGAGATTCTAACAATAAGGAAATTAAAAGATGTGCAAGACTACAACAGCAGTCTGTTGTAACAACGAGAGTGAAAACAATGCCGTTTAATTTAAAATCACTCTCCGTATATATTAAGGATGAAATAACTTTTGTTGAACCTCCTCCTAACTCTTACTAGGATTGTCGTAAAAAGCTTTATTACACATCATTTCATGACTTACAACAGCCGTTTTCCATGGACTAATTTTCCAGCCAAATTGAAAACAACTGTTTTCAAAAGTGACTAAAGAGAGAAAAAATTCGAATAAATTTAAATGTGAATAAATTTGAGGGTTCATAAATTACACTGAAGAAGCAACCCTGTACTGCAGAGAATTCAATGTAAACCGGCAGAAATAAGCGTGATTAGGAAAGAAAATATTGAAGGAATTCCAGAGAAAATAAGCATTGATCGAAACACTGATGTACAATAAATAAATCTGCAAAAATACCCTACATCATTCAAAAGTGTCAAAGGAAGAGATGGACCCTTCAACTTCGTTGATCATTTAATCCTTATAGCCATTAATTCATCAAACTCGAAGGTATTTTCAGTTCTTTTCACTAAAAACACTAACTATATTCTTCGGTAGTTTTCACTGCTTACATCCAATGCGAAAGCACCGGTTCTCCTCCATATTAATTTTCAAACAGTAAAGCCTTATATTACTTCCAATCACAATGTGCATGACTGGGAGTGGAGTGTGCGTAGGAAGTAATCAGTATTCTGTAAATGTTAAAATCAGAAAAGTGTCCATTTCAGT
Organism: Setaria digitata; assembly: GCA_003640385.1. Taxonomy (NCBI): domain Eukaryota; kingdom Metazoa; phylum Nematoda; class Chromadorea; order Rhabditida; family Setariidae; genus Setaria; species Setaria digitata. The sequence continues at coordinate 19,163 of RCAB01000146.1, forward strand.
GGAAAATGAAGGAAACTTAAAGAATAAATGTAACAAAAAAAAGAACGTTGGAAATAACTATGAAGACCACTCCAGTACCCTGGAAGGTACAGTCTCCGTAAAACTCACCTGAAACGTCGGGGCCCGTTATATAGAAGTGAATGAACTCAGTGCAACAAGATATGTCCCATGAGGAAATCGTTTACAACGACGAGCATTGTGCTTTTACAGCGGTGGTTTTACAAATTCGGGGAGGGGTTTTTCTCTTTCGTACTCTCATATTTTTTTAAAAAAAAACACTTTTCTTTCGTTTCCAATTTATAATCATGTTGTTACCTCTTATCTTATTATTGAAATATATGAATGGTTGAATAAATGATAGGTGATAGAAATGCTAGATTGAAATTGCTTCATTTGTACAGTTAAACACTGGATTTTGCCGAATCCTCGTTGTGTTAATTTATCACATTGTCAGTTTTGACTATTAAATTTAATTCAAATTTTGCTTATTTCGCGTCTGCTATTGTATGAATCTGATACAGTAATATATGTTTATAAACGTATCTTACAGGTAAATATATTTCTGTTTTTTTTCCCTTCAACGATTTTTTTGACGGTATGCTGTGAAACTAGTCTTCCTTTCACCTTATGCCAACATAAATTGGCTTATGTTTACAACTTTCGTTTTATGAAATAACAAAATTTAGTGGGAGAGGAGCAGAAAGACAGAAATATCACAAGTACTGAATAGATACTAGACGATTTAATTTAAAATTGGTAAGTCATTACTTTATCTCTCTCGTACCTGTATAGAGACAGTCTGAATAACAAATAGTCGATCTCATCGTTTTGTCTATATTCCATTAGTTTAAGTACTTACTAAAAATAAGTATGAATTCTAATGCTGTTTCTGATGGTGATGTTATGCTGTATCATAGTTTGATTCATGTAGATATCACACACCTATGTTCAACCCCTTCTTTTCATTTCTCTAACTTAATAATTAGATAGATTCATTTTCATTTTTGAATTATTTTTTACTTGCTATGAAAATTTTTGCATGGNTTTTCCTTATTTTTGAATTATTTTTTACTTGCTATGAAAATTTTTGCATGGCTTATATTTTTGTCTTTCTTGGTATTAAATTTTATTTGCCACTTATTTTGGAATCGCTTCTCATTCGAGAGGAGTTATCGGCATACAAAGCTGTGAAAGGCAGTTTTGAATATGGCAAAAAGTTGCCTATACAATGGTGAAGACAAGTTTATCAATAATCGTAGAAAAAATTCTTTACAGTTTGATAAATTGATGAAGTATAAACAGCAGTAATGTCGTTCTCTGGTGAAGATCACTGTGATTCTGAAATATCAAGGTAATTACATTTTAAGTGTTGTTCAGTTGACTTCTTTATTTAAGTCCTCGGATATCGAGTTAGCGATTTGAAATTTATGAATGATTTTCGAGGTTTTTATTTCCCTTTTCTAGGTTACCTTTTATGTCATTCAACTTCTATGGAACAAATTTTAAGTGATATTTAAACAGTTAATGTGCTATACGGACACAACTAATTGAAAGGATATATATTAGGTATTGATTTGAAATCCACTTTCTCTTAATGTCACTTTTTTATAGAGATCGATTTAAATTGGACGCACTTTCTTTAAATAAACCACCGGAAGAAGTATTCAATGTTGTTGGAAAACTTGGCGAGGGGTATGTTATATATATATATATTTTTTGATGTTTTTGAGTTTCGACCTATTTTAAAAAAGAAATACGAAAGTTCTGCATGTCCAAAAGCTCTATGTTGGATTAAAATTAACCTTTGTGAGGATAAATGAGTTTGAAAAAAATATAGCATGTGATCATACAGTGAAACAATTTGACGTCTGCATACAAGCAGTTGTTTTAATTGTTTGGTGTTTGATCGTTCCATATCATATATAAAATATAGATATCCAGATACGTTAATAAAATTTTAAAGAAGTATCAGCTGAGTTTGTTAAATGTCTTCACTCCTAAATTTCTTTGGAAGTTTCCTTTAGATCATATGGAGCGGTACACAAAGCAATTCATAAAGAAACTGGGCATGTGCTTGCGGTGAAAAAAGTGCCAGTAGATACAGATTTACAAGAAATAATCAAAGAAATTAGTATAATGCAACAGTGTGACAGCAAATATGTCGTCAAATACTATGGCTCCTACTTTAAAAACTCTGATCTTTGGGTAGGCATTCTTCATTTGCTAAGAAATTTACCGCATATGATTGCTGAAAATATCTTGGATTGAAATGAGGCGATTCATGTGGTAGAAACGAGTTCTTTTTATAAGAAGGCTAGGTGTAGTGCGAAATGTTTGCCAATGTATGTTTTCGGTAATTAATCTTAGTTCCCAATTCTATGCTTTTAAGATTGTTATGGAATATTGTGATGCTGGTTCTGTCTCTGATATTATGAGGATTCGTAAAAAAACCCTAAATGAAGCTGAAATTAGCGCAGTTACGAGGTAATTAAATTATGTGTTTTTTTTTTTTGTACTTAAACTGTGCTTTCGTAATCTTTTCTGTGCTTTCCTTTATTGTATTTATTAGACAGAATCAAACTTGAATATTTTATTAAGACTTGAAAGAATCGCTTGTTTATTTTCAGAGATGTTTTAAAGGGTTTGCGTTACTTACATGATTTAAAAAAGATTCATCGAGACATCAAGGCAGGCAACATATTGCTCAATGCAGAAGGTCACGGAAAACTAGCAGACTTTGGTGTTGCTGGTCAGTTAACGGTACGACAACCGCTAATTGATTCTCTCTGAGATCTAAAATTCCATTTCTGTGAGCACTATTGAGATTCAGTTTATGCTGTTTCATTTCAGGATACTATGGCTAAAAGGAATACAGTTATAGGAACACCATTTTGGATGGCACCTGAAGTGATTCAAGAAATTGGTTATGATACGAAAGCTGACATTTGGTCGCTAGGTATTACTGCTATGGAAATGGCTGAAGGTCGTCCACCACATGCGGATATTCATCCGATGCGGGTTCGTATTATATGGTTGAAATTCTAGTAGGAACCTGCTGTTAGATGTGCGGGGTTTTATCAGCATAAACAAAAAAAGAAAAATTACTTCAAGAAAATTAAAATATTAAAGTTTCATACTTGCAAACTTTATTTTTGTATAGGCAATTTTCATGATTCCAACAAAGCCGCCACCAACACTGAAATGTGAACGTGACTGGTCGGCAGATTTTGTGAATTTTATTGCTCAGTGTTTGGTTAAGAATCCTGACGAAAGGAAATCTGCGCAAGATTTGCTGGAAGTATGGAAATATATCATATGTCAAGAACAATAATTTAACAAAGGCTAGTAGGAATCCACTGATAGATATCCACTGATATCACTGATAGAATCCACTGATAGGTTGACGAACGAGACAAAAAGTCACTTTTGTAATTGGAGCATAGCAGGACGTATATTATTTATAATCAAATTAAGAGTTTAGTTGCTGAGCACTATACCTAGAAATATTTCAATTATCCACAAATCTTTGAATATTCAAAGTTTTTTTTTAAGCATTCATTTATGGTTAATGCATCGCCGTCATCGGTTTTGCTGAATATGATTGAAGAAGCTCGTGCCATCGCTGATTTTGCTGCTCAAGAAATTCAGGTTTTTTTTTTGAATTGTTATATTTCTTATGTTTTCATTTGATATGGTTTTTCCATGTTCTGTTATCCATTTTCACAAATTCAGGAGCGTTCACTGGAAGAAGCAGGGGATGCTACTCTAATACATGAAAAGATACGTAATGATGAGTCAAGTGAAGTGGAAGACATGACACTTATAAGACATGATGTTGCGCTAACACCAACTAATGGTATATCAAGCTGCTTTATTTTTCTATCATTCTGACTGAAAATTTTAGGTGATTAGTACTGGTTATGTTTAGTCATGATTCTTCTTTTAGATGCTCTACCTTAACCAACGTATTTAACATATTTTAACACATAAAAAAAAGAAAAGAAACGCTGAAATCAACTGAAAATAGATCAAAATTTTGAGTTTTCTATTTGATACAAGTTTTTGTTTGGAAAGTTAAATTTCAGGTGATCCATATAAAACGTTACCGTCAGAAACGATTGCTGAATGCATGAATTCAGTACAATTAACTAGAGTTCGACCTCCAGGTGATACAGGTTATGTACACAATTTACAACAGACAAATGTAGCAGGTGAAGGAGGTATGTTTTTTCTTTTTCTTTTTTTTATGTTTAGAAAAAAAAAATGTTATTTAATTAAGCGCCTGGATGTCACTTCCTGTCACACTGTGCTGGGGGATCGCAGGGCATTCTTTTTCTAACTCATTGGCAATTTAAAAAATATATATATGTATATTTATTTGTTAATCATTCTGCTGCAGAAAAATTACTGGAGCTACCCAATCATAAGATGCTCTGTGTAAACCAGAAAATGGAAGAGCAAAAGCAGGATCAGATAACTTCAATAGATGATGACGTCCATTATGGCGAAGCGGATAAGATGAACGGTGTTAGCATGCCACAAACATACTTCACAGATTCATCTTACGATACTTCTTATATTGACCAGCATTTTAATAAAGCCTACTTGGATGGTGACTATAGTTTTGTAAGTCATTTGCTGATCTTGAAAACTAAAAACAATAAACTTGAAGTCTCATGTGTTGTATGAAAGCTTTGTGGATGCATTATTTTGTATTTTGGAGAAAAATCTCGTTATGATTTTATGAATGGACAGCGACGAATTGAGTTATAGATTTTGCATGTTTCTGAATCAAGTTTGGAACTCTATTATGTGGGGTTTATCGTTCCACTTTCATACTTACAGTAAATTTACGGAATTTCAACTTTTATAGTTAATAAATTGAACTATTCTTAACATTTTAGCTATCCGAACTTCCATTAGAAGAGTTGATCCGAAGAAAAGCTAATTTGGAGGCTGACATGGATGTAGAATTATGCGAGCTGCAAGCACGATATCAGACTAAAAGACAGCCAATTCTGGATGCCATCGAAAACAAAAAAGCTAAAGCAATTCAATATTAAATGAATTTTCCCCTTATATTCGTTGTGGTTGTACCAGCATATTTATTAAATTCAATTTCTTTTCTCGCTTTACTTTCTGGCCTTAATATGACCTCCCAGGTTTGTTTCTAAGTTCTCTGCTTTGTTTTAATAGATAATTTCATGCGTAAAATATTGTAGTACGGGGCGTATTTTCCTGATTATTAATTATTAATTTATTAATTCAAAGCTGAAGTTATAATTCCATCAGCTTTTCAGAGCTGACAAACATTTATTCATTCGTTTATTCGTTTCAACGAAGAAAAGTGATTTAGGAAGTGCGGAACTTATGTTTGATGAGCAGTTAGTGTAGCTTTTGAGATTCTCTCCGTTTCGTTTGTAGTATATTTCTTTTCTGCAACAATCCAGCTTTGAAGCAGGATGTGTTATTATGTCCTTTTTCTCTTTTGTTTTTTTATACGACTATGAGAGTGTCCCTTTTAGTGTTTTAGTTTTCTTTCTTTCCTGATTTTTCTGATTTGAGATTAAGGTAATTTTGATTTTACAATACGCGGAGGGTTACCAGATAGGAAGAAATGTAAGTAGAGATATAATGCCAGTTTTCCCGCTCCATATTTATTCTTTTGAAGGAAACATTTTGCACTTCCTCTGTGTTTATCACCACTAGTTCCACATTGGTATTAAAATAATGACTGAAAATTTGTTGCATTATGAAATTGTGATTTCCGTACGTTAAACGTTGATATTAACAATTTATGTAGAAAAGCTTAAAAAAAGTTACGTGTTTATCTTTTATGTGGAGCTCTTGCTAAATTGTTAGTAATAGCCTATTTATTGCGTAATCCATTATTTCTGAGATGTATAAATATTGTAAGCATATTTGGATGAAGGATGCAAAATCTTTTTTTATTTTGTGGATGTCTGCAGCACTAGGAATAAATTATATTTTATTCTGTCTCTTTCTGTCATCATTTAATAAATTTTGTGTTTTTCTTGTTCATTTTTGGAACTAACTTTAATATATGCCTACATTGTCTGCAGTCTTTTTCTCTGCATTTCACAATTTCCCGAAGAATATGTTTTCTCTGTTTAATTTCTTTTTATCTTTCACTCATTATTCTTACACATGAATGATCCATTTTTCTTTGCTTTCTTGAATTTTTGTTCTTTCATTATGATCCTAACTTTGGTCACCATTAGAAGAAGAGAAAGAAATGGATATTTCGAAAGAGTTTAATAGCAGGTAAGAATAATATACATAAGAAGGATGAGTTTACTACTTATTAGCTTCATTAACAGTGTGTCGACATCCAAATTCGACTTATGATTTGCATTTATTTGTAAATCAAATGCAACTTTAAGTTCTTTTTTCTTATTTTGGTTGTAGTTTATTGTGGAGGTTTTTTTTTTTTACTTTAAAAATATTTTTATATGAAAATTGAGGATTTTTAGCACAAAATATATCCATAACGTCTCGATTAATTCTTTAAAATAACTTTTAGTTCGTACATTTTTCCATTCTTGAAATTTTGAGTGATAACTGGTGATTGTGTATAATTGCTTTGCTGTACAACATATTTATTATATTCCCTTTTCATAATCTTTTCGTTGTAAATATCACATTCGGTGATTATAAAATCAGCTTTTTACCACAGATTTGTTGCTAAAACACAGCTTAACATCAGAATATTGAAATGCTGCGTAGCAGCTTCTAAATAGGGCGAATTGCATCATTCCTAGGTGTCGAGAGTGTAGGTAATAATCATATGGCTACAAAAGCTGTTGCAGATATTGTGATTTTATGAAAATATAAATTATTTGAGCAAGTCTGTGTCAGTGGACCTTGTTGTTATCACAAGACATTTAAACCCATAATGCGGGCCAAGTATCTGTTGTCTGTTCATTATCACTATATATGTCAAAGGAATTTTCCTCGTACTTCTGTTCAAGCGGAGAATTGTAGATTTTGGAAATTCCGCATTCTGATGGACAGTACTCAGCAGGGCTGCCTGAAATTAACAGTAAATCACTAACAGAAAATTGTAAACATTCTTACTCAGCTCCATTTTTCTTACTCAGCAAATCTGTGGCGTGTGTGTTCCCTTCGAGTCAGACAACTTACTGATCGCGGAAGAACTGAATTACAGATACGACTGGAGAGTGTATCACGACAAACTGCTAATTGGTTTATAATTGGTTTACCTGGTTCCCCTGGCGGTCCCCATGGTCCTTCGCTTCCTCTACGTCCTGAGTTACCATATAAGCCAGTACGACCAAGGTTACCGGGATTACCCGGTTTCCCGGTCATTTTTGACGGTTTCCCTGGCGGACCGGTCGGTCCCTTCGGACCCATCATCCCCATTGGCCCTTTTGGACCTTTAATTCCATAACCTGGAATGTATATATATTTTTTTAGCAAACTAATAAATCAGTGAGAGATTGTTATTCTCTTTCCAAACCTGCTATGATTGAGTCTCCCACTGCTCCTTCAGGTCCAGGCACTCCTTTTTTTCCACGCATTCCTTCATCTCCCATTCTACCGGGACGACCCTGTATTCCGGGTTTTCCATGTACGCCAACTGCGCCTTTTGGTCCTGCTTCACCTGTTCGTCCTCGTTCACCTTGCAGACCTCTAAAGTGAAATATCAGGCTCCTTATTTTGAAATATCTTCAGACGAAAGATGAATAGAAATTCCGAAGAAATATAGAGATTTGGTTACCGTTGTCCCGGTGGTCCAGCTGGACAGATAACACATGGAAGGTCAGGTTCTGGTTCCAACTGTATATCATGACCGTCCGCTCCTGGTCTTCCCTGGTTTCCTGGTTCACCAGGGAAACCATCCAAACCTATGGGACCCGGTGGTCCGGGTGACCCATATGGACATGCTAACGAATGACATCCTGAAGATTTTGCATATGAATTTATTAGTTCTTTGGTTGGTAGCCTTCAAGAAAATAACTCACCTCGGCATATTCCACCATACCAAAAAGATCGAATAGTTCGACGATACAACAATTTTCCATGGAATCTCAGTGCATGAATACTTCGTAGCTGAATCCATATCTCGCTTGTTTTCTCCTAATTTCAGATAATTAATTATCCGTCCAGACTGAATATATTCAGTAAGAATTTAAAATTGGCATATTTGATTTCATATTGTTGTGTTTATTTTATAAAAATCTTAAAACACTAACCTGGAATTTTTTGGCCATCACTTGTGCTTCTGCTGTCTGATTATCAATTTCAGTCATAAATATCGGAATAAAGAAAATGATGCAAATTATTGTCACCGTATTTATTAGAACATTTCCGATTGCAAAGAAACGAAATAATTTATCATTATGCATTATGAATCCTTAAAATAACAACAAACATTTTGGAAAACATTTTTTTTTAAAAAGTTATCATAAATTTGCACACCTGAGTTCAAGCCATCAAATGATGAAGGACGCAAATGAAGAGAAGATAAAAATTAGATGATTACTTTGATGTAAGTGATATTAACGTGTTAACCTTCTCAGATTCAACACTAACTAATCACTTGAAAAACATTCATAGCAACTGTTGATGCCATCTGATGCGTTAAACGTCCGACTGTTCGCACGACTTCTAACAAAAAAATTTTGTTAAAGTTTTGATGTATCTTAAGCATGATCATTACATCTGAAATTATGCTTCCTAGTACTTTCCTTTTTTCGCTTCAATCATTTCATCGAAATTAAAAAAAAAATTTTTTTCATGAAGGACTAGGCTCTTTCGCGACTCTATTCGAACTTCGCAAAGCTTTATTTTTGTCCTTTTCTAATACTTAACAGCACAACATTCCTAAATACTTCGTGACACTTCATTGTTTCTGTTGATTAAGTAAAGTTCATAGAAGAAATGAAAGAAATATGTTCGCAAAATGTTAAAATTTTTATGTTTGGGCGGTTCAACAAGAAGACAGTTCATTTTCATCTAACCGAAATATTCATTTTTCATCATTAATTGGGTCAATTTTTTCGGATCTATTATTTCCATTGATTTGATTGTGGTTTGTTGCCCTTGACATTAAATCAAAAAAAAAGAAAAGGAAAAAACGTTAAAATAATCGTTTAAAAAAAATAAAATAAAACTTTTCCAAAATTTTAATGCATCGATTTTTAGACATATTGACAAACTTTAAATTCTTCGATTTACTGCCGTTTGCCTGAAAATTGCATTCATAAAACTATTTTTTAATCAGTTATTCGCAACCAATAAATTAGATTCATATAATAATAAAGACAAGTTTGCATCATTTGCTGATGATAAAGTAATGAGTTTTATGCACTGCAAAATCAACTGAAACAACGATATCGGACTTTGAGACCAAATTTCCTCCTGGTTTCAGAAGTTTTTTGATTCGGCTATTTTTCACACAATTCCTTTTTTTAAAAAATTCATTTTTTTTTTTTGATCAAATTTAAAACGCCTGTGCATAGCATGGGAATTTAATAGCTAAATTCTTTTTTTTTTAATTTTTTTTCCGGATAAATTTGGAATTTTTGAAATATTGCAAAAGCACGATAAATGTGAAGACTTTTTAATTTAGTAATTTGCACAAAGGAATTTTGTGTTGTGAATTACCATAAAAGTTAATCCTCCGGACTGAATCATTTACTAACTGTTAAAAGTAAAATGGATGAATTATCAAATCGAAGAAAATGGGATTAGATCCAATCATCTTAATTAATGACGGCTAATCAATTTGCAACTTCTCTGAGTTAAAAAAATTGAAGAAAAATTTCAATTAACAGATCGCCTTCACGTAATTTTTTTTTTTTTTTTGGTTTTTGTTTCTGCGAAGAATAAATCAAAATTATTTTAAGAATCGACATTTTGAAATAAATGGTTTTAGTGAAGATAATCTAAAATTTTAATCTCCTAATCGAATGTTCCGGCCAAAAATAATTTTGAGACTTTTTGTCAAATAAATTTCACAACAGTAAATTAAAATTCTTTTCTTCTTAGTTCATTCTTTATGCTCATATATAATATCACCAATACATCTGTAACTTTCCTGCTAAGGAAGCTAGCAAATGTTAGTCCTTACAAGTATATTATGCGTATGTTGTGCATGTCTCGTTCACTTGTCAATCGCAGCAAATTGTCGAGAATTCCGATAATTAATCAAGGAACAAATTAATTGAAATACACAAAAGAGCAACCTCATGGGAAGGCTTAACGTGTCGCATGTTCAGGCGTGTTGATTGAGCCACTCTGATGACATTTCTTTCCTTTCGCTTTTCAGATAATAATTTTAATAGCTCTTGTTGATGATGAATTTAATTTAAGTTAAATTGGATCGAGTTGAGTAATGATGATGATGATGGTTGCAATGGAGATGCTGTAATAATAATGATAACGATAGTCAGACTATAGCTGCAAAAAATTTTATGGTAATCATATGATAATAGAATTTAAATGCAAACATGGATAGAATAATTTCTAATATTTAGAAACATTTCGCTACCAGGATTAATGCTACTATTACTACAACTATTTAAAATAATAAGGATGATAGTTAAAAATGGCATTTATAATTACAGTGGCAAAATATTATGAGATAAGAGGTAAGAAATTATTCTACCATTTTGTTAGTTGGCTATTGCATTCTAAATGCAAACAACAAAATTTCAGATCTCATTTAAACTCTCGTTTTAATGCAATGGAAATAATGGAATAATGAAGAAGGTGATGATGATTATGATATGATGGTAACCACTTCACTAATTGTTATAAACCGGAGCTTGATGCATGATTAATGAGTTCCATTTTTGACGATTTGCTCTTCATTCCATAGCATCATTTGCATCAATGCATTTTGAAGTGGTTATCAAACCATCGACATTTCATTAAACTGAGCAAGAATGGTAAATAATAATGTATTCAAATTATTTATCATTACAGGGCCCATCTGTTTTCCAATATCAATGACCTCCAATCAGTATCGATACTTACAAGTCGATCGCATGCACGAAAAAGGGTTGTTCTTTTTTAAGGTGTTTTTTTTTTAGACAGATTGATTATTCAAAAGATTAACCAAGGTCATTCCTACTTTATTAAAATTGTATAAATTTTCCTTCCAGATGTCCGGGAAGAAAGTTTTTTCTTTCTTTTTTTGTTTTTATTGAATTGTTTAATCCAGTTAAATATTCAACAAGGAGTACATTGTGTTGCAAATTGAAAATCTAAGAATTTAGTGCAACATTAACAGGTGGTGAAAATTATTGAAAGTTGAGAATTTTTCCAACTAAAGAAGTAGAAGTAGTCATTGAGAGTTTACCAAATCAAGCATTATCATTTCGAATTATATCAAACTTCGTTAATTAACGAAATCTATTTAAGTAACATTGTTTCATTTACCGATGAAAAAAAGCATATTGACATGCAGATATATATGATGTACTTGTTGATTGCTTTTTCCATAAAATACTTCCTTTTTTGCTTTCCTACTGTAAGTGGGAAGAAAAACGTTGATAGGATAGGATAGGATAAGGATAATGTCAGTGAGTGTCGTGTTGGTTACGATCAACAATGATAGGATAATGGATTTTGAAGGGAGAAAAGGAAAGTGGAACGACAGATAGTGGCTCTAACGATATCTTTCCTATTTCTCTCTATCAAACTAAATGATCTGATTAGGCTTACTTTGCCACATCTTTATCATAATGAATATAAATGTAATGTAGATGTGCTTTCTCGATTATCGACACCGTAAAAGCAATGAAATACTAATGCAATTTGCGTGGCTTGCTGTCCGTCCAAGCTAATGCCGTTGAAATTGGTCAGATGATATGAATGATCATTCGAATGATGATTGGATAATCATAATGATAATGCTGGCGTTAGATGTTATTCGCCGTTATAGCAACAACAATGCTAATAATAATTAACAGCAGAAATAATTAAATAATAGTAGAGGTGAACAAAAAGTAATACTAGCAATAGTTAATAATAATAAACGATAATACTAATGAGAAAAAGTCGAAATCAAATAATAATACTAATAACAATACGTTTAGATTTGATGATGATGACACGTCTTCGATAATTATTTGCAAATACTTCGATGATTAACTATGACTATGATCATTATAATTTAAATCACATAAAATTAGTAAAACTGTAACCAATAAAGACTGTTTTCTTCAGTAAATAATGGTAGCAATGACGAGAGAAATGGAAAAGATTGGTGAAAGTGTAATGACAGTTTCTCAACAAAAGGTAATTTCACATTACCAAACATTTGCATGCAGCTCAATTGATAATGATTTAATATTTTTTAAATTGTGAAACGTGGAATTATCAAACAGTTTCCAGAAGCAGTTTCGTTTTGCACTCTCCAATTTTTATATAAAACTTATTCACTGATGATCGTTTGTAATTTGGGATACCTCAGGGGGGATAGAAAGTAGAAAGAGAGAATAAATTGAAGACGAGGAGCATCATCTCGTTTCTTCCATCCATTCTATCTTCCAGTCATTCAAATAATGTAATTACCGGATGGACAACTTGACATCGCATTATTGTTGCCGATTGCTTACATATACAAATACACAGCTTAACATGAAAATTATGGGTTTCCTACAATTATTGTCTGTTCAATTTGTCGAACTTTAATGAACTTTTTATTTAATTACAATAAATTTTGTTGAAATGAAGGGTTCTGAACGTGGTGGTCACATATTATATTATATTATAACTGAAGAGATGCAGAAAGAAATGATTCGATGAGTAGGAAGATTTATGCATATTTAAAAGAAGTAGTGTTATATAATATTTTCCTGCAAGCATGGATGCCTTTCTTAACATACATCAGAAAAAATCGAATTATACTTTAGTTTCAACACTATTTGCTTACATACAATGAATTCTATCAGCAGTGCTGGCTTAAAAGGATTTCTTTTTGACTAAAATCCTGGCTGCTGTTTTGGTTAAGCGAAATGCCATTTGAAGGTTAAAAGAAACATATAAGATGCACATTAAACTCAATGTCTCTTAAAGGCATGATTTTCGGTAAAAAATAGATTGTTGAATTGGAAGGATAACTGTAGAAGGTCTGAAAATTGAGCAATTGTTTAATAATCATCAGCGTGAAATTCAATATAAGCGATAAGTTAACGATTGTTAAATACCTCTTCGCCTATTCAATCTATGATTGAGTCGGAACTATAGAAATAATTCTTGACTCAAATTGATTATAAAGCAAAGTGACCTGGAGGCTTGATATTAGTGAAATTACGGTAGAGGGAGGGAGGATATATATTGGGAACGCCGGATGGAAGAAGGAGTATTCAAAAGTCAGATGTTAAAAAATTCAACTTACCATCCAGCAAAAGTTCTCCTTTCTTCTGTAACGTCTGGCCAAGTTTGGCTCTATCCATTATGGTTACTTTCACTAACTTCAGGAGCCAATAGCATAAGGGTCAAGAGTAATGCGGTACTCATGCATTCCCTTCTTGCCACTTACCGCCTGCTCTCTAATTCTGCTCTGTGGCTTCTTACTTTCTGCTTATTTGCTCTCGAGCTTGGCGCTTTCATCTTCCACCATACGGTAGCATCGCCCATCACCAATCATCGAGAATTCACTTCATTGCTTCTCAACTCAGTGCTCGAATTCTTCGATGTTCCCTTCCTCATGCTGCCACAATAATGTCAGCCTAAGTCAGAACTGACTGATTTCAATTTTTATCATTAAATTCTTCACAACTTCCATTTCCTTGATATTTCATCTAATTCAAGATTTGATTTGAAATTTTGACATTTGACACTTTCCACTTATGAATTCCTACGATTCTCCAACACGACAAAATTCTGATGAGCAACTTCAAGAACAACCGCTGAATTTCTCAACTAATTCCACTCACGATATTACAATGTCAACGACAACGACACTTTGGAAAGGTATAAATATGAAGAGCATATTCGTGCCTTTCTTAGTGAAATCGCCAAGCATTCCTGCCCAAATTTTTTATTTTAATGGAGATGATTTAAGAGCAACCAACATCGTGTATTGACCGGCTTCATTTGCCTTCTTCCATAACTATTTTTTATACAAAACTTAAAATTTCAGATTCTGGTCAAGAAAAATTCAATTTTGATGGCCGCTCTAATGCTGCAACTACTGGTATAACTTCAACCTCAGTTCCTATTCAAAGTCCAACTCCAACTCCAAGACCACTGTTCACTTATCAGCCTTCTATATTTATGACACCAGGACTTTTGCCGTCACCTTATATGTCTTCGTTTGCCGCAGCCGCTGCTATGTCAGCCGCAATGAACGTTGCGGTGCACCGTCTTCCACATCAATTGTAAGCGCAATAATTAATTCATGGAACATATGAGTAAAATACTTAAAAAAGTTTAGGAATTTCCAAAAAATGCGGGTTAACATTAAATCGAATATTACGTGAAACTGTCTAAATTTAAGCAATTTTTTTTTAAGCATTTTAAACATTTTTGATTTCAAATGAATTATTTATTACTTGGAGATCGTCAATGCATAATACAGTTGAATCGGATCCAGCGACGATTTCAGTAAATTCGTTTTGTTCAATCAACTCAGCAGAAAGTCCGGCACCGACATCACCAGCACTTTCTTGTGCTGTTTGTGGTGATGTATCCAGCGGAAAACATTATGGTATCACATTTGTATTACTGTTTCTTCTAATTTTTCAATGGAGTTAAGATTTCTCCTCAGTTTTTTTCTTTCTGCTCTATTATGAAATTTTGAAAATGTCCAAATTTATGTGGAATATATTTTTTATTATTAAAATAAAATAAATTGTGAGAAAATTCTAAGTTACAAAAATTAATGTCTATATTTCTTTTTTTTTCAAATTCGCAAATAGTAAAAGAGTCTGTTTGCAGGAATTCTTGCATGTAACGGCTGCAGTGGCTTCTTCAAACGCAGTGTACGGCGTCGACTAATTTACCGATGTCAGGCCGGTACTGGTTCATGTATTGTTGATAAAGCACATCGTAATCAATGCCAAGCTTGTAGACTAAAGAAGTGTCTTAACAAAGGAATGAACAAAGATGGTATTAATTAATTTATTTGAGATGATCAGGTAACATCTGATACCTTTTTCTTTATCCAATGATAAAATTTTTAGCTGTACAAAATGAACGACAACCGCGTAACACAGCTACTGTTCGCCCTCCCAATGAGTCGGATTTTACATCTTCAGGTTTTTATAAGTAAGTGGTATCTCTTTTTTGTGCTAATGAATATTGTTAAAATTAATTTCTCTCAACAAAATCTATCCGCTGTTTATTCAAACAATATGTTTTAATCAAATAAGATAAAACTTCTCAGTCACAAAATTTAGGAGAGTTTGGAACTTTTTTTAATGATTATTAATCACAATAATCGCTGAAAAAGCGAAAATAATCATAGTAAAAATCACAAGCGCCGCTGTAGTTGTTTTCAAAGATTTATTCTTTACAGAACAAATTGAATTTAATCTAACTTTTTATTCCAATATAACTGTAACAAAATTGCTTAATGGATAAATATGATAGTACGGTAACCACGGCACTTTGCTTGACTGGCGAAATACCAGATTCTACTTCCGGTGTATCAGTAACAAAAGGTTCCTCTCCGGTAAGCGATTCTGGCAAACAGGATTCTACGGAGGTTGTTTTTTAAACTGACTTTCCTGTCTTCATATACCTTTTATTTAAAAATTATTATTTCTGATGATATGAAGATTATTTAAAACAATGCATAAATTTAGATCTTTGATAGCGAAAAAATTGAAGAAATTCGACGTGGCATTGAAAATGAAAATGTCCAAGAGGCTGCAGCAAGACTTTTATTTTTGGCTGTTAAATGGGCTAAAAATCTCCCTACGTTTGCGCTTTTATCACTTCGTGATCAGGTGAGATAAATGATAACCAAGTGAAATCCAAAAGTGCACTAGCTTGTGCATTTCAAAAGGAATAATTAGAATTTTCATTTTATAGTTGAAATTGCTGGAAGAAAGTTGGTGTGATCTTTTTCTTCTAAGCGTATTCCAATGGTCACTTCCAATGGAAAAATGTCCATTGCTGAATGGTTCACAAAGTGATGCGTCTAATTTTCGTTACTTGAACGATTTATTCTTTCGCATTCGTACCTACGCTATTGATCATGGAGAATTTGCATGCTTAAAAGCTTTAGTATTATTTAGGCCAGGTAAACTTATTCTCAAGTATTTATCAACTTCGTCTTCTTTATTATTACTATTATTATTTATTATTATTTATTATTATTATTATTTTTTTATCATTATTTTTTATTATTATTATTTTTTATTATTATTATTTTTTATTATTATTATTTTTTATTATTATTATTTTTTATTATTATTATTTTTTATTATTATTATTTTTTATTATTATTATTTTTTATTATTATTATTTTTTATTATTATTATTTTTTATTATTATTATTTTTTATTATTATTATTTTTTATTATTATTATTTTTTATTATTATTATTTTTTATTATTATTATTTTTTATTATTATTATTTTTTATTATTATTATTTTTTATTATTATTATTTTTTATTATTATTATTTTTTATTATTATTATTTTTTATTATTATTATTTTTTATTATTATTATTTTTTATTATTATTATTTTTTATTATTATTATTTATTATTACTATTTATTATTATTATTTATTATTATTTATTATTATTATTTATTATTATTATTTATTATTATTATTTATTATTATTATTTATTNCTATTATTATTTATTATTATTTTTATTATTATTATTTTTTGTTATTATCTTTTATATTTCACTTTCGATTTAAATAATAAGGTGAAAGTAAAAAACTAAAAACTTATGCAAAAATCAGTTTTGAAATACTGCAAAATTGTCTTAGCAGAAGTGTGTTCTAGTTCTTTAACTTTCCGTAAGACAAATTTTGTTATAAGATTCTGAAATAAAGTTGTTGAAATTAAAAGTTTTGCGCAAATAAAATGATTTTTTTCTTCGAATGAAAAAGCTTTAAATAATTAGAAAAGCTACTTTCCTATTCTATCGTAATCAGCCAACTGATTTTGCTAGAAACGTTTTATCCCTCTTACGAGTTGAAGCCGTGACTATTTTCTATAACTACCTCATTTCCTATGTGCTTTGAATCTCCTCATAACATTTTTATTAGACCGAGCATCATTCAAATCGACAGACTGCTTATGCTAAATTGGAAAGCTCGACCACTTTGCTTCAGACTTCACAGAAATAATTCAACTGAATAGCAAATGAATTTAATAGTATCAATGAATGATGAAAACACTGCCCATATTTCTAGTTTATTCGTTTCTCAAGTAATTTAAGTAAACAGCAAATTAAAGTATAATTAATTTGGAGGCCAAAATTCAATGTTGGATAAATTTGGCTCTAAGATAGGACGATCACAGTTTCAGTAAGCGATTTATCAATTTAAGCAATCGTTGGTGGGTGAAAGAGAGGGAGGCTAGCAGAACTGAGTAAAGCCATTGTAAATGGCAAAATAATTGAGGCGGCCTAGGCTACAGTAAAAGAAGGATGAGGAGGAGAGCTAATTAAATACATTCTCATTTCTCTGTCATCTTCCCTTCTGTTTGACAAGCATTCTGCTGTCTTTTATTTGGAAAATTTGGCAAAATTACCAACATATTCTTTCATCTAATCCTATTTATAATGAAAGCCACTTTTTTCTAATTCTTAGGTAGTTAAATTTGACTTTAACAAACGCTTACTTCCTGAATTTTAATTAGCAAAATTTATTTGCCAGAAATTTATTGATATGGGAAATATATTAATGTCTTTGTCTATTTTTATCACTATTTCCCATTTTTTTTATTTTTATTCATTTTTTCTTATTACCGATTCTTATTACCCAAGGATTTCGATATCCTACCTATTTGTATCGTTCATTTATTAGGATATTGAAGAATTCAGTCAACTTTGAACGATTTATATGAATTTAAAAACACAACAAAGCAGACCATTAAGAGTGACTCTTTTATACTGGCATTCCCACTTATACTTACAAGATGTGGAATGTTAATGTTAACTTCATACTCTTGTGCAGAAGTCTTGCTGCTTTGGTCGATTAGTTCAAATTTCTATCCAGCAAGGCATAGTAACATGAATATTGTAAATACAATTGAATTTTTTTTCGCAAGTTATTTCCATTGATAAGTCGATTGCAAATGTTTTCATTGAATTTTTAAATTTCCTAGAAACAAGAGGACTGAAGAATTTGGCTCAAGTCGAAGATTTGCAAGATCAAGCACAGCAAACATTAGCGAGACACACGATGAATTCATCACCGGCGAGGTCTTTTTTTCATCAATTTCCAATTTTTTTTTTCGTTTTTATTTATTTTTCTTAATTAAACATTTTTGTAAGCACAAATTCCTTAATGTTACTGTTGCAGATTTGGTCGACTACTTCTCTTACTACCCCTTTTGAGAACTATAAGCGCCGAAAAAATTGAACGAATGTTTTTTCTGCCCACATTTGGGAATACATCGATTGACAAAATTATTTGTAAAATGTATAATGGATGAATATGGAAATGATTTTCCTGAAGTGAATGTAAGCTTATTTTAGATTTGTTTAAGTTTAGTCATTCATTTTTCTTAAATGGGAAATGATAAGTTGAAGAAATCATGACATCCTCTTGAATTCTGTGAAACCAAATTCGTAATCCGTCTTGCATTCGCCATTGATACTGAATTTCCTCACTGGAAGCAGTGTTAGTAACTAAAAAGTGTACAAAATCATTTGCTAGATTCAAAACATTTGAAAAGAATGCTCGAAGAGTTACTACAGTTTAATGGTAAAATGCGATTTTGGCTTTTATTTCTGCCTATGACATTTCACGTACGTGAAATAGCTTATTTTATTCAGTTCACCTAAAATTTTCTTTTGCAGTACAATTGATATTTGTCACTAGTAAGTGAATATGCTCAAGCGAAGCCAGTTTTCAATCTAAACATCCTAGAACGAAATTAATGAACGGATAAATAATCTTGCAAAACTTCAGTAGTCACTATTTTTAAACCCATTTTAAAAGAAGGAGTAAAATTGAAGCTAAGTTTGTCTAAGCAAGGTGAAATGAACGTCATTCACTCGCATGAAAAAAGGATATTGAAAAGAAGATAGAAATGAGAATACTTTAACAAAATGTAAAATATGAATTTAAGATTTGTTACTGACGGCAGAACGAAAAATCAAATAATTTTTCGTGTGCCCACAGTGTTCACCGTGTTCTTGGAATGAAAAAAAAAAAAAGAACTGTTGCAAATAGGAGTAAAATAACGAATAGGTTTATAACAATAAATTATATAATTTAAATACACTAATTCAATCCCCTCAATTCTCATCTCAAAAGTGTGTCACGCAAATGTGAAAATTAATTGAAAATTATGCTCTCCTCCCACGATGATACCGCTCAAGCCAATATAATAGGTTTTACGCAGCCACAGCTTTTAATGGAAAAAGATTCGTCTCCCCATCCTACAAATCTGTTTCATTAATTACCGAACGAGTGTCATTGAACGGCATTCCTTTCACTGCTTGCAATATCACTGAAGGGTTAGACGATAGGAAAATGTAACTGACCGCGACCAGAATATGGCCTTCTTACACTGCAAATTGCTGATAGAGAATAAAGTACTTACATCTGGATCAGCACCCATTTTGATACTTTGCAAGTGGTAGTTCAAAATTACTACTGTTAAAAAATCAAAATTCCTGGTACTAGACCATAACTTTGGTATATATTGACAAGAATGGAAATCAGGCAGTTAAAAACAACAAAATCTCCCTATTTTATTAACCAAAATCAATGACTACAATGCGGAAAAAACATATGATTTTGGTAGGCTGTAAGTGATATGGACAGGTGCGAGCTCAATGTTCTTTTTTTTTTTAAACAAAAGTTTCAAAATAAAAGATACTTATTATTACATTTAAATTGCTCACATTTTATTTAGCATCTTGATGTTACAGTTATATTTTCGCAAAATTTCAAAGAACTATGGTTTAAGCGAACCCATAAAACAAGCTATTGTGAACCAACCAAGAGTCACGCTTTTAACGCTAACGCTATAACAATTTAACCAAAAAAAAAAAAAAAAAAAAAAGAAAACGATAGCAGGAAAAATATATAGAAAAATCAGAAAGCCAAGAAACAAACTGTTGCAAAATGAACAATCTTCAAGCTAAATCGGACAGTGAAAAGAAAAGTGGCAAAAACAAAAATACTAGTTTTAAAATAAACACCGAAGAAATGAAGTAATACAGGACATTATTCATAAGAAATCGGAGGTTTGACAAACACTAATTTTGGAACTAAAAGACAATGATTTATAAAATTCCAGTTCTGTTATTCTCCTCAACTTCCAATATAACTGCCAGAAAATCACAACAAGACTAAAACAATGTCCTTGCGCGTAATAAATACCCGATATCGAACTCTTTACTGCAATTCATTACAATGCCATCCGCTATGATAACGTAGCATGTACAACATAGTAAGATATCATAAATCTATTCAAAAAATTGAAGATATTTGATTCCCAAATAATCAAAATTAGAGTGATAACCGGGATCAGTGTCCCTAACTAATGATTTTGCACAAAAAAGAAAATAACGACCTTAAACCTGAAAAACGATAAATTAGTTTTGACTGTTTAAACATTTGATTGCAAGCATATTGAAACAGTAGCTTTCACTCTATTTTAATTAGCAGGATGATTCAAACTAAAAGCAATTACAGTTCACAACACAGAAGAGTAAAATAGAAAGTGAAAGTGAATTCATCTTATATAAAGTAGAAAACTACCGGAAAGAAAAAACTAACTCTGCTAAGAACGACGAAGTTTATCTGTCAGTAATAATCCTCAGTGTTGGAGATCGCTTCGTTTGCAGATTTTCTCCTTGCCAGCATAGTACTCGACCAGATGCCAAGCAAACGAATAGCCTCGTACATCGATTTGAAAAAGTAATGCTAGAAAATAGCATTACAGAAATGCCACTAATGTTAACCATATTTGAACATTTTTATGATTGCATCAATCAGCAGACCAGTAATGTTTTTTCCTAATATAATCAGCAACTTTTAAAATGAAAAAAAAAAGTAAAATTTTTTATAAATAACTGCTGAAACAAACCTAACAATCGGTTCAAGAAATCGATAATCAACGATATCACGCACAAATTTCATAGTCCACATATCAAATATCCTAAAATCTGTTAGAAAAACGCCTAATTTCAGCAAGAAATACAACTGTTAATGGAATAAAGTTACAATATAAAAACCATTAAAATCGGGCCTTTATTTATAATCTACCATAAAAGTAATTAGTTTTCCTAACATTGCGAAGACTTTTTTTCACAGTTTAAAAATCGATGAAATGAATCAACTGAGGAAAAGGAGCATCCGCACAGAAGTGTCATTAATGAGATATGCACTAGAACAAATAAACAAGAATAAACAATTCCATACCTGATCACTCCATTCTGCATTCCCAAAAATAGACAATTCACAGCAGTTCCCTCCGGAAGTGATGTCATAGCTACTGCAGTAACAGCGATATCGGTATCGATTTTGCCTATTTCGAGTCCATTGATAGTCTTCAATGTTACAATACTTCCATAACCTGGAAAACTATTAAATAAGCATTGGAAAAAGTCATAATAAACATTTTATTTCAAAAACATAAAGCTGCTTTATGTATTTGAAATAAAAGCATTTCATTACAACCGGCAAGGTTAGCAGCAAGAATTTTACACCACAAAAAGTAGCGAGAGAATATAATCAGAATGAGTTTACAAAGATAAATCTGGTATATAGAATTAAGGCTTATTTAAATAGCTGCAAAATCAAATGTAATATGCAGATATAAAAAATCTAATCTTTCAATTATATATTTTTCATTTTCCGAATACCTCAAATTAAGGAACCGTACCAGAATTTACAACGATAGCCACGTCACAAGTAGTTCGACTAATGCAAATGAAATGCACTTTTTTTCCATAACTCGGAACAAGTGTTCGAACATATGCTAAACGATTTAGATCCCATATACAAACTTTACCCATGTTACAGCCACTTGCTACAACCGCAAAATCACTGCAAACTGCTAGAGCACTGACCTCACAATCGTGAGCATATAGCGTTTTCAAAAGTGCAAAGTCTTTCACACCCTGGAAAGCACAATTATAATTAAATATAGTGCAAAACAATATCAGTAGTTCTCAGATCACAGTCAAATGAGAAAAAAAGGAAAGTTGGAGTAAACAGTGCAGTCATATTTAAACTTACAAACTCGCTTAATAATATACGGTAGGTAAGCACAATACCACATGAAAGACCTACACACAGCAAGTCAAACGAAGCACAATAAGCCGCTGCAACCACCTGAAATTTCTAAGATGAAGAAATTTCAAACTATTTAGCATGCAATTCCTGCGAGTTTCAGTAATCCCGGGAAGCAAAATTACATAAGTTGGATGGAACTCAACACTTATCTAATTGCAGCAAACAAAAGAGGACTATTAATATGTAATACTGGGGATGTATGAACAATGGAAGTTTAAAAAAATGAATGAAATTTGTATTTGCAGCTTGTAATTGCAAATTATTGTCATTTTGTTCACTCGAGTCTATCACATAAGCTTCATGAAGTTAATTTTAACTTTACAAGATGAAATAAGTAAAAACACGGTCTTCTCTCACTGTAATTTCTTCAGATTTTCGATATATTAGCTGTATGATTTCAACAACACTTGGAAATAGGAGAAGCTATCACGACATAAAAAAGAAACTTACACTGTAAGTGTGATAACTTGCTAGATCCCAACATAATTTCGGTTCATGAAGACGCAAACGGAATATTCCATCATTCTGTCGCCAAGTCACTAATCCATAACTGCAAAGATTTCGTGGCCGGACCCCTTCTTTGTGCTGGAAAACAATTCTTAATTTTACCATAAGAACAAGAATACCCTTCCAAAATGATGGTTTTTAAGCACAATTAGTTATTAAAATTGTTTTATCAATTAGCACAATGTAATTCCTATAAGAAGGTTGTCTGATAATTTAACTCAAAGGCTGGCAAGAAAAATATTGGGGTATTATAAAGAAATATTTCAAACCTTATAAATAAGGCATGTACCACTGGGAAATGCAAAACAAGTTCCCTCCGAGAATGCAACAAGATGACCAACTCGATCACTATTGCACAGCAATCTTTCACTCAAAACAATTATTAACTTTCCATGTTCGGTAACCGGACTTCCAACAAATTCACCCCATCGTACTCCTTTAACTGTGTTGAGTGGGCTCTGAAGATTACATCCAAAACCCTGTGCTAATACCAATTTATGACGAAATCGGCATTTTCTGACACCGTTTTACTATTATACATTTAGTTTTCCCTTTGTTTTTGTTTCAATTTTTAGTTAGCAATATTTTGTTTTAAAAATTAGTGTTCAGAATTCTGTGAGTTACATGAAAAATTTCAAAAATAAGTTTTTGATATTTTATAAGAAAACTCCAAAACTCTACTTGTGAAATTCTGAGAATATTCTGATGTGCTTTGCTGTGCAAAGAAGGAAGATGTGGTGATTGAAAAAGTTGCAATGGCATCTGTCCATATGTCTGTACCATAGCTCGCAGGGCAGAGGTCGATAGTTCATCAGTTTCTCCTTTCATACTGTTCATTGTATTAGCTCTATATGTCTGAAAACCATTAACTTTATAAACAATTGCATATGACTATACAAGTGACATTGGAAAAGATTATAAAAAGGATCATTTACATCGAATGGGACATCAAGTTGAATCTGATCGTTAATACTGGTACCGAAAAAACCATTCATGAGGTTATCACTACTGACTGGAACTCACAGTTAATGTAAAGAAGAAAAAAGAAACTAAAGCCAGTAATCATTTTTTTTTTTTAGAAAAGATCTTCCTGAGAATCACATCCTTAACAAAATGCAAAAGTAACTAGCGTATCAAAAAATCAGATATAAAATACTGCGGGATGAAACACATTGACGGCATCGACTGCAGCTTTTCCCGTTTGCTTATAGCCAAAAATAAGATCAATCCAATGATTTAGGGTTGATGAAACAGTGGAAGCTTCGAGGGCCTGTCGATGGATAAGCACAAATAAACGTGCTGATCCTTGGCACCTACAATACAGCAATTAATTGAAGTATAGCAGCATTCTGACAATCTGTTCAAAGAACACGGAACAATTTGCATCTAATCTGAGACGGGTCATGGTAATATTATTTGGAAATTCAGCACTTCAAAACTATAAAATATTCTACTCATCACAGTTTATAAAATATTCTACTCAATCACTTCAACAGTTATCTACTCAAAAGTGACGTATAGTGCACCTCAGTCTCAAATTTTTGAATTTTCCAGTTTTTATTTGGCTGATATAAAAAAAAAATTTACAAATTTATGAAAACTTTGTTACCATTTCGGTAAAATAACATCGTCGACAATATCACCATTTTGGCGCACTCCCAAATTCAGTTTTTCTGTGTTCATTAAGAAATCAGGTAAATAAAAGAATTCAGGAATAAGTTCCTTGAAATCAGTAGTTGAGTCAAAGCTTGCTAAACGCCATGTGGTTTCAATAGAATTAAACAGTCGATCAGCAATATCAAAATTATTATCTGGAAGATAACAAGAACAATTTAAAAAGAACAATTGGTGAGATTTTATGGCTATTAATTTATGCACTGAGCAGTATATTTGTTCGTCTCTTGACATTTTTCGAAATGAGTTCCCCTATACACTATTTCGGATTTCTAGTTCGCAAGCTAGAACCTTAATTAGGTGAGTTATATAGTCATTTGCTAAAACAACAGTACAAAAGTATAAAACATGTGGAGCAAAAAAGAAATAGAACCAGATATGAATGATGGTTTTACAAATATAGTTCAAGAATTCGCAAATAAGGGGGAAAA
Source organism: Setaria digitata (assembly GCA_003640385.1). Taxonomy (NCBI): domain Eukaryota; kingdom Metazoa; phylum Nematoda; class Chromadorea; order Rhabditida; family Setariidae; genus Setaria; species Setaria digitata. The sequence continues at coordinate 44,221 of RCAB01000146.1, forward strand.
AAAAGAAAAAACTTTACCTTGATATTCAAGTGCAATATCGGTAAAAGGTGGTAGACGAACAAGATAGTGTGCAACAATACCGACATTCGAATAATGGCTTCCATAATGATAAGGTCCAAGTACAAACGGTGACCCACAGCCAGGCACAGCTCGGACTTCTTCACGTGCCAAATAACTATATTTTTGGAGATAGTGCTCTTCTAACCGTTTATCCTGAATTGCCACTGGCCGACTTAAATCTCTGTAAGTTTGATACTGTAATAAATAAGGGAATAAAGTGATGGGTGAATTACAATACATAGGCAAAGTGCATTATTTTCTTTATCGCCACTTATTTCAAGGAATTTTACTGTTCCTGTGATTTTAACTTTTTTCTGATTTCTTCTATATTTTATAATATATGAAATATTTTCTCGAGCATCATTAATTACTTACTAAATGACATTCACAATCACTCATGTCTTTAGTGATGCGAGCAACACGTTAGAGTCATCATGTTATTATATAGTTTCATTTCATTCAATAATAAATAAAGGTAGAACTATGAATTTCCATAGGTTAAGATTCTAATTTCTGGAATTCCAACAGCATGTGGAAATCTCAAATAAATTTTTCAAATCATACAGAAGTGCTGAAAAAAAATATGTGATCTACAGATGGAATGAAAAATAAAGTCGAAACTTTCACAGTAATTTACTGCTCTTACTGATGCAATATCTAACAATTCCATCGTCCTTGGAATATGATTTACATGCATTTTTTCCGAGTAATAATTATAATTTCCTTAACAAAATTTAAGCTAGACCTAAATGATGCTGAGTCAGTGAGATCCAATACACTGGATTTATAATCTGACAAAACAAATGGAAAAACTGGATACTGCATGAGATCATTGTATGAACGACCAGCAAACTTGTTTAGCTGCATTAGGTATCTATAACAAATTCAAGAATTAGTTTTAATTAATAGAGAAATTTTAAGATTCCGAGTTAACTTCAATTAACAATGAGAAAATTTAATTCACATATGCACCGCTTTGTAGAAAATATGCATAACAGATAAGTTCTACAATAGAAACTAACTCAAAATTAGTAATCGTCCCTTCCCTCCACAACTGTGTAGCAGATTTTACAGATATGTTCGAAAAATTCGATAATCTGCATAAATCAGATGACATTATTTGCAAAGCAAATTGATCACGTTTCTGAAATTCATTTAGGAATTTTGATAATAATATTAAAGAAACGATAATTTTCAAAACAAATGCTAATAAATCTAATAAATAAATCTACAAATGCTTTTTAATTTCTCTTAAAGTACTTTATTTAAAAATTAGATTCATCAAAGAGAGTTAGTAAAAAGAAAAAGTGTGTATGGAAAATACTTTTTTAACGAAGCAAAACACGTTTGGAAGAGAGAAGGAATCAGAAGATATCAAGGAATCACATAAATCATATAACACTAAGCAGTTACCGCTTGTTCTTCGAAAACAATTAGATAAGTCTGGCCATCTGAAAAGAAAATTTCCAAAGCAGTATCTTTCAGAAGATGGTGCCGTTTGTAGATATCGATTAATTCTTCATAGCTCCATCGAATAAACAATGTGTTGGCACGACTTAAGCCCTTCTATAAGTGGAGTAACTGTACGACAAGAAATAGTGATAATTCGTAGCAAAATTTCGAGAGGCTGTATTATAACAATTATCCATTCGTCAATTAGCCTTTAAGCAGCCGCGTACGACATCACATACACTTAACATCCATGAAAATGATTATCTGATACGAAAAGGAAACCTGTACGGATCTCGTTTGATCACTGTGAAAATAAAATTTTTTATCACCAGCAAGAATTTCACCACTACTTTCAACAGTTGACCTTACAACTACGGCTGGTATTGATAAAATGATGCGTTCACCAGCTTCTAAACCATTTCCCAAACTCGACTGACTTATGTTTCTTCTTAGGTCATTCTGCAAAAAGCACCATATAAAAGTAACGTGCAGATGACATCTCATCAGGAGCGTCAAAAATCTTAAATCTAGAAACTAAGTTGCATAACCTGTTTTACATTTAATATAATGGTTGTGAATTTCATTCAGTCGAAGCAAGTAATAACAAACACTGACATGTAATACTTTAAACTATTTTACATCGAAATTCTCTTTCCTTTGAACTGACCATTAAATCAAATAATGGCGGAGATTCTTCTCGCTTTTTGATTTTGCTCCTTGCTTGTAATTGTAAAAATCTAATGTCGAAGGACAAATGACAAGATATCAATCTACGACGCTCTCTGTTCGGTCCTTCTGTAGGATCAAGTGACCAGCTTGGTGGCCAAGATTCTGGGTGATGACAAAGACCTTCTGGATGACAGAGATCTGTCTAATATCAGATATATTGTATACTAATCAATAAAAGCTATAACAATAATTGAAAGAGAAAAGAGACTTCTGAAAATTCTAATTAAATTATGTAGTAAGTCAAAAGTTTCTTCGGAAATAATTTCACTATTTTTTCAATAAAATAAATTTGAAACTAAGACCTCTGTTTTCGACTTTTCGGCTAATTAAGATGACAATACTATTAATTTTGATGAGAAAATATATGGTATAAGTTCATTTTAAGACAACAAAAGCAAGACATCGGTGCCTTGTTAGTCACCCAACAGTGGATTTCACAGTGCCGATATATATTTAAAAAAATTACCACCAACTGATCTAAAAAGAGATCTGCAGCTATATTTTTTAACTCCGATTCTCGACAAGCCTTCATGAAATGTCTTCGAACCATGTTTTGATCTTCTACAACTCGACATGTCATTCGCATCGCTATCTACAACAAGGAATAAAATGGAAGAACGTGAGATCAAGATAAATTCAGATACAAATGTTCAAATGACTTTATTAAGTGGCAACATTGCGTGAGACGACAACAACATCCTCTTCTAACAGTAATTTTTCCGTAAAATTAAAAGCTAATATTTATATCTGAATATCCACTTAATTGAACTTTTGAAGTTAAATTAACGAACTAATTTCATCAGTTGTTGAAGACAACTCAAAATAATATTTACCGCTTTAAGGTTCACCAAATGCAATAATTTTGCACAGAAGAAAATTTAAAACCTCGCTCAGATTCTTTGTTCGTTGCTTCTCTTCATTCGCATACCAAGTTGCACTCTGTTGCATTTTTGCTAAAAATCTGTCCCGATATTCCAAGTAACCATGGATAGCCAATGATTCATCCATATTCAATGAAGTAAATCGCTCTTAAAATGAAATTTGTTTCAAAATAAAATAAAGACTTTTTTTGAAAAAATTAACAAACATTGTCATATTGTGCTAGGAAATTTATGCCAGAAATTATTATATTAAGCGAGTATATGATAACATAACATATAATTATCTCATTTATTTAAGATCAACTTCCTTTGAATTAATGATGCCAATTATTTGCCTTATAAATGAATAGATACTGGTTAAGAGAACTGCACTAAACTTAAAATTGACAATTTTTTTAGCATTTCAGCAAACATAGTGAAGTGAGAATTTCGAACAATTTAAGCCATTAATTTTTATCATAATTTAGCAACTTCTGTTAAAAAAAGCACGAAAATAAATGTTATACTCACAAAAAAATTAAGGCCTATAAAAAAATATCTAATACCAGCATCCAATGTTGCCAGAGGAGATTCAATCTCCAAGTTTCTTAAAAATCTGATTAAATTTTCGACATCTCTTTGAACGCTTACATCCTCAACCTTATCCAGTAATGCCAGTTCGTGCAGTGACAAGTTTAAGGCACACTGGTATTCCTCAAATAAATTATCGTTACAACATTAGAAAAATCAAGCATGCCTTGCTTTGTGAAAAAAAAAAAAAAAAAAATCTTACAGTGAAATTTGAAAACTCTAATCAAACCATTTAGACAGGCATCAGCGGTAAATTTTGAAACTAATAATGGGTATGGCTAAAGATTTCGTAAGCTAACAAATTCAGAAAATTTGATGCTAACCAAACTGCCATCAAGAAGGAGTTTCAGGTGATTCCTGTTCAATACTAATGCTTTTACTATCATCAGACGTTTTCGCAATTCCCAATTGTTTTTCTAGAAAAAAAAGAGAAAGTAGCAGAGAAATTTTAAGTTTCTGAGAATAAAAATTATACAAAATCTTTAAATATAGTGAAAAAAAGGCGAGAAATTCATTTCTAAATTTTTCTCGGATTAAACCTAAATTGCTCTGTAAAAAGATTCGAAACGCAAAAAATCAACCTTTCGTTTCTCATTATATTTATTGGCGCCTAATTTACTAGCTTTTGTGAATGCTGGAAAAAGCACAAAAGCAATAAGTGGTCCAAATAAATGTCCAGTGCGTTCTCGGCATATGTTTATCAGACGTTGTTTATTTGTGAGATAATCAAACATTATTAACTTTGTGTCGTCCTGAAAAAAATATTCCCTTCTTCTTCATAAGTAAGAGACCTCAATAAAAAGATGATATAATGAGTTGGCAGAGAAACAAAGAGAAACGTAATCTAACAAAGCTTTCAGCAATCTTTTAAAATATTAAAATGAGAAAGTAAAAGCCTTACTTGCTTACAAACTAGAGACAGAAATGACAGGAATATCTCAAATAATTTTATCTCTTGATTGGTAATAGCTTCTGGTGATATCACTGGCATGGAAACAAAGAATTGTGAAATTTCGGTGATACAGAATATCAGACGTTCCGCGCACTCATCTGTTGCAGGTAAGCGTTTACTATAGCTGTTCTTGTAGGGACATTTCATATCTAAAATACCTTAGAACAATAATTTTATTTTTTCTTAACTAAAATCTTAAATCCTCGGTCTACATGCCCTACATCTCTTATTTGATAACTGTCCCCGCACATGCATTGTGCTGTTAAAATAGTAGCAGATGGGTTCCGATGTTCTTTACAGAATATTAAATATTTTCCAGCTAAAAAATGAATTTCCATATATTCATTAACGGTAATAAACATACAATCTCTAAAATCAGCAACCGTTTCAAGCACTGCTGAAAGAAAGCTACCGAAAGGCGACATTTCACTTTGTAGCCCGTTATTTGGCAAATCATCATCGCTTTCTGCTTCATCAGCTAACATGTCCGTTGAATCCAAGTTTGACTTATCTGAAAAGTTGAAGAAAAGAAACAAAAAATAAGTTTTGGGAAACCTCTAGAGTTCTGTCAAGGACAAAAAAAGGTATTGTTGTTAACTGCAGAAATCGCGAAAACTTCCGCTGATTACAAGTTTATTCAAACTTAACATCTAGAATTACTATCGCGCATGATTATGAAATATTTCTGTATTACATATATTATCCCACTGCTGCTCTCCACTGTAGAAACAAATATTTCATTTTTCTATAAGCAGAATCATGCCTTCATTGAAAAAGATTTAAAAATATCGCAACCGCAACAAATTCCACTATTACTTAGATAGAGTTCTTGTAGCATTGTTAACCATAAACCAAATACGAATATAAGACCCTGGCGAGTGATTTTTTCCGACTGAGCATCTGTCTTTAGAACTGCCATTTCCAGGAGCCACAACAACTTCCGACACATGTTGTACAGATATGAGTTGCTGGAAAAGTTGTTTAATGAATGCCACCATCAAAAACAAAAAAATCTGAAAATCCCGATATAAAGTCATTTCTTTTATTTTCATGAATTATAATAAATACCGTACCGATAAGGTAAGCATAAGCGCATAATTTTCTTCACGATGCTAAACCAACATTCCATGAAGGGAGTCGTAGCACTTACATGAATCAAATCAGTTGCTCTAAAACAAAGAACTTCATATCGGATTATATTGTTCCAATTGTAGTATAAATGTCAGCTATAGAGCTCAAAATTTTACAATTCGTACACAGAAGGAAGTGAAGCGATTCGTCTTAGAATGGAAACAACAGTAGCACATAAGCCAGCGTCCATCATTCCCTGCATTAACATTTCATTTTCACTGAGCAACTGAAAAGACTATTTTGGCAAGGCTGATATATTTTTGAAGTTCATATTCAAATGTCCTGCTGTACTTTTATTCTTTTATCTTTTTACTAAAGGAAAAAAAGATCTCAGTTTACTTTGATGCAAAGAAACTGAATGATTAATATCTAGCAAGATACCAACACCATTTCAAACTAAATCGGTATTCCTGAGTTGAAACGCCACAGGGGCTAAAGAGCTGATCTGATAATAGCAAAGTATAAAAAACAAACACATTAACAAACCGTTGTTAAGATGGATGAAATATTCCAGTAGATATATAAGGAAGAATAACGAACACTTTCTTCCCATAAGACAAATATCGCCTTTACTGATAAGCATTTGAATTGATTTACTTTTGAGAAAGATATGTGGTCCAAAACCAGCCTGAAATTAACAGATTTGATAACGGAAAGAAAGCTGAAATAAAAAAAGAAATAAGGAAAAAATAATGATATGGGATTGCTTAATCCAATCAGTTTAATTCTAGTAGACGAACAGTTACTTCGTTATTCCTTCCACAAACAAAAATTGTAAAATATACTTACCCGTCGTTAAAACGAACCGTTTCTTCGAAAAGCAAGGAAAACAGTGATGATGCTACTTCATCGGTTGGAGGATAACCTTTCAACTGGTTAGAAAGTAGCTCAAATCCGTCGTTTTTTATAAAGTCAAAACGGATCTCTGAATTTGCTCGAAGCTAAAATAAAACCAAATATTGTTTGACGCCGAATTCATTTTTTCGGAAAATACTTCTCCATATTCAGCTGTAAATTACAAGAACTAAAAATAAGCAGAGAATATAAAAAAAATACAAAATACCAAAATATGCTTCAGTAAACTGAATACATGATCTCGAAAGCGCCGGTCGGACTGATTTGTCAGTAGAGTTATTACAGCTTGCCACGATATTTTTCTGCTTACAACTTCAGTGAAAGATGTATCTGGAGCGTTTTGAACAATTGTTGCTAACTGTTCCAAGCAGCCTAAAAAACGCAATAAATTACTTGAAAAAATATAGAACTAACAGAGCAGGAAATGAAAAATATTGTAATTGAAATTTCAAGGATGTGGTGTTTTCGAAAATTATTGCCAAATTTTTTGAAAAAAGAAAAAAAAAAACTTACTACAACGAAGATCACAAAACCAATCGACTAAACTTTCCTCCATTGTAACAGATAATTCCTTCTCGCCACATTCATCTGATTCGTTTCTTATTCTTTCTGGATTGCAAACCTGGATTAAACACTTCAGGAATCAAATTTTCAAAATAGCAGACTTGTTTCAATTTCACAGAAACCTTCTGTAATTACGATCGTACAAGAAAACCGAACCTTCATGTTATCTGTAGTCATTGGCCAACAAAACGAAATGATAAAATTTACTGCCGCGATAAATCATACCAGTGAAAGCAAAACAACTAATTTCAAAAACATAAAAAAAATTAAAGCCACTGAAGTATATAACATCTAATGTAGGAAATGAAGCACTAACCAAATCCAATACATTGTTTTTATAGGCAATACTCGGAAATTTTCGACCAATCGAATGTTCACTTTTTCGATTATTGTCTGAACACGCCGCTTCATACATTTGCCGCAATCTTATTACTGAACGCTCTTTGATCCAAAGTTCAATAATGCGATCTGAAGCACAATTCCGAAGCAGTAGTGAGGATAACCAACTGCTAATATGTTAAATAGTATTGCTACCCTGATTAACCTCAAAAACATTTTAGAAAAGCAACGAGAATGCACACGGATGACACTTCATTTTCTTTTTCCTTCCGATAAGTCTGAAACAGAAGTTAACAAGTTAACTTCTGTTAAATGCGAAATTTTTTAAAATTGCGAAACTTTTATCAAATCTATATTACAGAAATAATGCACGACTGCTAGCGTAATAAAACTATAACCTAGAGGAAAGGAAACATACTTTTTCCAAGAGTATTACTATAATCTTTCAAACGATGCACTAAATCGGTATCACTCAATAAATGCAGTTCACTTCTTTCTGGGATCAAATCTATAACCATATCTATTTAGAAGAGGATAAATGCTGAAGGAGAACTTAACTTTTCATTTAGTTATCTAAAGACACTATCAACAATTAGTATATGGTAAGATGATAAATCATCGAAAGTAAATATTATATTCCGTTAATTTTTATTTTGGATGGAAAGGTAGACTGATGTGAAAGATGGAAATGGTGAACCTTGTTGCAACCACTGGAAACAATCATTGTGGCTATAGGTGATGTATGTATGGGCAGCAGCATGAGAAAGAAGTATAAAATTCCACAAATGAATTATCTCTTCTGCTATAACTGGTGAACCCAGCATCGTACGGATAACTGTTGTTAGAGTATTAATTAGTGGTGTAACATCATGCACATGAATTCGATAACTGTTATCATTTTGAAGCATTTCTAAAATGGCCTGAAATAAAACTTGAGAATGATAACTTGGTTTGACTTTTCAGCAACTGATGTTAAGTATTTGAGTTCTAACGACAACAGTGATTTTTAATTGTTTTATTAATCCAATTTTTGATCATTCGTAAAGAAAAAATTTCGTCCAAATATAAATAATCAAGAAATCAACTATGTTACGATATAAATTTCCTACGATTTGTTTCAAAATCCTGCGGTAACTTCTTAAAGTTTTAAGAAAGGGACATAAATACCTAACCATTATAGACAAATATACAAAAACAGATATAAAAAGAACTAAGCAACTACCTGGAAAAATTTCTTTAGAAAATTAACTCGTTTCAGTTGCTCTTTACTGAAGACAAAACAATCTGCTGTTTCTTCTGAAATGCAACAAGCAATATCTTCTAATAGGCTGTGCCACAACAGCATCCTTTCTCTGCCTTTCCTGAAAATAAATGAACGGTCACATCATTAAACCTACAGTGCAGTTCCTTCTTGTGCAGATATTGATGTGAATTTCAAATAGCACATGTCACTTCATAATTTTGACAATGTATTTAAAAAAAAAATGAAAAATAACAACATGAAAACGGAACGAAAAAAATGTTCTGAAGATAAAAACAAAGTTTATTAAAATATACACATTTAAAAGAAAACAAACCATAGCTGAGGGGAGCAAAGCAACTGCACTATAAACTCCGGATCAACAATCACCCATTTTTTCGACCTTTCGCACGATGACTTTGTTGCGGGTGGTATGTAAATACATACATTCCGAAACTCCTGGAATATCCTACATAACATGACCATCGGTAATACATATTTTATTCTCGATTTAAAGCAACTGAATTCAGAATAAAATTCATTAATATCTGACGATATGTATTACCTTAAGCATTTGCACACCGACACAAGCAAATGATGAAGAGAGACATCGTATTACACATTTATATATATTTGAAAGAGTATATTCGCCTATGAAAGGACTAACTCGTCGCAGAAATTGCAATAACAAACGAAAGGTAACTGCCTGTTCATACGCGTTATGTTTTAAATCAATAGCCTGTAATTTTTCTCAGAAAAAAAAAAAGGTAAATTGATACAAAAAAAAATTAGAGCTACAAGATTTTAAAAAGGCCAAAAGACTATGGGAAAGAAGTTACATAAATGAAAATGAAGACCTAAATTTCTTTTTTATATGTACCAACTTTATAAGAAAGTATGCTGCGCGTACACAAAGCTTATTGCTTCTTGGAAAATAAGATTAACTTATATACCTCAATTAATAACATTTCTCGAAATCATAATTGTAAATGATAGTTGCCGCAGAAAATATACCTGCGCAAACATGAAAAGGAAAAGATTTTGTGAGCCAAGTGAGACCAAACAATCGTCAACTGGGGTTTTCCCGACCCGCTTCACCAATGAACAATTCCAATCCAACAGATATTTTTCTGTGGGAGATGAATGACCGAGTTCCAATGTTGACGGATTATTTTGAGAAGTGCTTTTCCAGCGTATATAAGCCACGCGGTCCCTAATCATTAAATGATGAAATTGATTCAAATTCTAAATCATGATGGGAAAATCTTTTTTGGCATTTACTTTAACAATAGAAAAAATGTTATAGTGTAATTAGGAGCACTATGTCTATATAGCTTGGTACAAACGAAAATAATAAAATAAGAAAAACAAGAAAACAATGAACACCTTATCACAAAAAGAAAATCGTGCTGAAGGCGAGCATATGCCGTTCCAAGATCAGCAAGGAGCTCAAGAATTGCATTCTGTTGAAAATATGCATTTTCAAAGGACAGTAGTGATGTCAACCTCAACATTAGGGAACTAATATTACATGTAGTTAAAGAGACACAATCACAGCCAAGACCACGTAATATAAGCGCTTGTGAAGTTTTCAGAAAGCCTAGAAATAAATTCAAGTATCAAACAAGATAACATTATTAAAAACAGTTGAAAAATTTTAAAGTACACTTTCTTTCCGAAATTTCTTGCACTGCAACTTAAATGAATCTGCAGTCAGAAATGAGGGGATATCCTAATAATTCCTGAACAGCTGGAAATATGAAAATTAAAGAGGCTCAAATGTTTTTTGCAATTCAAGTAAACAGAATTTGAAAAAATCAGATGTAAAGTAACTGAAGAGTTGGTTACATCATTAAGTTACCTCTAAATGCAAAAATCGATGATAGTTCATAAATTAATGTTTTTGAAGCTGCGTCGTTTCGTAGTGCGCCAAAACCGAAGACAAATGACGATTTTTTCGGAATTTTTGTATATTCATGTTTGGTACGCATGACGAAGTGTAGCGAATTAATCCGAACCTATAATTCATAGAATGATAATGTACAACATTCGACAGCATTAAACATGTAAGTGATGATCGGATTGCAAGTCTCCGTTGATCAAAATTTGAAACAAATTTGCTGCAGAAAATTACAGAATTCTAGGAAATTTTTTCACAGAAATACGAACATGTGCTAAATGAACCGATTTATCAACGACCACAGACGCTATAATGTGATTCCACGCACCGTATATCAGTACCGAACGAAGACGTCTGCTGCGCTTCATTTTACCGTTGAAAGTACTTCTTAAAGATTACAATGCATTAGCCTACAGAAATTATAAAGCACAAGAATTAAACTGTCAAGACACAGTAATTTTATTTGTGCTTATTGCTGATGACGAAGAATTCAAATTTTACAGACATTTCCTCGTTAGTTTTAGTATGTATTGTTTTAAGACAAAAATCCCCGAAAAATTTGATTCAGCAAACTGAGAATTAAGTGAATGCAGTAAATTTGATTAAATGGGAAATACCTCATGAGTAAAGTACAGCCATCAGACGAAAGCTGAAGCAGAAAGGTCAGACCATCAATACTTAATGAACAAACTGGATGAATTTGCTCCATATCACCAAAGACTGCCTAGAACGATTTCTTTGAACACAAGAAAAGAATTATTTCATATGAAAGACTAAACTAAATCTTAGAAGACCTGAAAACAAATCGATAAGACGTGAAATACTCGCAAAATATAAAAATCTGAAAAATTAATTGATAAGCCATACCAATCAAATACCTATTAAGTAATAGTATCCTTGCATTAACTAATGCATAATATCATAATTAGAAATTTATGTAAAATCGTGAAGCGGACGCCAGCGCTTCAACATTCTACCTTTTTCTGATATTCTCGCGATAATAACCAAAAAGAAACAGTTATTCCATCCTTTAAACGTAGCGACCAGTCAAGAACAAGTCTTGCAGCACAGCACTGATCGAAAGAATGTTTCTCATACTTAATGCTTGTTAACTTGCTCAAAGAAGCAGAAAGTGATTGGGCATCATACACCTGCCCAACACACTGCCCTGAAGGTGAAGGATCCCATGATGGATCTAATACTTTTGTCTGAAACCTTTTATTTTACACCCTTCAACTGATAATATAATAATTGATAAGTGCGTATTAAAACGAACATTTCAATTAATATCATTTCAATTAAAATCGAGAGAAATTTAAACTATATTTCAATTAATTAACAAAACAGCACTAGAAATAAGCTGTGGTACCAACCATTTTTAAAGAGTTAAAAATGAATGAATGCATATTACCTCAAAATCTGTATCAAGAGCGTCGCTATCTTGTGCAATTCCATCATAATTAAATTTGACATGAGGATAGACTTTTTGTGGAAAAATATAAATATCTTTTGGTTCAACCTTTTCATTTAGCAATAATTGAGATAAAGCTTCCACTAAGGCTACCTTGAAATAACCAATTAAATTTACTATCAAGATTCGGAAAAAGGAAGTTACATCACAGCGTTTTTAGTATAGCAAATAGAGCATTGGGATCTACGCAGCATTATTTGATAAGATCACCGAAAATGCGAATGTTATGGACAGATGGTAAAATCACTCCAATAATATTCGCAAGCTAAAGAAAACCTATCACTACAACACTAATACTACATACTTGCAAATGATGAGCACTCCTTCTAGTTGCAAATACATTCCGCATATCAGATGGCACAAGATTTGTAGATCCCAAATCAAAATAAAATATAAGGAAGATTCGAAAGCAGTCTTGAGAAATGGATATTTTAGCTAGCACTTGCAACAAATGGATAATCAGAGGATTTAACTGCAAATCAATTATAGAAGTACTGTGTAATATCTATTAATATAGAAGAAATGTCCATTTAAAACCATAAGTTCCAAAGACTCTCTGTAATTCTCTGGATAACATCATCGAAAAAACGAGATGCAACTTTTTATTCCGGTTAATTTCAGGAAAGATTATTTAAAACACCACTTACCTTATTGAAAAGAGTGCATTTCTCGCTTCTGACAAGTTTCGCACTTATTACTACATGTCGAAACATATTACATATCTTACGAATATAATATTCATCACTGGACGAAACACTAAGCTTAGTTTGAACATGTTTTTGAAGAAGCATTATTGAAATAGCAAATATTTGCGAGCCAAAGTTATTACGACCTAAAAAATTGAGATACAAAGCAAAATAAAAACAAACGCTAAAAACTGCGTGACAAAAAATAAATTGTAAAGGAAATGAATTAAGAATCGACTACCATTACATAAACCAAAGTGTTAAAACAATAGTAATGTATTCACAACTATCTCAAAGTTCCTTTCAACATTTATTCAATATTCACTTGAAAATATTAGTAGAAAAAAAAAAACTCAAAAAGTAATGCAATATAATCCAAAGTCACTCAAAATTAATAGACAGGATAATAAAGTACTACATAAATGAATAAGACAATTTAAATGATTCCTCGCATAAGATTTTAAAGTTAGTGCAAAATCCAAATGACTGAAACAGACTTTTAACTGCCTTCTCGATGGATGATGACTGCTTGCACTGGATAGGTGAATAAGCCATATGGAGCAGTATTCGTATAAAGCATTCTAATAACCGCATATTGGAAATGAGCAGGCCATTATTTAGTAGATTGGATTGAATCCATTCTATTTCGTTTTCCTAAAATTTTATCAGGATTACAAAAATTTAATACAAAAAGCCTATGTTCTTTCTTCCAAACCACACTTCAACAGAGTCTACCTGAGCAGATCTAAACCTTATTACCGCTTACTATCTGAATCTATCCTTTATAATAAAGTATTGATTTCAGATTGACAAACCTTACAAAATCTTTGCAAAAGTGTTTACCTCAGCTATATCTGTTGTAAGAACAATCTGCAGTGACAAACTGAAAAGCTGACTTATCCGAAGCACGTGTGAATGAACATCAGTGGGTGCCAGCAACCAATCTAGAGCAATACGAATAAATGCTAAGCCATTTTGTTCCGCGTATTTCACAAGTCCAGATGGTAACGCTATAAATTTTTTGAAATGAATTCAAAAATGAATAAATATATAATTTAAAAATCATTGAAAAACATCTGGAAAATGAGTGCTAAAACTCGGCATATTTGAAATACCTAAAAAACACATATCGATGTATCAAACACTCTCACCAAAGAATAAAACAAAACTATCGAGCAACACTAAGAAATTGGCTATTTCATAAATATATTTTTAAAATGCATATTTGCAAATTATAATCTATTCTTTCATTTTAAAGAAGTTTGGGAAAATTTGCCAGTCAAAAAGAAATCACCTTTCTCATTGCAACGAGAAAGCAGTAATAGCAATAGATCAGCAACATGAAGTAATGAAACAGCAAAATCAGCAATATCAATTAGCGCCCAGATATCAATACTGACAAAAGTCAATTCTCGAGCAAGCCGATCGATTAACGATTTCGCTAAATCTTCCAGCTGTAGAAAGACTACTTAACAAAATACATTTTTAAAGATTAGAATTTAAAAAGTGAACATGTCTGAATCTCGAATAACTATCACAAATGGTACTAAAGAGTGCTCTTTTCAAAATCACTAATATTGTTAGGCAAAATGAAGTTCGTTAAAATTAAAAAAACTTACAATTTCGGGACTGATTATTTCGCTCCCAATAGTTATACAGCGCTTACAGATAATATATAAAAGGCTAAATGATGTAGCTGATGCTTCCAAAAGCGTTATAAATGGTAAAATCACGTCACTGAAGTTTAACGGAATATTAACGTAATTTCTTAAAATAAGAATTATTTTCAGGTATGACAGGTACATATCAGCAGACAGATAAATATCTCGAAGGAACAACTACAATATTTTTTACCAGTAGCGTGTTTCTGCTTCCATCATATGCAAAAACCACATACTCTTTTACTTTTGTTGATATTAATTTCAGAACAACTTTCTATAATGTGCAATACTGAAAGTAATTAAACCTAATTGCAAATTCAATAGCCTTCCGCCCGGTTAAGTTTTCAGCAAGAAAATCAGCCATCGCGTCACAGTGAAACATTCCCATTGAAATATTCCCTAGCGCAGTATCCTCATTCCACTGCTCGAAAAGTAAGGATTCATCTTTGAAACGCTTTAAAATTGTCACACAGATGATTTCTGAATCTTGCAACAGTAAAACTGAAAAAAAACCTTTCGAGCTACTTCAAAATATTAAAACAGATTATGAAAAATCTTAATTCTTAAAATTTTTATTTCTATATGAGGAAATAGCACTATGTAATTACATTTCAAACCATGTCGTACCTGGAGCTAATTTAATTGTGAATTTCTGATTCTTTAAATTCCAAACGAATTAATACATTCCACATCTTTTTATTCTTAACTGTCTTCACAGTTATAAAAATGGCGTTGAGTTTAAAGTAACATGAATTAAAAAATTACACGGACAAATTGATGAAAGCATTTGCAAGAGATGAATCAACTTGGTTCCATTAAAACTGCTGATTCGCTTCTGTAGGGCAATCATGAATACATTCGGCATTGCAGTAATAATTCTGAAATATTTTTTAATGGTTCGAATTCTTAGTAGTTTTCGTTAAATTAATATCAGTTATAAGCAAATTATTTCATTACTTATTTAAAAGTTACCGTTTGTTGAAATTATGATGATGCTTTGTAATAATTTCTGCACATTGTTCAGTAAAATTGTCCATAAGATAAACTGACAGAAAAGTAGTGAAGAGTGGTATAACGTCTATAAGGGCATAATATTCATCTGGTAGGGAAAGAGCACAGTTAAGTATTCCTGACAGCACAGTTCTATAATGAAAAGTCTAGAATATACATCTGAATATATCACTACTAAAAACGATAAAATATCTAAAAATGTGATCACACATTATCAATCAGTATAAAACTTATGCAACTGAATTATTTGCTTGAAGTGTAATTAGGGATTCTATGTTCTGCACGAGAACTTTACAGTTCCTCCACATCCAAAAAAAGAACATACTGGCGAGAACAATTTGTTATGATTTCTGTGATTATCTCATGTATAAACGCATATGCGCATCTCATCTCTTCAAAACGAAAAAATCGTCTGTTATTTCCCTGCAAAAATTTGATGTAAAAAAAAAAAAAAAATTCATGACAGCAGAAACTGTTTCTGGAGTTTTTATTACAAAAACAGCGCTTCGTAAGTCAAAACCAAACGATAAAGCGATAACAATATTACAATCCTTAAATCCGTAACTCAAATCCCCAAGCATTTACTTACAAATCATTCTGTTTCTCTATTGCTATGCTCGTACAGATAATTTTTTCTTACATTTTCAGATAATTTTCTTAAATTTAAAAATCATGATCACAGCACTGATCAATATTCCATTTCTTGCAGTTATATCAGATAGAATTTAATGAAATAACATTCCAGATAAAAGAAACTAACAGACTGAACAAAATAATTAATAAAAAGGTAAAAAATAAAAGGTGAAAAGACAATAAATAATACAACCTTAAAATTGCAGTTTGACTTCTGTAATGATTTTTTCATGAAAGCGATTCGATTCGAGTATTGTACAACACAGTTACAGAAATGGTTAATAATGTTGAGAGAAAATGAAGAAGGAAGATATTCGATGAAAATAAATAATTCCCGCACTAATACAGCAAATTGCTTCTTTCTGCATAATGCAATGCAATTTGAAACACTTGAAAATACCATTTTCACAGCACGTTTTGATTTAAGAAGCAATATAAGAACGTCAATTATTGTAATCAATAATCTAAAACGAATGTTTAAATTCTCATTAATTTTCAAAATTGATGCATTTTCTGTACAAAAATACCTAAATTTTTTGATTTTTTTTTCAAGTAAACACATATTCCTTTGCAAAAATTCTGCAGTAATGTTAAAGCTGCACTTTACCTGTAGTACTTTATGACTGCATCGAACAAGCTATACTGATTAGAAGTACATAATTCAAAATCGATATCCTTCGAGTGTATAAAAACATTTAAACTACTAGTCATCTGAAACATATTACATTCATTTTTATATTAATCTTTAATTTAGAGCCAGAAAAATTTGGAAAAACAAAAATTCAAACAGCGTAAATTCTGAAATCTGGACAGTAAGTTAAATGCATACCTTTGCGGCATAGCAAATAATACTCTCAAACAGAATTTTTTGAAATGGAAAATTTGAAACATCGAACTCGTCGTACAAAAAATTTATCGAACCCCTCAAAAGCAAAGAGAGCATCACTTCCCAGACGGCAACAGCTTGCTCATTTTTTTCAGTGACTAAAATCACAAAATACATAAGTGATTAAATAAAGATTTTTTCGAATTTGGAAATGAATTTCAAACCAACTATGAAATTAAAACATTGAAGTTAAAACACAGCCTTTCAATAGACAGAACTGAGATTTTAGCAGATTACGATAAATCTTTTGAAATGTTTTAATCAATGCAGTATTAAACAAAATATCAGAAAATTCATCATTCGGAAAATATGGAGAACTAACTTGGAAAATTATAACCCAAAAAGTGTTTTAAAACGAATCCATATACGCTACTATCTTCAACTAATCGAGCAAACACTGACAGTGAATGTGCAAAAGTTTCGAATTCGAACGATGGATTAGGTGCACGCCCAACAAGTTTACAGTACATTATTTTGAGGGTAGCATCATCCAATCCGTAATTTACCGTTGAAGGATCTATTAAAAGCAACAAGTAACTGAAGGATCAATAAATCGTAAATCCGGATCTCTAACTTCGAAATCTTGCTGTGGTTTTTTAAAAGCTCTTCGTATCTTAAGGATTCTTTGAGAACAAATATTTCAAGAACAGTATTTCAGCAAGCTTTTCCCTCGACTTGAATTCTTTACAAAGAATCAAAGCCATTGTTAAAAAAATATCATTACATACAGAGATTCAATTTTATATCGAATAAGATTTCCCTTATTTCTTATAACCAAATTGTCACACTTTTTTTTCGCTCCTTTGTCTGACGAATATTTTTCATGACACAAGCAAAAATTTTCAATTTTACTCATTCAATTACCTTGAAGGATCGCTACCGATTCCTGTCCCATCGTAAAGTTTTGTTGATCGCGATGAAAAATTTTATCCCTGACAGTAGTCTGTAAGACTAGGCTAATTACAATAAATTGGACGCCAAGTGAGAAATAAATATCATGATATTACAGAAAACAAAACTAAGGAGAAACATTTTGGAAGACTCCACTGATAATTATAGAAAAAAAAAATAAAAATAAAAATAATGCAGTATCCACAAAAGAACAACCCAAACTCCATTCATCGAATCTGACAGGCATCTATATTATTTTTTAGAATATAAAAAAATAAATTATGGCTTACAAAATTTTGTTGTCTTCTTCTGAAAATTTTTTCGCTATTCCTTTTGTCGTTATCAAAATTTTCTTCATTACAACGTTCACATTGTAAACTTGACAACAGCTGTGCATCACAGAAAGGTATTTCTACGGAAAGGTGAGAAAGTGGAAAATTTTTCAAGTAATCAGCTAACTTTACACTTATTTGCTCGTTGTATCTTTTTGATCCTATAAAAAATTCCAATAATCTCGAATTATCTATGTTACCATCATGTCTTATCTAGCTTATTTAATACTACTATAGTTGAGTACCTTTCTTGAAAAAAAAAAAAATTTGAAATA
Organism: Setaria digitata; assembly: GCA_003640385.1. NCBI lineage: Eukaryota > Metazoa > Nematoda > Chromadorea > Rhabditida > Setariidae > Setaria > Setaria digitata. Next base: position 62,740 of record RCAB01000146.1, read on the forward strand.
ATGCGGAAGTAATCTGAAAACCAGAATTCCACCAGCTTATCACTTCTATTTATCATCTTTTTTTTCACAGCAACGTCGAAAAAACCACTACTTAACTTCGAAGAAATGAAACTAGTTGAAAAAAATTAGCAAACTAAAATTCCAAAATTATCTTAACCGTTTAAGCTTTGCAAGTGACATATCCAGTAAAAGTGCCCAAATACTAATTCAGTGACTTCGCTTGCCCTGTTGTAAAGTCATCCCAATAATCCATTATTCTGATTTCTATTTAACCTTTAATGTAATTTTGTAAAATATAGCAAAAACTAACCGCAACGTGGACTGAGTGGCAAATGTGCTACAACAGCAAGTAAAAGAGATGTACGCGGCTCAGAAATGTCATTTTCTTGCAGACTATCTCTCAGCGAAGCTAATAGTCCTCGTCGCCTTCCCACGTAGGCATCAGGCCCAATTTCGCAGCCTTTTCCTATTCTTTTTTCCCGTCTTTCATTTTCCAACTCCATGTATGCATATCTGCAATGGGTTGTAATTACGTCCGTGACCGCAGCTGAGCCCTCTTATCTTGATCACTATGACCACTGGAAGCTGCTTTACTCATTTGATTCCTTTGTTGTTGGACTATTTCCTTTTACTTCCTTTGAGATATGGAAATTGAAGTCTCGAGTGTTGAATAGACCTTAAAATCATGATACTTTGAATGTGGAACCAACCACAGATTGAGCTTTTGTAAGCCTACCTTACGTGCAAGACGTCAAACCAATAAACGTGAACAAGAAAAAGCAAACTAAAGAGTAAGATGGAAGTGATAAGGACCGTCCATCCTTAAATTACGCCTCGGGCGTTTTAAGTGCTTGAAATCTCAGCTTTAAGTGCTTTCACGTCTAATTCATGGAGCCTCAAGCACTTTCATTTCCTAGGACCCTAAACAATGTGGCTTACTAGTCCACATTCTCATGCTCTCAATATTAGTATCTTAATAAGTTAAGAAATCTCAAAGATAAGGGAAACGGACTACTATATTTCAGGCACAGTTGAGAGCGCTCGAAGGGCTATGGGTGGAAGTAGAAATTGCTATGAACAGGAGGGAAAGAGAAAGAAGTGGAGGAAAATACTTTATGAACGACAGCCATTTGAAGATGAATACAGTGGTGGTAGCGAATTCCTGAAAGAGTTGAGAACAAATAGTAAGTTTTGCTTTCGATGTTTCATACTTTTCTCAATTCTAATTCTTCTTGCTGCAACATTTACGCTTATCACATTAATTTGGCTATCGAAATTTATCAGCTCGGCATTTGTTTCTGCTGACGGTATAGTGGAAGGATTTGCCTACTGATATTTTAATCATTTCTCAGTAATTGCGCTGTTTGAGAATCACATTTCTGACAGATCTAAAATATTAAGTTTATCCTGTTCAAGCGGTATTTGCAAATACTTTTGATGGAAAATATAGCTGTGTATCAAGTACTAAAGTCCAATCTTTCGGTATTTCTGCATCAGCTTTGGTCACTTTTCTCCTTTCTCTTATTTAGCTTCCATAAAATTTGTGCTCGAGTTTGGTTTTTGGATTCCAATTTTAGTAACAGTGGTGGAATATACATTTATGGAAGCGGTGTATGGTGCTAGTCTCGTTATGCTTCACTCCAACGCTATTATTTTCTATTATTTGGTATTCGATTCAGTCAACAATAGCTCCATAAGTTTCGCTCAATACTTTGCTATGATATTTGCTATTGCTTTATTTCTCTTCACCGTCTATTTATTTATGATTAGGCCAAGAAACCTACTGGATCACTTCTACACTTTCATCACTCTTCTTTGTTTTGGCTATATGCTGACACCTATTATTAGGTTTGTTCTATTTTTATAATAATAATAATTATTATTATTATAATTGTTATAAATGACAATTTATTATTATTAATTATTGTCGTTACTATTATTAGTTGTTATTATTAATTGTTATTAAATTATTTGCCTTCATTTTTATAACTTCAAGATTTAATTATTTTAAACCCATCCTAATTATTAGCAGTGGTTCAGCTTATCGAAATTGTTCCTCGCAGTGTCGATTGTATATTAATTTATATTGGCTAAGTAAGGTTCAACTTTGCTTTTGGAACCTCAAAATTTCTGACTTATACAAAAATATAAGACAGAGATTAAAGTTTAATTTTTAAAGTTCTGTTTTTGAGGACGTTGACGGATACGATTAGTACGGACACTATTTATGTAATGTCTTCCATACTTTTTCTCTTGAGCTTTATTTTCCACGACTACGTTATAGTTGCACCATTGTAAGTTGTGCTTTTTTTCTGTTATTAAATAATTGGAGACAAATAAAAATATGGATAGGAACTAGATGTGTCTGGAATAATAAAAGTCCGTTCAAGTTGAAAAAATTGCTGCTGGCTGTGCTATTGATTGGTTCTTAAACACAATGTAAACAACACCATGTTCGCTGTTCGTGTTCTAAACCTTAACGCTAGATATTTTTAAATACTCAAAATGTACTGGAAAAAAGTTATTTAAATTTTTTCAATATTTCAACGGTAATTTTTGCAGGGTTTCAACGATATTATCAGTCAATCTTTCTTTAGCAGCTTCAGTTTGTTTGGTTTCACGGGTATCATCAAACGAATCAGCATTTACTCTTCTAGCTCTTTCAGTTCTTGTTTTCTCGTATTGGCCACAAATGCGTAATATGTTGTACAAAAAATGGCCGAAGTCATCGCTGTTTTTGATTATTTTCTCTTCTCTGCCCCTTTTCACTGCGTTACATCAGATTTCCCATTCACTCAGTGCTGTATATATTTTTATACTAGTATTTGTCTTGCTGTTCTGTCCAATGGTTTTGATGATAATGCAGCCATTGAAAAGGTATGCAAGAATTTAAAATTTTATGTTTGGTCTTAGAAGTATTTTCTTCAACCAAATGGCATCACTTTTCCCTATTTTCCCTCTGAGGAATATGGAAAACGAAGCGGAATTGTTTGGAATTTGAAGCTTTCTGCTGTCATCCTTATACATGAGGGACAAGCAATGAACTTTTAAAGATTTCAGCATTTTATCAATTATAAATATGTTTCAGCACAAAACATGGACCATGGGATGAAGCAACCACAGTTTTCGAACGGTGACACTTTGTTATAGAATTATGGCTGCGAACTTTCACTTCACTTTTTGATGGACGATTATGATTTGAACTGACAGCATGCATTTTTAAAAAATATTTGCTAAAAAACTGATCATAATTTAAATTTTGGATAAAAAAAAGACATTTCAAGTCCGTAGTTAGCTTTCATCATTTTAATTTCAAGTTTTCAAAGAAAAGAAGTGCTTCTCATAGAAATTTTTAATAATTATTGATGCCGAGTTCATTCGGAAGAATGTCTCTATTATTGGTTGTAAATATTTTGAGTACCAGGACTTATATATTTATATATTTTTTGATTTCTGAACTTTTAATTATTTCATTTAATCAAAAATTTTCGACAATAAACTACTTGAATATTAGCCATAAGATGCTTATGACAAGCATATATCTGATTTCTGATAACCATGATCGTATATGAAAAATTAAACAATTATGAATATTAGGAAAGAGTCGAAAGGTTTCATGTTTTGAAAGATAGCGCAGGACATATAGCACCCTCGAGATTTCATAAAAATAATTTATGTAACTATTTGATGAAATTGCTGGCGTTGATGCTTTTTTGGTTGTCGTCAAGGACATCATCGACTTATTCATGTTTTGGTCTATTAAGAAAAATGTTGTATCTCCTAATTTCGAAAAGTTGTTCATTCCTGTGGATTCAGTCTTGGCACTTTCACATTTATGGCACAGCATTCTTTTCACCCTGCCATCATTCACGATGTTTACTGACGTTTGATTAATTCGCTACCGTTACTGCTACTAACTTATACTCAAATTAGAATTTATTTCCTTCTTGATATTCCCCATCAATTTTGGCTAATAAAATATTGAATTGCTCTTTTCTTGTGCGTGTATCATTTATTTACATACCATAAATCTATTGTTTTCTGTGATCTATTTATTTAGTCATCAAGATGATTAGCTTCTTGACATAATTTGTCTGATATTTAAATTTTATTTATAAAATGAATATTTAGAATGACCGAGTTCTGTCGCCGAATGGTAAAATTGCTTATTTTTGACTCCTGGTAATTATATTACTACTACTATCTGATTATTCGCATCGAGTGACTTGTAAATTGTTTAGGCACAAAAAAGATATATCAGTCGTATGTAAAGATAGAATTCATTTCATTTCATCTCTACAACATTTCAGTGTGGAATGTGTCATCAAGTATCGGTTAATTTTTAAAAACTTATTTTTGCGAATTGGGCTAAACGATCTGAATAGTTTCCAAATAGATAGATCTTTTTTTCTTTCACTAGAATCAGTGTTGAATAAATGTTACTTAGAATGTGACACTTCGAAGTGTCATGCAACTAAGTTTGAAATGTAATTTACCCTGTCATCCTTTTTTTTGCGCTATTCACATGAGTGAATTCCGAGCTGGTAATACAAAGAACTGCTGAACATATTCATAAATTAGACCTATATTTCAGTTAATGAAACATCATCGGCGGAAAGTGATTATCGTAGAGTGTCTCGGAACTCTTTATGTATATTTGTTGAACCATCCTGAATAATTTGAAAATTCGATAATTCAAATTACTTGAATAAAGTATTTGAATAGATGTTTGAAGAAAATTTCATTTAAATTTTGAGAGCTTTTTCGGATCAAAAATTGCAGTTAGCAGTCGAGTTATTCATTTAAGACCTCTATAGCATTTAATTGATTGCTAATATTTACTTCAATTACTTCTAAGGTGTCATAAAAATTGTATTTGAAAAAAAAAAAATGTGAAAAATTCGAAATCACTGCCGAGATGGTAAATAGTTGCATCGAACAATATGTCTGTAAATGCAAGTAATGCTTGAGACTGAATTAAAAAAAGCGAGTGGAAATACTGAAAATTTTTAAATCGACCTTTAAAATGTAAAGATATTTTGGAATAGAAATCAGTGCACATCGCAATGTGATTCATTAATTTAGAGATCAAATTCTGAACCTTATTTAATGATTTTTTATGACCTTAATTTTTTTCTTTGAACAAAATAACGTAAAAATATCTTCTGGAACAGCAATAAAAAATTAAAAAAAAAGTCCATTAGAACATCAAAAGAGTTGAAATCAAAAGATTTTGTCCGTCTTTTTTTGGTTTTTGCGAACAATTTTACATAATTCTATTTCCCACTTTTTAAACAAACACTTGTAATTAATTAACTGATACTTCTGCAATTATATTTGGAACATAAAATAACACTGAGATCTTTGGACCTCAGCTTAAATTGGGATCTGAATAGATTATCATTGCCAATTTTTATAATACACGAAGTACCATTTTTCTACCATCATGTTAAATTTGCAGAATTATGAACTAGGGAATTCTGAGCCAATTTCGAAGCAAATTTTTACCTTTTATTAGGAAAAAATTACCTGAAAAGTTGTCTAGGTTTCAGTTAATGCTATTTCTAGTTTCATACATCCAAAAGGTAAACCCAATCAGCATTAAATTATCACGGTTACTTGCTAACATACATTAATGTTTTAATAATTGCACTTAATTTGGTGAAATAACTAGAATATTTCATATTTCAGTATCTTTCTAAATTAAAAAAAAAAAGGATACTCCACGCGTTTGATTGGTTTAAACGAAATTCATCCATCTGTCAAACAGTGTTCAATGCAATATAACATAGCAGCAATTGCAATATATGCAAATATCAATTACACAGCGAAGTGGCCCACAGTGTGTTTATTTTGAGAAGGGATAATTTCGGGACCGAGGACCGGGAGTCGGGAGTGGAGAGGCTCGACACTAATCTCGAGAATACGGCCCTTCCCATCATTCTCTCCATGTTCATTCATCGATTCAATATTTCAAGCAACAAAATGCGACCCATTATTCCCTCTCCTTCATGACATATTGTATCAAAATTAACAAAGTAACCATTATCAATGGCTAGCCAGCATTTTTACATGCATTTCCAATGAATGGAATCATCATTTCCTTTTCTTTTTTTCTCCTTCCATTAAATAATTTGATGAAATTTCCGGAATTTTAATAATTTCTTTGCAAATTTCAATTTTGATGCCAAAATAGAGCAATGTTTTTTTTTTTAACAAGTTTCAATTATTGGTGAGCTTTTTGGTAAAATTTTTATACATTCTAAAATTGCGCGACTTATTTATTTGCAAGACAGGGAATCAAATTATCATCTTCATTTCTAAATCGAAAATCCCGATAATAGTAGTAGATGCATGAAGGTTTTGATTATTTAGATACCGTATTGTTTTTTAATCTTTTTTTCTGCCAAGAAATGAATAACGTTACGGTCAGTGTGATGACTTTCAAGTCTGATTTCATTTTGATTGACAAACAAACTTTCTCAATTTATGAAATTATTAAGGTAATAAACTGATGTTTAAATTGCTCGAGAATGAAATGGCAACATACTGGTAGTGGAACTCAGTTAAATTAATGGAAATTCAAGTTCAGTTTCATCCGACCAAGGTGAAATTATAGAAGCTATATCTATTTTAAATGCTTTATATTTCTGGAATTTTGATATTATTACGTTTCATTAAATAGTCCAGTCATTTTTCATATTGCGGAAAAGAAAAGACGAGGAAAGTGGAATAGACGAATCATACCAATTCCAATCACACATCACAGTTTTAAAAAAGAACTGATTTATTAATTTCTCAAAGAAAGAGAAAAACTTCAGCAGAAGCTGAAGCTTTACCAGCAAGAGAGAGAGAGAAGTTTCCCCTCTTTCTGGATGCATTATCAATCAGCTGGTTGCTACCAAATGACGGATGATTGGTGGCGAGAAGAGAAGGAATGATTTTGACCAATTTAATTCACCTACTCGAATGGAAGTAATCCCTCAAACACCTTAAATCTTATCAATCCATCCTCCCCTTCCCTTTTCCCTACTGCATAATTCAATTTGCATTCCGCTGACATATATTCTAATTTATTGCGTAATCAATCCTTTTTCGAGTCAAAAAACCCATTGGAGAGGACAAAAAATAAATAAAAAATGGAAAAGAAAAAACAAACTATCCATTTATAGTAATGGCATTGTGTGTTTTTGCTTTTTTATAAATGCAGAATGCATGGACAAAAATGAAAAAGCATTTTATGTTAATTAGAAATGTAAGATTCATTGAAGATTAATAGGAGCATTTCCCAGCATAATTTTAAAATTGTTGGAAGGGAATGAAGTTAGCATTTTGTAGTTTTTTTATGAAAAGAGAAACCAAAATCCGATAAATGCCAGTGAGATAATGTTGATAGACTTTCCTTTTTCAAACACTTTCGACTAATTTACGAAAATGCTTAAAACCAGGAAAAGATGATGGAAATGAAGCGCACTAATTTTCTTTGTCCTTCATTTTACTGGTAATTATTTACTTACCTTCTGTCTACTTTGTTCTCTTATTTTAATAATTTCCTTCTTTTTCACTTTTGATTGAAGTTCGGCTTAGACATTCAAACCAAATATTCGTACCACCAAAGAGCACCACCCATAGCAGTAATAGCAGCAGCAATAGCAACATCTACTGCATTTCTTAAATTTTGCCTAACCCACTGGGATTTCAATAGTATCTTTGTCTGAAATGAGTTTATCTTGCAAGAATGATGCATTCACTGAAACTGAAGCCTAAGCTTAACCATCAAACCCCATACATTTTGGCTATTTTTGTTCTAGACATTCATTGCATAGGCCAAATGCCCCCAATCTATAGAAAATTACCAGATGGCCTAGTCATAGTCATCCTTCTCCTTCTTCCTCTCGATGTGATTAGCTGCCTTTTACAACGGAAAGGCATTTCAGTGACACCAGTGAGGACAGAAATATACTTCAAACATATACATTTCGTGTAGCGACAAACGGAAGTGAATCACTTAATTTCATCTATTTTACAACATTCTTGACCGCTGCTAGCAATAAGCTTCCAAATTATGTTATTTCCCTTCTAGTAAACAATATCTCTGCTCCAGCACTTTCGGCGGTGTCGTTGTTATGGTTTGTATTCCCTTGAATGCAGAAACAGAACTCCATCGACAACCACTTTTAAATCCGTATATATTTGAATTTTCGCTTAATTTTAGAAAAGTGCCAATGTAAGGAAATCAAATGTTTAGGATTCAAAAGCTCGAAACAAGAGTAGGAAGTTGAGCAAAAGTTAACAGATTAGCTAGTCATCTACGATAAAGGCTACATCGCCTTACTGTTATCACAGGGTATCGATGAAATAGGAATGAATGAAATGATTTGTAAATTTCGAATTCATAATCAATGGTATTGCTCGCGAAGATGACGGATGACTAACGGTAGAGTTGTTTGTCTGTAGGATGCAAAATTTCGCCTTAAATGTGATTTATAGCAAATTCAAACCATTATATCATCTTTGATATCTTGCCAAAATCAACAGATTAATTTTACTAAAAAGGACCAAATTGTCTGTGATATTGCTATGTTGTTTACCTCAGCATTGTCTAATACGATAATTGTTGATAAATTTTTTAAGAGTATAAGCAATTAATTGTGAATTTATTTTTGAATTCGATATCGAAGTCTTCTTTATAAATTGCCTATCTAACCGTAAATTTTCTCACATTTATTGTCGAATACCATTATTAAGTAGTTATGTTTTAATTCAAACTTTCACATTTCAAAATCTGCAAATAAAAATCTAAGAATAACTTCAGGCATATTCCAATAAGGGTAATATATTCAAATACTGTTTTAGTTTAAACTAGTAAATATATTACTGTGGTGAGCAGTTAGCATACGGTAAGTCTCTCTTATGGTAACCTTAACTAACTCACATTTCCTTCATATTCTCATTTCATTTTCGTTCATGTTCTCTCTAATAAAAAAATCAAGAGGAAGAAAAAAACAGAACATGCAGTGGCAATCGGTTTAGCACTGTGCCATTGTTCCCAAGGGAAATTCCGGCTGAATAATTTCAACCGGACAAGCTATCTTCCGCATGCCTCATAAACCTGTACCGTAAAATTCCCACACAAAGAAAAAGTGCAAAATAAGAATTCCAATGGTCAAAGACATGACGACCTTCAAGAAGCGAAATGAAAAAGATTTCCAAGAAGGTAAATTTTGGCAGGAAGTTACTGCATTTGCGCGATCAATGAGAATAAAATTTTTGGCTAGAGAAATTTCAAGGGAAAAATTTTTCAAGACTTGCGAGGCACGAAAGAAGCAGTGGAGGCAAAGTTTTTGCAGGAATTTTTGTTTTACTGCAAAATTTACGCGCAAACAATATAAGAAACCTACACAAAATATGAAGAGCAAATGAATTTAAGAATGTTCCGTTTCTGCTTAGCTGTTTTGAAAATTTAATGAGTGGAATTCATTGCTCATTGTAATTTTGTGCTAGCAGTGCTTCTGATCCAGTTATGATGTGAGTAGTGATAATGCCGGAATTTTGATAAGCATGGTGAAGTTTATCACTGTGATATTCTTGAACCAAAGGAAGATTTTTTCCTTCATAGCAGATGGGAAATTTAGCACAATTGTAATTGAGTGGAATTCCCATGATATTTTTATTCTAAGTGTTTTTTCCACATGCCATCGCAATGTTTGACTGAAGGTGAGGACTCTCGGGAAAGTAAAAGTGATGTTGGCAATTCTGTGTATATCCTAAAAATTGCAGTATAATTGCCTCACACGGACGCGCAATTTTAACCCGTACTATATTGTCCCCAATCTTTTTCTCCTCGAATTCTCCCTCCTCTTCTACCCCTCACACATCCCGCACTTCCGCGTATCCTCCGCTTGATTTCGTCCCAATTCTGAAGCTTCTAAGGAGTCAGTCATTCACAGAAGACTGACTACTGCCTATTTGTCTCAAAAGTGTCGCCACTTTTTGCTGGAGTCTAAAAATGATGGAAACATCCCGTACCATCATCGCTCATTTCTCTTAGAACCGATGAAATTTCTCACACGCAACACTGACAATCGATAAAGTTCAAGGTTCGATGTCTTTCGAACTCCTCCATAATCACCCACCATGGACCAAGTCCTGTCCACTAGCATAACTGACCACTTGAATTACCTGCAATGAAAACAAAGACCGGAAAGCAGCTAATATTAGAAGTTTGTAGATGCGCTGTGTGTGTCTGGTCTGTGCGTGACTGTATGTCAGTTACGATGTGCTCGTTTCTGCTAGTCGAGCGCAATTAATTTTATGACTGGAGAATGTGCTGAGGTAGGATGGCAAAATGTGAAATTAGATGGAACGGCGTTCAGTTCTTTCTTCCTTCCCTATCATTTGGAGGAACTATTCGGCACTGCTCCTGAGACTGCAATGTTTGCTCCAGTTGATGCACGTCAGGATATTTCGTCCCAAAGGAGATAGCAATATTTCCCTTTGCGATCGATTCCTTTCCATTTCCTAATTGTTTGAAATTAATTTCTCAAGCAAATAGTCCGATGAAAGTTGCACACTAAAGAAAGAACGAAGCAAAGTTTTCCGCTCTTAGTTCAAAACATCAACAACTGTGAAATACCCAAATGAGTGTGCGTGTGTGTGTTGTACGTTTTGTTCCTATGTACTCGCTGTTGCCATGCAAATCACCGAAAACTGGTTTCTCTTGACTGATTAACGGGCATGGTATTACCCGGGGAAGAGATACCCCAACGGGTAAGGAATAGAGGCAGATGAAATGAGCTGCAAACTAGAACCGGAAGAGTGAAACCGAGAAGAATGTTAACATTACCAGGATAAAAGGACGGATGGGAAAGTAAAGCAGCAATCAGAAGGGAGTGGTCGAAGCGTACGGACCCATCGGGAGGAGCGGTACAGTTCAGGGAACCGCGGTGCTGCGGGGTCTGCGGGACGGTCTGATGGGATCAACGGCGCTACTCCAATGCTTTCCTTTCTTTCTCACCCAAATTGCAAAATGCACTGGGTTGCATCGCTTGCACACACACACACCCTTTCCATCCTTCCATTTCATTCATTCATTTTTGTTTTTTTCTAACCGCTTCCGCCTGAGCGATGAGTCATTTGTTCCCTTCACGTACCCTTCACGTACGTACGCTTAAGTGGCACGACAAGACACATCAGGACGTAAATATAAGCGTAATAGTAAGACGTTCTTATCTACTCACTAAAGATTTAGTGGATTTTTCCTTTGAAAGGAAACTACGGAGAGAGACAAGACGAAATCCACTCGGAAAACGAGTTTTTTCTGATAACAAAGTGACCTAAATATTTCGATGAGTGCTTTCCCTAGTAGTCATCAGTAGAACTAACTATAATTAATCAGAAGAGAAAAGAGAAGAAAATTGTTTAATACCTGAGCAAACCTTCGTTAAACTATCCTAGTGAAAAAAAGTTTAGTTCTCTGTTACAAAAATCTATGTAATGAAATAATTATAATTCTGTTGGCAAGCAAAAAATACTAATTTCCCCAATTGTAGATTATTTCAACCTAGTATTTCCGAGGTGTTCGTTTACTTTTTCTCAAGGTATTGAAGTGACTGATTAATGATGTTCCCTTTGTGGACATTCCTTCCGTTTCGTTTAGAAATGAATTAGTTGCATATGCGATGTTTATGTTTGCTAAAACCATTCCACAGAAAGATAAATATGTCATTCAATTTTCGTAAATCATTTTGCATGTTTGAATTCATGCATACATTCAATTTAGCTGATATTTTTTCATCACCAACATCATCATTATTATCGTTGTCACACCTTTCATCGAATATCAATCTAATTCGATGGCATGTTTTTACATGCAGCGTTTCCTGAATTGTTGCATATTAAATAATTTTTACAAAGTGATGTTATTAAATATATTATCAAGTGTTATCATTTGTAAGCGTTTAAATCATTGATTTATCAATTCAAGAGCTTAAAGTAAATATTCACTACAGTGTTGTGTCGATTGCACAGCGCTGTTGTGTGATAAGCAATGAATTTAACTTAAAAGTGTACACCCATTATTTGAATCAAAAGAATGTTTTAAGTAACGCATATATGAAATCGCCTTAACATGAAGACTTCTATTCTTGTGATAAGTTGAATATTAGCGCAAAAGGGCTCATATATTATCATTCTGTCCACGTCACTATAAAGCAGTTTGTTAATAGATGATTTTGATTATTTAGAATATTTAGTGCCTTGCTTTCCCTAGCAATGTTAATTCCCGCTTTATCTTGGATTTCATTGGCTCATACCATAATTGGGTTATTTGGATTTAAATTAATCTACTGAAAACAAAATTGTGGATTGTGATGCCAACTTGATCAAACTTAACAATTTTCGGTTTCGCTTCTGTGTATATGTATTCTGGTATTCTAGCATTCATATATGAATATTTTTTTACAATTTAAAAAAGTCAAATTTAGTCAGAAATATTTCTCAGTACATTTATTTAACCAGTTAATTTCATCTATTACTTTTTTTAGTTATCTTCATTGTCTTTTAGCAAAACAGAGTAAGGAAGAGAAAATATTTGAATGTAAATGAGAGAATAATTAAATAATAAGTGAACATTTACCGTCTCGTTTCACTTAATTTCGTTTAACTCGTCGTACTTAGAATGTAGTCCTGTCCAGCGAACTTTTCCTTATTTATGCCATCTTGATTGTCAGCTTCAGTCTAACCCACATCCTTCCGCTTTTTCTTCTCTCTCTCTCTCTTCCTCTTTCTCTCTTCCTCTCTTTCTCCCTCTCTCTCCGTCTCTCTCTTCATTTTGCATCTCCAAGAGAGAAAAACAAAGAATTTCTGAAAAGTAATTGTAAATTTGAACCTAATAGGCAAATCATTTCAATTTCCAAGACTGCCGCAACTGCTACTGTTGATGTTATCATTGCAAGTGCTTCTTTTTTACGTCGCTGTTTGTTCGTTCTATAATTATCCCGAACTATAGGATCTGCTGCTTCTATACACCAGTGCAAATGCGTCTTATCCCGTGGTCTTTCACTTTGGCGAAGCATCGTCAGTGCGGCCCACGTATCAAGACTTTTTTCACAGTGATTCTATGGAGTAATCCTTGAGATCTGTAAGTTTAAGTTTAGACTTGATGCATTCCTTGTTTCTCTTTCACTCCTGAGAAATTGCACTCAGATAACACAATTGTGTGGGAAAGATCAGGAAAACAAAGTTGATTATTCTCTTTTTTTTTCCCGAAAATGTATACAGTAATCTTGATAATAATTCGACATCCACCAAAGATTATAATTTTACTTGTTTTTATCTGCTAACTAAAGTATCGTTTCCACTGTACGGCAGAAGGACTAGGCCAGCTGGTAATTGTCTATAGGTTGAGGATATTTGGCTGTGAAATGAAACGTTATATCATAATGTCACGTTATATGATATGATAAGAGTTCGTTCTCAAAATTTCATTATTAATTTTAGTGGAAATTATCGCTCACCAAGCATGCAGAAGATTGGAAAGTATTTTAAGTCCTGTTGTGATGTGAAATAAGAAAAATATTGGGATCTTTGGGACAACTTGCCTCTTTGTTATTCTTAAGATTTCACTCTCTCATTTACTCAAGTTTTTTTCCTCCTAAGTCTGAAAAATACCAGAGGAGTTGAGTGCATTCCAAATTGTGTCCAAATAAAAATTTTGAATTTTGTATCTTTGCTGATACTACCAAAATTCACATTGTTTAGTGACAGAAAATCTAGATTTTCAGTGTTACAAAAGAATTTAAGGGCCATAGCCTAAAATGAATATGCTTTTTGGGATGTCAGATGAAGGAGGTAATTGATAGAATAAATGAATCGGTCCACTAGTTGCTGCTCATTATTTTATGGCTTAATTAGATAGGTGCCATTTAAGTTTAACATTGTGATAGTCGTTTACTGTTCTTCAGTTTTGTTGATAAAATGACATATAGATGACTCATTCCATCTAATAAATAGCATTTTTTCAAATTTTGTTTTATTAAGAAATACATCTAACTTTAATGAATGCATACGATTGGCTGCAGATAGTGTTGCTATCTTTCACTTCACTACGTTTTTTTTTAATTAACTTAACTGCAGTCAGTACATTCTTACGGTTTCTTATTTTGCGTTCATAAAAACACTGTTAAATTGTCATTTTGATATTCTCAGTTATCATTTGCGACAACGCAAAACCATAAGAAATCTAATAAACATTTTGCGACAACAGTAACAGTACATGGAATGGTTAACATCTCATATTACACATCATTACCACATAAGACAACTGTTATAAGAATAATACTACCAATCATACTGCTGGTTTGTTTCTGCATGCATCATACCTTGTTCTTAGATAATCAAGTAGATCAGTTTAGAATTTTTAATTGTTGAAGCAAAATTACAACGTAATAAAACTATTCGATAAGCGTAGATGGATTCTGCTAGTCGTTGTAGGAATTATTATTACTGCCGCGACAATTGATGCATTTCTCTTGGTGCATTAATATCTACGTCTACCAGCTAAAGTTTCACGTCGATAAAGTAATATTACCTGTGCACTTTATTATAGATAAGCTTATAAGCAATATAGGAGAATATTTTAATCATTTTAGTGTGTAGTAGGTCCGAAATAGAGAATGTAGTAGGTTCCGAAATACGCTCAGCACTTGGTGAGAAAGGCTTCATTTCAATTTTGCAATCGATGCCCAAAAATAGTCCACCCTTTGTCATTTCAGTCGTTCTTGCCATTATTATCATCGTCATCATCACTTCCCATTTTTATTATTGTTAACAATAATGGTGATGATTTAAATTTTTTCATTTCAATGATTTTTTAAGCGTTAGAATTTGTTGAGCAACTGAAATTATGTTATAGTAGTAGTAGTAGTAATATTTAGTGATAATGACGGTGATAAAGACAATAACGAGAGTGATTAATTAAAGCGATTAAAGATTACTTTAATGAGCACGACGACTAATCTCTCTGGCTCAGTTTATTCTAACTCTACCTTCCTCCACGTTTATTACCCTACTACTGTAAGGTAGAAGGAAAGGCCAGACCGAAAATATCGCCAACTTTTACTGTGCTAGCGTCGAGGACTTCGTTGAATCCATTGAAACGTAAGTTTCGGCTTGGCGCATACCTATCTTCCTTAGCTCTTAATTAAGGGAATCTATTTGAGAGGGCAATTTTGCCACTATTTTTGTTTTCCTTTCAGGTCCGCAAACGAAAGTTACTTTTTGGATATGAAAGCCTAACGAAAGGAATTATCAGTTAAGCTACCGTAATCGAGTAGTGTAGTAATGAATTGGGATCCCTCCTCTTCCTCTCCTTACCCTTGGCTAAATTAAAAGTGTTCTTGTCTTGAAATCGCACTGTCCTGGTCGCTGCCAATATTGCAGTCGCTTTTTGTGTTAGACAAAAGACAGGGTCATTTATCCAAAGGATGGCAATTTTTTTGGAGAATAGTTATTGCTACTTCTGTCACTCGGGCCACTGGCGGAGGAGCCAAGCCAAAGGCGTTCTCGTATTGAATCCTCCTTTCCTCCAACAGATGAAACAGGAAGGAAAGACACATGCACACTGCTCAATGAATGCATCCTTCCTCGTCCACCAATGGATTCACTTCATCTGTCCCAGTCTCATCGTTCTCGTTCTAGTCAAGTAACTTGCTAGTTACTACTTACCAGCTAGTCTATCCTTCTCTACTCTCTTCCTTTCATCCAAAGGCTTTTTTCAGGTCTAAGCTTAAGTCTCAATTCCATCGCTGATTGCATGCAGCAGTTTCGAAAAGCAATTACTGCCTACTTATAGTCCTCATTCCCAAGCAGTCATCTCTTAGCTAGTGATGTCTATCGTCCTCAACTGTTCACTTCTTTTATTACTTTACAGTGTTCCAATGATTACCAGCCAACCATCGAGTAGTTCATTTGCAGCCAGCAATTATGGCTCAAAGTTGAGGCTGAAAGAAGCAACATTAAGTCTTCTGTCCCGCTTTTGTCTGACACCATATTGTATCTCTCGATGAATCCATCAATTTTCACTCTTAGTGATGGCCTATTTCTTTATCGTACATTCAGTTTCATTTCAAAAACAGAAGACAAGAAAAAAGTTAGAAATGGTCTGGCACACTTAGATGTTGCAAAATACATCAACACTTCCATCACGACAAAATAATCTCCCATGCTGGTGATAAGAGAAGGATGAATGTGTTATCACTCAACACCAGCTTCTTAGTGATTCGGTAGCTTGTTTTCCTCTTAGTTGTGTGAATGACATGGTTTTCTTCTCTGCTTTTGTATCTTCACTTCCTAACATATAGTAACGAAGTTTCCGCATCTCATCGTGTGCTGTTGACGCTACTATATATATATATATATATATATATATCTTTGCTACCAGTGAATGGTTTTCAGGGAAGGTGAAAACTTTTCTGAATTAGTTATATATGTCATTCACATTATTCAATGATTTCTTCACATCTAAATTTTTGCTAAAGACCAAAAAACATGCGAAATCCTGGCATCTTTTAGAAGGAGTTCATCAATTCTATATTCTCACCTGACGATTCTATTATCCAACTCTTACTCTTCAGTGATTCTGATGTCCTATCTTTTTGTCACCCTTAAGCACTCTTACAGAACAGTAAACTTTGTATATATATATGCGAAATAATGTGCCATTTAAAAGCCATGAGAATGACAATCTCAACAGTTATTTGTTTCAGACTACTGCTAACTTCAACGTGACGTACATATGGTAGTTCCTACAACGCATCAAATATCAACTTTTAGTATACAACCGCAGCAAGTTTCATTTCTGTTTCCATTTCCATTCTCGTCGATTATTTAGGTTTGACTTTGGAGAGTTAACTAGTCTATTTGCCAATTTTCCTCTTATAAATAATAAAAAAGATTTATCTTCTATTCCAAGTATTAAATTGGTTTTTAGGATGAAATTCGTAAGATTATGCTGTATATGTACGATAGTGATAACAATAATAACGTGAAGAGTCATTCTGTATGATTAAGGAAGGAAAGAAAAAAGGACGAAAATTACTGATTAGTACGTATTTAGGTAAATTAAGTAGATGAAATTAAGAAGCTGTATGAAATGATTAATTTCGCCAGTGAAGGTAGCACTGATAGATGATTAGTAAGGCATCTATCTATTCTGCAAGTGATAAAATTCATTTACGATTCGAAAAAAAAAGAAAGGAAACGAAAGAAGCTCGAACATATTCCGTTCTGGAAGAATAGAGAGAAAGGGAGAGGACGGGAGCAAAGTGAAAAGTCATTTTAAAGGAGGCAAAATTACGAGAAAGAGAGTTTGTTATCTATCGGCATCCCTAAAATTTGTCTTCTTCCGAAAATCGATTCAGTTCATTTATCATTTTCTTCGTCATTCCCTATTAGAAATTCTACCTCTACCTACCTGTCCAGGTGCTTCACAATCCATCAATTCCATTTCTACTCACCACTTTTCTGGCTAATTTTTCTTTTTTTGCTAGTTACAGTGCATAATCACGTCACTCAAATTCCCTCATGGCTTTTTTTTTACTAATTGAAAGTTCTTATTCAGTATTCAATTCATCCGTCACCATCATAAAAGTTCGATGAAGCTGAATATTATGGTAGTTAAAGTCTTTTTCATACTGTATTTGTCATACTATATAATCATTACAATTCTAAATTATATGGAATGAAGAAAGATTCTTCTTCCTTCGAATTATTTCAAATAGACATAAAATAAGTTAAAATTTTGCAATTTGATAATTAATTTTGGTTTTGAATTAAACATCTCTTAGCTTCTAAGCATAAAAGGTAAATTGCTGGCTTATGGAGTCGTATTGTTCATATGTTTTGAAATTGTCACCACAGTAAGGTGCATTCAAGAGTTGAAATACTAGTAACGGCAGTTGTTTGAACGACAGTTGTTTAACGAATTGTTAGTAATAATGCTTACTTCGTTATTTTCACAGGAAAATTTTGCCATGTTGTATTTATGCATTAGCACAGTGAGAGTTCCTTTTCCGCTGTAACACAACACGATTATTCAACGTGAAATACTCATAAGTTGTATTCTGTTGGAATCAGAGATATTGTATGCGGCAGAAACGTTTATCATTAACACTAATTTCTAGTATTCCTTGTCACATAATTTTATCTTAATGAAAAAAAAAAAAGCGGAAGTGGTTATGTAAAGTGTTTGAATATGTTCCTAGAAAGAGGTGATAATATGATATTGGTATTTTAATTGGAGCTCCTTCTTTTCCCTTTAGCTGAAGTTCAAATTTTCTTTTAGTTTTTTCACTTTTTTTTTGTCAAAATGATCAATACTGAATGATTAACAAATTTTTTTAACGAGGTTTAAAAAAGAAATCACAAACTCATTAATATTTTTTTAAGCGCTGAACAAACTTATTACAAATGAATAACTGACATTCATAGGTTTAGTTGACGCAGCTAAGAATTGTTAGTAATATATCTTTTGGTTCTCTTCCACATATAGTTTAAAAAAACTGTTGCAGTGGCATGAAGAAAGGTACCAGCTAGAAATCATTTCAAAACAGATGCCAACTTTGATAAAACTTGGCTGTCAGATAGTTGCAGATAAATATTCCTGATATCGCTTGATAATATATGATAAAGAGCCTGGTTTGTACCTTGTCTAAAATATGCTTGGAATAAGTATCGCTTCCCACCAGCTAGGGATATCTTCAGTCTCTAGGATTTCCAAAAAGGGATAAAATATAAGGATGATATTAGACGGAATGACAGTGATGTGATGTTCATATATCAGCAACTGTAAAGTACGGACAGTGGTTATCCCGGGTACTGGAGACTAATGACCGTAATGTCATGGGTGAAACTAAGTAACCTTGTCAGAGTTCTAATAATCCTAGTAGTAAGGTGACCTTGGGGATGGGTAAGTGAGAAACCGGGTAAGGGATGAGTGGCACAGTAATACTTCTCATGAAATTTCGCTTTATTTCATCCTGGCTTTCGACTTTTTTTCTCTTCCTCTAACTTTTGACTATGATTTTTATGATCCTTTAAGAGACTGCAAGAAATAGTAACATGTGGTGGTAATTTTTTCATTCCCATTATGAGTTACTCAAATATCCACTGTCGAAAGCAGTCATTCTTTCTATCAGCTGATAATAATTGATGAAGTGATAAGGAATATCTTCTGTCCATCATTTGATCAACTCCACATCACTTCACGAGAACGACAAGCAGACACGCAGACAGACATGGCGAAGCATTTATAAATAATTCTGCACATTATATAAACATACTATGAGAGCCGTAAACGGACAGACGAACAGAGTGATGGATAAAGAGAGGATGATTGTAGAGGAAAGTTTACCAAAACTGGCTGGTATTAACAGTGCTGGATCGACCGGATGGGTGTGTCGGAGGTGTAGGCTGCATGCAGATGCGTGCAACACTGCAGTAGCCAGGGACATGCGTGCAGGACAGGTGTGTACAGGTGACAGACAGTGCATGTGTATGCGTGATGCTGGTGCGTGATATGCTCTGTCGTGGTTTGCGAAACGACGACGCCTTGTCGAATTTTCATTTTGCGATGGTGTCGTTTTGCTAGTGGGGAGAATGCTCCTTTCGAGATGGGTGTGGATGGATCGGGAACGAACCGAACCGATACTGCGAGACGTGACGTCTTCATATAATTACGCTGCATGCGGGTACCATCGCTTTCACGGATTACGCTGAACAGAAGATCACTGATATGCGGATCGTAAATGACTTCCTCTTTTACTGATCTACACTTCGCTTATTCTCTTAGTCTCTTGCAAAGTAGGAAAAGGATAAGAACCTCTGCCGTAATTATTTCACTCTGGAAAAGAGGCGACTAATTTCGGAAGTCATAACCTCCGTAAATTTGACTGTCGACTTTCCTGATGTATTTATCTTATTTTAGTGATCAACTCGGACTCGAAAACAAAGTAGCAGAAGTTTGTTCTGCTTTTTCTGTGAAGATTGTTTTATTTGCTATATGGATTTTGATGATGGAGGCATCTGAACCTCTACCATTCATGACTCATTGTCATTTACTCACCTTTCTTATTTAATTGTTCATACGTTAAAGCCAGAGCATGCACATGTACATGCATAAAAGAATGCTTAATTCGAGGGATCTCATTTTTTCCGGTTGATTTCAGGCTGCAGATATTCTCTGATTACTGTTATTTCATTGTGTAATAATCGTGAATCGCTATTATACGATGATGATGTTATCATAATTATTATCTATATTTCTAGGCAATCATTGTCATGTACGATGAGAACAGTAACGCAGCGGCAGCAGCAGCAGCAGCGGCAGCAAGCAGTACTTCCTCAACGGGTCTTATGTCACAATTGCTTAATGTTAAAGATTCCAGATGGTTACAGCTGGAGGTACGCTTATCAAAATAAAATTTCTTCAGTAGCATTGTAATATCAGGCTTTCAGCATGGTTAGTGCTTTTAAGCTTTCTCGAAATGTCAAATTATCATTTTATATTCATAAATTAATATGTAAGGACGAGCTGTAGTAAATTTCTGGTATTTTCTCAATAAGAAAAAAAAAAGAACATCGGAATACCAAAGAATGTCATAACAGTTTCCTTCAAGCAACTATTACTTTATCTATATGTTATGTCCGTAAATATGATCTTTTACAATGTAAGGAATTTTAACGTATTTTCTGATTTCATGCTTAGGACATCAGCTGTTCTTGGTTCCAAATAAACTCTGCAATTGTTTTAATTCTTTCTTTATCAAAAGATTGGTAAGTTTTCTAATTTTTTAACGCTATAAGAAGCTGAAATAAGTATTCTTGTTTAAAGAAATGAATAGAAATCGATAACTTTAATGGGAGTCCAGAAAGTGATGGATTTGTTTGTCGGCAATGAAATAGTTCTGAATTCTAGGTGTGTCGAGAATTTCAAAGAGGTCAGTGTTCGAGATCGGATGTCGAATGTAAATTTGCGCATCCGCCTCCACATGTTGATGTACAGAATGGTCGTGTCACTGCTTGTTATGATTCCATTAAGGTTTCTTCTCTCTTACTCGCTCCCTTCTCATTCGCTCACTTAATAGTCTAGAAGAGTAATGGGAAAATCCTAAACAAAGTGGAAGAGTGGTTGGATGACGAGAGTTCCTTTAAATGGAATAAGTGGGATGTCAACAGTTTCAAAACAAATTTGTAGCAGTTTCTCATTCTATAGCGTTCTTAATTTACTTTGCTATTCAGATAAACATCGATATTTTTTATGTGGTACAGAAATAGTTGCAGTTTGACCAGTAAAGTTGAGAAAAAATTCTTCTTTTGAGTGGGAAATAAATTGTTTGCATCTTTACGACTAATTTCTTATTTATATGAAATATGCTGAAGGATCTGAAAAAAAAAATAATGATATGAGAAGTCGTAAAGGTTTGGATTGAAATGTATGTATAAAATCAGATTTAAATCTGTGTCGAAAAACAGTGAAAAGTTTGCTGCTAGCTCTAACTACTTTATCGTGGACATAAGTTTAAAAAAAATTTTTCTATTGTTCATGGAAGAATTCATTGTGAAGCGGTAGCTAGGATATAACATCTCAAAATATATTGTTCGCCGCAACTGTATCACATTGAGACATACAAAACAACAGGGATTCTTTCAGAAATTCGTTAGAGATTACACAGTTGTGATTTAAAAGTTTTATCATTTCCAAAATTAAAGTTTCCAATTAAAGTTGCCATAACGGAAACTTTCAATGATTTATTATTGATGAACGGATCATTCCGTTGCTGTATTTATCAGAAACGATCCATTATAAATTAATTTCAATCCTATTCAATGTTAGCTCGGAATTCGGTATGATTATAAGTTAGAGACGATGATGGTTGGTCATCCGCTGCCTTAATGCATAAAACATGATAGTTGAATCAGGAGGGCTTTTTATGATTTTCTTGAAAAAAAGACATTACTAGTTGGAAATGCAAGAAATATCTCTTCAATGAACGATAAAAAAGGCATTTGGAGCTCTTCCCATTATCTGCTTAGTCGGCCTTCCCTGACCCTGTATGTTTTTATTGCAGGGTCGCTGTACACGAGAAAATCCGAAATGCAAATACTTACATCCGCCGCAGCATCTGAAGGATCAATTACTGATAAATGGCCGAAATAATCTGGCTCTCAAAAATTTAATTTGTACACAGTTGAATCAGAATGCAGCAGCGGCAGCTCCTGCTGCACTTTCGACGATGAATCCATTAGCACAATTGGTTGTCAGTGGTCAAGCTAGTCCTGCAGCACTCAACGATCAACTTCTCATTGTTCAACAACAGCAGCAACAAGCTGCTGCTGCAGCTGCTGCACAAGCTGCAACATTAGTTCCAGCTGCACTTCCGTATCAGTATTATCAGGGTATCACCACCATGTATCCAACGCTCGTGCCTGTTCCAA
Source organism: Setaria digitata (assembly GCA_003640385.1). Taxonomy (NCBI): domain Eukaryota; kingdom Metazoa; phylum Nematoda; class Chromadorea; order Rhabditida; family Setariidae; genus Setaria; species Setaria digitata. Next base: position 85,234 of record RCAB01000146.1, read on the forward strand.
GCAGCGATGCTGCTGCAGCTGCTTATCAAGCGGTTAGTATTTTTTCTTTCTTTTTTATTTTTTTTTAAATTATCTAGAAAAAAAACCTCTGCAAAGGTAAGTAAGTAGTACTTGTACGAGTTAATGGTGCTTAACAAATCTTATTTTTCATCCTGATTATAAGTTTTTGAATTCTCAGGAAATTGGTTGAGAAGCAATTATCAAAGAAGCTACCACAATTTTCCGAAATATTAGTTTGTGGAAATTGTAATCCCTGGAAATAGCAGAATTTTCTTGGAGCGAAATTTTAGAGCAGAGCGCATTAAACCCGACACTTGGGTGTTTAGCACAGGATGAGCAGCTTGACGTCTGATTTAATCATCACGTTATTTTCGCATACTGTTGGTGTGTCTGGTGCAGATATGCTGAGAACAGTATTTTAGTTGTAGATCATTCCGCCCAGCAATTTTGTGAAATTCTCAGGGATGGGTGATGTCACACTTTTTGGTCAGTTTCTTATGCCTTGCTATAGGAAATAGCAAATTGAACAATTTTAACATTCTGTGCAGGTTAGATCTTAATTTTGAAATATTTTATCAGTGATTCACATCAAATATGCAGTCTAGCTTCTCTCAGTTTGTCGGGGAAGCATAATGCATGGGTACAAGTGTCGGTACGTTTCTCATCTCTTAATCTTCTACTCCTTGAATATTCTGCTTATTCCTGTCCCTTGTAATGAAAAGTTCAGGAAGAAATGAAATTTACCACACCTTAAAATAAGCGTTACTGCCTCGCTTCTGTGTACTGTGAGCTCGACCTAGAACGTTGTGTTTTTCCCTCCAATAATATCTTTTTTTGCGTGTCATTTTTTTTTCTGTTGCTTCTAAGCTCTCTCTTACATGTCGCTGCTACAATTTTTTGTGTAGAATTGAACACTACTGATCCATCCATTTTCATCGTGAAAACGGATGTGTTTTTGAATTAAGGCGCTTTTATGACATCTTTGAAACAACTGCTTCAAGCATGATTCATTTCATTCATTCATTTGAGCCACCGAGCAAATAATATAATAACTTGAACTGAACTGCCAGCAAAAGCCTCCTTCCTCTTCAGTGTTGCGGTGATACATATTACTCATACGAAATAAGTTCGTCTTGATTTTGAGTGTGTTGTTGGCAGGTCATCATTGGAAGTATGCGATGCTATTTCATTTACATCAGTATTACTGAGTTTTCATTAAATAGAATCCGAGAATTAGGAAGAAGCTAGTGCACTAGTTTCCGGGTAGCAATAGTAAGGATAGCGATTTCTTACCTAATAAGCTCATTAACATGTATACATATATATAATATATTCTGCTGAGAATTCCGTTGCCATTAGCTATACAGATGAAATATAATCAAGCGTTTAAAAAATTTTAAAATAACTTGGAACAGATGGAACAGAATAAAAAAGATGTACTGTTACCCGCTGCAGTTCTACTCCTTAAAACCTGTAATCATATTCTTATTTCAAAAAAAAAACTGAAGTATGAAAAGTGTCTGATCGATGTAACACATGTTTAGGATGACGTTTCTCAGTTTCAAATCATCCTACCACTCAATTTCTTCCACTTCTGTCGGCTGTTTACTGCCGATAGCATGCTAAATATGACTTATTGCAATCCATAAGTACCAATAATTGATTTAAACGATTAATTTATTGAGGAGTATAGTTAGAGTCACCTAACTTATTTACTAGCATTCCCCGTTGTTAGTGATAGCCGGGATTTTCTTCGTCCCAGTTAATATTGCTTGTTTCAATTACGTCTTCTAGGTAGGATTCCTCAATTTTTTGTTCTGCTTTTTGTCCAATTCCGTAGTGTTACATTTGAGGCCAGCAGCACACGTGAAGCATTCCCCATATTAGCCATAGGTTATTCGGTCACGAATTTAGGGGAAAAATAGCAATAATACACTGCGTGTTATCATATGCAAAGTCACGTTATAGGGGAGCAAATTAAACTTAAACTATGCACGCCGAACTGTTTTGATGTGAAAACTATTTTTTGTGTGGTGGCTTCTTAAATATATACATATATTATATATATATGTGTGTGTGTGTGTGTGTGTGTGTATGTGTGTATGTGAGTATGTGAGTCTGCGTGTGTGGTGTGAATGAATGTGTACGTGTGTATAATTATTGCATGGCTTAATGCGGCTGTTCATCATCCATTGCGAATATTTCCCTTCCAGCAAGTTCAAGCCCAGCTGGCGGCGCTTCAAAATCTTGCTGCTATGTCACAAGCAGCTACGGCTGCTGCTACTACTGCCACGTTACCACCACAGTTGGCTCCAGCTACCGCAACATTACCACCATCGTTAGCTGCAGCTGCCGCAGCTGCGGCAGCTGCAGCTGCAGCCGGATCGACCGGAGCTAGTACTACTGGAACAACGCTACAGAATAACCGGAAACGTGCCTTGGAAGAGGAACAAGCTGCTGCTGCTGCGGCTGCCGCTGCTGGGCCATCAACGTCGCAACAGTTCGACCAGAATTCCTTTCTCCTAGCTGCTGCTGCTGCGGTACCAATTTTTCCGTTTGTTTCTTTCTTTCACACACACGCATCCTTTTTTCAGAGTGTCGCTCAAAAAAGAAAAAAAAAAAAAATCATACCTCTCCGACGGTTTTCCGGTACCGATGGTACCAATTTTCCAGTAAAGTGCCTTGGTACCTTTTTTTAGTTTTTTTATTTCTTTTTTGTTTTACGCCTTACTTTTGTCTGTTTTCGTTCAAATTTAACTTCTTTTTTTTTAATTTATTTGATGTTTTCTACAGTTAATTCTAGAGTTCCTTCCTTGTTTTTCTCGCATTCTTACACGATACTTTGTTACATGTTGTGTGCCTAAAAGCATGAAAAAGCTACCAAGGAAGAGAACTTCTTGTGCCGCCACCATCAAACTGCTTCGATTTTTCAAGCTAACTTTTTGTTTTCATTAATTTTTTGATTATTTTAAACTACTTAATTTCCCAACGTATCACGAACCTTCGTATGAAAAATTCATGTCTGGTTCCAGGCAGGTGCTGTCCCATGCAAACGCCCAGCTGCTGAAAAAGGTGGTGTGCCGGTGTATGCAAATGGTGCTACAGCCCAACTTGCTGCTGCGGCTCAGGTGCCACAAGCTACCTTCAACCCGTATTTGATTCCCGGTATCGGCTACATGCCAACTGTATCATGTAAGTATATTCTTTTTTTTTTTTTAGCCGCACTACTTCAGATTTTCTAAAATCTGATCACTTTCTGGTAGTGGATTAACAATGAAGAAGGGTTATTCTTTTCACATTGCTGACTATTAATTTGTTCAATTCACTAGTTTTGTTTCTGATGTTCCTCTGGCTTAAAGTCATGAGTTCAACATGCAGTATGACCTAATGTTTATCGGTATGACTTCCCCAGGATGAGGTGAAGTGTCCAGGCAAGATTTAATGTGGGTAAATGCTTATTCTTTCTCTAAAAGTCGCCATTGATTTTGGACGATAATTTCCAAGTATCTCCTATTGTCTTTAACAGAATGAATGAATGCCTTAAGCTTTGTTCGAAACTGTCCTTTGGATTCATTATATTTCACAAATTGGTTTGTCGCTACTTTACTTTTCTCCTAAATTGTTGCACTGTGGGAGAGAAGATAAGCTACCAGTCATTATAGTGATCTACTGAAAAGCTTCCCATTTTTGCTATATAACAAATATATATTTTTCGTTTTTAATCATTACTATCATTAATTATTTATATTATTATCAATTGTTATTATTATTTAGTGACTGTTCCTCTGGTTATTAAACTATTTATTATTCTTGGTTTAATTTTCAGCTATTATTATTTCTTAATTTTTATGATCTTCTACTGTTTGCTTTTATTATTGTTCTTGTTATTAATTATTATTATTTTATCAGTCATTTCTTCATAAGTAAAGAATTCAGTTGATGAAAATTATGTAATTTGACGTAGGAAGTCTATGGAAGAAAGTTATTTTTTACATTCAGAGTGAAACTAGTAAAGCACGGAGCTGTGACTCGAGTTGTACCTATCTATGTACGTTTAGTTATAATTTTTTTATAAGGGAGGTGATTGTGTTCTTGGAAGTGGGAAGACTATAGTACTATAATTACTTACTTTCCATAAAATCAAAAGAGGAAAGAAAACGCATGCCGCTATCGGTCTTCAAGCCAAAATGCTAATATTTTGTTTTACTTTTCAGTTAGTGGCCAGATTCCTCCACGTTTCTAATGGTACTACAAAAAAAAAAAAAAATTGTATTATCCAATACTACCACCCAAAAATCACCCGATTACTATTACTACTACTATTGTACTATTATTATTATCTTTATTCCTACTATTACTATTACTGTCATAGAAATCAACAACAACAGCAACAACAACAGCAACAACAATAACAACAGCTACAACAACAGTTTCTTTCATGTTATACACATATTTTCTCGTTACACGCGCGGTTTGTGCTGCATTCTGTGATCCTTTTTGATGACGGTGATGTTCAAACATATTTAGTGTTGTTTTCTTATTTTTTATTTTGGCTTTCTTAAATTAAAGAATTCTTTTTTTCTGAATGATTTTTTTTTCGTAGTCAATTTTCACTGTTCCAATGTTTTTGTTGTGTGCATGTAGTTAAGAAATTTTTCTTCATCTTAACAAGCATAGTGGCAGGCGGCTTTTTTCGCTCCCACTTCACATTCCAATTTTTCTCCCATGAATGAAAGAAATTTTTCAGGAATTTGAAATTAATTTTGAGAAGTTCATTTCATACGTTAGTAGTATCAGCAGAGCAACAGCAGCAGCTCGCCCAAAGTCGTTCCTCATTTTGGGAGTAGTGCTTGAAAAGCAAAAGTACCTCAAAAAGGTAAAGTAATAATCGAGTACTTTTGGCCGTGAAGCATAATTTTTTAATACGTCTCTCCTACTCTTCTTTTTCCATATGCTTTGTCGCTTTGGGCAATGTGCTTTAACCATGAAACGAGGGAGGACTTTTGTGCCATTTTTTGAATTAACATTTATAAAAACGTAACTAACGCTAAGTTCAATTAGTAGCGGTAGTAGCAGTTTTTGCGTTGTTTTCTCGGTGCTTTGATTTTTTTTGCCAGTTTCCCTTTTCAAAAATTCCCCACTACAGCTTTCGACAATTTCTTTTAGCTTTTTTGCACAACGTTTTTAACTGCTAAATATTTTAGAAAGTTGCTCTGGAATTATGTTCTGCGGCAAAATGCATAAGTGGCCGAAATGCTTATTGCATTTGCAGCCTAAATTTTTTTCCCATATATTTCAGTTGTTTCGAAGTAACGTACGATTGTAGATATATATATATATATATGTTGGTTTAGGTTAGAGCTGCTAGTGGTGATGTAAACTGGAGAAATTATACGAGTAAGCTTAAGCTGTGCGGTATAGAAATCCAAAGCCTCTTTAGAAGTGGTTAAAAGCACATTATTACCGGGAAAAGAAAATTACTTGGTGCTGCTGGAAAAAAATTTTTCCCTGTGCGAAGAATTCGAAAAAAAAAAAAGGGGGAAAATACCGTCCAAAGCTTGCTTGCTGTTTTCATTAAAAAAAAAAAAAAAAAAAAAAAAGAAGATTCTGATATTTTGTTATGTTGTCAAGCTGGTATGTTGGAAATTTGATTTCAAAAAAAAAAAAAAGAAATACGAAACAATTCAACTAAATATTTTTTGCCCGCACTATATACTAACAATTTATTTCTGAGTAACTTCAGTTCTGAAAAACACGGGAATGATTCATCGCAAATGTATTTATAGCACGTTGACCACGTGGGATATTATTTGCTAAGAAAATATCTGGTTTCAAAATCGTATATGCCTGTATGATGTGTTAGCATTATTAACAGCTTGTTGTCAGATAGCAACAATGTTCGATGATATCACTAGTAGTTTAGTAGTTTTTTTTCAGCGATGATTTCAGTTCACTGATTAGCTAGCTAATCATGCTTCGGAAATTTTTGCCGGTATGCTGCTTGCATTGCTTTGGCCTTTTTAATCTGGATTGTGATTTTTCGTCGTAATTCTCTTAAAGGATGGAAATTAAAAAAATAAGAGGGAGGGAAGGAGGGTATAGGAAGTATTTAATTACATTTGAATATACACAATGGGAAGTTTAATGATACGGTATAGAATTTCGAGAAAGTCAGGGTTTTTGTATGGATTTCATCCGACGAATTTGTCAAATTTCAAAAAAGATGTTCTTCATTAGCATTTATCCTTATAACTTCTTATGATTCTCGTATGTGAAAGTCAGTTCAATATGCGATTTTTGATGCATTTATCTCATTCAGAAATCAGTCCTTTTGGGAGTGGGATAAAAGGATGAAGTATAAAATGTTATAGGAAAATAGACCTATCATATTTGCTACAAAAATTCCCTAATTAGATACACACAGTTTTATTTGCCATGTGAAGTGCAAATTACTTCCTCTTCAGTTTTTTGGCTTTATCTTCGCTATCTGTTCAACTTGAATTATTTTTATCGGAATTTGCTGCCAGAAGTAATTCCAGGCAAAGGGAAGTATTATTGTTCAGGCTATAACTATGAGTCCATGACGACTGCTTTTTCATTTCTACAGCTGCTTTGAAGTATGTCTATTGCTCTACAAATAAGCGTAACCCATAGTTACAGGTTTTTTTTTCTTTATACTGGATAAATAATGTGCATGGGGAGTTTACGGATGATTGTAATAGGGTTCTAAGGAATATCAAGGTTATGTAGATTTCAGGACAGTTACTATAAAACTTCGGTTTTCAGACCTTATTATGGTTGCGACCATTAAAGCCGTTTTGGTATCAGATGATATCCGATCAATTGGAGGAAATAAGTTTGTTGAAGGCTTTCGTTTGGTATGCATTCGTGTTGAAATGATGCTCAGTTTTGATTTACATCTTACGGTTTTTTAAAAAACTAATTGGTAGTTCTAATAAGCCTTCGAAGGTCACTGGAAATGGAATTGTGTCTTTAGCTTTTGCATAAAAATCTGACTGAATTCCTTGGCAGCTGAAATAGAGAAAAGAGCGTTTATCATTTATAGCCTGAAGTTTAGAAACCATTTTGTCCTTAAAACATTTTATTTTATACTTAGGGAATGTTAATGATAACAATAAGACGATAAGAGCCTATTGCATTGAGGAAAGGATTGAAAAGAATGACTTCTTCAACGTGCCGGTCGTTCTTGGCTGTCAATGTGCTCTCCATCTTTTTTCTACAGGAAACACGAACTGCGCAAACTGATTTTTATGAATTTTTATCAGAACAACAAGAATCGTAATGTGATTTTGGTTTTTTAATAAGAAAGTTTGGTTGAGGGCTTTTTCAGTTCTTGATAAATTATGGTGTTGCTGTGCTACTGCTGGAAATCTTTGCTGTTAAACGAATATACTCGTCCTTATCCCTTCCCTGTTGAAAGGTAATTGTATGGATTTAGTTTGGAGTTGAAATCAGCAGAAATAGATTAGGCATTGGATTGGTAATTAACTTGTTTTACTTCTAAAAATTCTTTTGGAATGTATCGAAACTTTTACTGAAAAAAATTTTGGAAATTATTGTCCTTTAATCGTCCTTGCGATATTTTTGTAATGGAGGAGCAATTTATCAAGTTTCAGCAAAATTTCCGACGAAAAGAATGGAGGCAAGGACGAAATAGATCGGGAAGAAAGGGAACCTAAAATTTCATCCTTTTTCTTCCTATGCAGTCTGAATTTAGAAATCATTTCTAAAAAAAATGTGCAGTTGTTTCTTCATTTTACATTTCAAATGGATCTCTGTAAGAGTGCGGAAAACTTTCGAGGGAAAATTTGGAAGAACTGGTTTTTTTTTTTATGATTTTTAGGTTTCACATAAAAGAGGTTACATTTACATAAGCGATTCCTCTAAAAGTTTTCTAGTGTTTTTAACGCCGAAGAACTAGAAACGGTTTGTAACTTTTCGATCTGTGCTTGGGATTCTGATTTTTGTCTTTGTTCAAAATTCGTTGTATTTTGAATGGAAAATAATCGTTATTTATTTTACAGAATGAAATGATACAGCGTCGGTAATGCAGTTTCACAAAGAAGACACATCCTTCAGCTTGTAAAGAATGATTTATTCGTACAAGGGGAACTTGATCTTTCTCCTGATTTTCCATGTATTGTGATTAGCGGAACAAAGCGATCGTGCTATTATTTTAATGGTAGTTGGGCTCAACGAAGAAACAAAGAAATTGTTGAGAGTTAATTCGAGAATGATTTTGACCATCTCAAAAAATCTTTGCTACAGTTTGCGATACTTCTTCCATCTATTATTTCTGTCCTCAAACTTGTCGTGATGAAAGGTTGAAAGCAGTCATGAAGTTGTCTGCTGCGAAGATAAATAACAATAAATAAATTGTGCGGTAAGAATAGATAGAAAAATCTGAGATAAGCTCTGACATTAGGCAAAAAATATGAGTATTACTGGTGATTAACTTCAAAATCGTGCCTCATTTGTTTTTATCTACGAATTACGAGCAAAAGAATTATTGCGGATAATATATATTGATTAAAAAAATGAGACAAAGAAAGTTGAACTATTGTTGCTTTTATGGTTTGGTGACACTCTTGTGAGCTCTTTTCTGGGGAATGAAACAAATAGAATGACCGTAAATTAGGAACAAATGCGAGTATGATTTTTATTTTTATTGCTCGCTACTATTATAAATCTCTTTTTTGTTACTTATTGTTATCTTTCTTGATTGTTAGTGTTACAATTCCAAGTTCTAGAAAAGGGATATGCCTGGCTCGTACATACCTTGTCATTCTCCGTGCAAGTTTTTCAGTTCTTTACAATCATTTCATATTAGCTCATATTTTAGGAAGTTAATAAAATACAAAGACTTTTGCTACCTTTGAATCGTTGGATGGTAAATCCTTTCACAAATTGGAGTTAGATAAGAATCTCTCATTTCATTCGCTGCTGGATGTGTTGTTAACAGTGCTTCAGAAAAATGCATAATTATACTCATCATGACTGCATGCTTTGAAGAAGCGAAAAGTTTCATTTGAAACTGATTAATGGAGTTGAAATTCTTTGATTCTTAGTCACACTTTTATAATTTAGAATAAATGAAAATGGTTGTTTCTTGACAATGTTAATATTTTGGTAAAATTGGCAGTTTATAATCAATCCTCTATGAGAAGACTGTTCTATTTTTCTGAGTAGAATACATCCTTTACTGCTGGGAAATTCATTTTCTTACCTTTTTTTGGGACTTATAAAGTATATTGATACCAAAAGTAGTATAAGTTCAAATTATTGCTGCAGTAGATGATTCCCGTTACCGTAACCCATAAGACTCTAAATTTATTTTACTATTTTCACTTGTGAAGTTTCTAACAATGGAACGTTTACAAATTCTATAATCTTTACACTCGTGTACTACAACAGAGGTCACTTTTCTGTAAGCACAAAGTAAGAACTAGTTTTCATGAAATAGTGCAGAGTCAAAGTAAAAATTTTAACCGGAATTTTCTAAAAGGAATATAGAAGTGGCATGAGGAAATGCGTAAGTTTTCAAAGCTGAAGTTGTTGAATCATTTGATTTACGTTGTGTGTGTGTTTTGTGGATTCTTCATCAGATGCCTTCCTAAACCAAAAGTAGTCGCGTGGCACCATATGATTAGTAAACAAAAAAGCTACCAAAACAATTAAGGAATTAAAATTGATAGAACAATTCGGCAATTTTTATAGGAGAAATTTCAACAAATTAAGAATGATTATTTTTGGTAAAGAAAAGTATTTCCACGGTGCTGAGTATTGCATTTGTGATATGCGTTTAAATCACCAAATTACGGGATAATTCTGATGATAACATGGTACGATACGACATAATCGATGTTGGGAAGAAGTCGTTTAAATTAATGTTACGAGTACAAATAATACAAGCACTGGAACTGAGGTTATCATCAAAACACCAGACAGGCGTGGGAGAATCTGGCGGTTGAAGGAAGCACATCTCAGTAAGTGATTTGACAGTTTAAGAAATCTGGTAATCAGAAAATCTTTTACGCAATGTTAACGAGGGATCTGAATCATCACGACTCGAGAATAATTTACCCCTATGACGAATCAATGATTAATTTTTCTTTTCAATTAAAGATTTTATTGCTTTGATATAAATCGTGCTTTTCTAATATCTTTCTGTTCGTCAGATTATTCAGCTAAAAACTCTAAGAGTCCAAAACAAGGACTTTATTTCTTTGTTTTTTTAATAAAGATTGGACGATGAATAAGCCAATAACAACGAATCTAACAAAAGTTATTCCTTTGCAAAAAAGGTCAAATGATTAACCTGATGACACGCGGGAATTCCAGTATATTTGACTGCTTTAACATATATCGATACTAACTTTGGATACTAACTTTCACTCATTTTCGAAACAAATTCTGGCTCTACATAAAGTGTGTCCATAATCCTGAAATTGAAATTTAAGTATTTCAACCTTCTAGACTTATACTATTGCAGCAAAATTCTTCACCGTTAGAAACCTAAATGTAAATATCATACACAAAAAGATCACTTCTTTCTTCCCCAGAGGCGAATATACATCGAAGCACCAGAAACAGCACTTAATCCAAGGGTCATTGGCAATAGAACTCCTCGACATGCATTAAGACCAACTTTCCAGCGAAACAAATAACTGAGCCAATTATTTGTTTTTCTCAATTTCGGTATTGCATTACTGTCTCCTTGCAGTATAGCCTAATAACAAAGTATCGGTACTCAAAAACGGCAGTAGGAAACTTGCTAATAAACACTGAACATAAGAGAAAAGCTCAGATACATTGGGTTCAAATACCAAAGCTTTCCAAAAAACGCAAGAGCAACTTACAGCAGCTGCTGTTAAATATGGTGTAGAAAGCATCGGTAAGCAGATTCCACCCAGCAATGCAGTTGTTATGCTGCCCAAAATTAAGCATGTGTTGCAGAGATCACCGTGACTAAAGATGAATTCAGACAAAATAAAAGTGCACTGACCTATACCTCTCTCTCTTTCCGATTTTTTTGCTAAACAAGTTATTATTAGAATTTTCATCTCTGTCCCAGATACTGAAGTTTACAACATATTTTGCTCAAAAATTTCTGAGCAAATAATATTTTTCCTCCGAATTATTGTAACGATTAATTCACCTGTAGAAATATCTGGATGCAGCGTTTTCATTGATACCAAAGTAAAAAAGAGCAGAGCTGTACAGAGCAATCATCCAGGTCAGTCTAGGGCACTTCCGCAAACTTTCTGCATACGGATGATTTGCATTTCCAAGAAAAGTGTAGGAATTGACACGAATTCCTCAATGAATAATGTCAAAAGTCCCACATAAAGAGAAGGAAGTGAACTGGACAAATGGATCAGTAAAAAGCTAATGATACTCTTAAAAACGATGATATAATATGCTGTAATGTATCTCATACCAGTGAAAAGTTTTCCTTTTTCATATACAAATAAATGGAATGAAGCACGAAGGTCTAACCACCAGAAGAAAATAAACCGCACAAAGCCTATCACAGATGGTCAATTAATCATAGATTTACCGACTAAAATACCAGTGGTGCCACAAGCTATAAATGTAGCGTGAGCTGGCCAAAACACAGCCTTTTTTTCCATCTTAATCGGCCACTCTTTAAAAATTTTTCGCAAATATTTTGTATCACCCGAAAACGATGAAATTACAGGAGAAGTAAGAAATAATGACGTTGATCTGAAAAGAAGACTTGATAAAATATGAACAAAAAACAAATCCTTAGCAACAGTTTTGGAAAAGCTATGTAATATCTTCAGGCATTTTGCTTTTTTTAATCATATTCTTTCTCACTTATAACATTTGCATAAAGATATCTTATGAAATGATTTCGTTTCACATTATAGCTGTTACTCTACCAAAAGGAAAGGAGATAATATTATATAACTACCAAGTTAATAAGTGCAATCGTGTTTCCCAACATAAAAACAAGTTACAACAAAAAAACCCACCTGATGTTAGATCCTGAGAACGAATCTTTACTGTTCACCAAAGAATGCCTCCATAAATCCACTGGATTTGATGTACTCATTATCGCCACTTACACCATGTACTAATTAGGTGCGTGAAAAACTTGCAGTCGACGAAAGTTAAAAAATCCTACTGAACAAAGAGAACTGTTCACACAACTATCCCACGTATGGCACACCACCGAATAGTGAACTAGGTTCACTGGATTGCTTCTGTTGTATCAGCAGTGCCATTTGGTATCACCAGAGTCATTTCGTCAAGAACTACTGTTATTGCAAGTGGACAGCCTACTTTGTCAGGTAATTACTTTGCGCCAGTCATTCAAGTAACAATAACTGATATTTTACAACATTCAAACACAACGACAATAATGATTTACGGCAACTCCAGTGTAACAAAGGTAACTATTTAGAATTTATTCATTTAGAAGATGAATTTGAATATAATAGTGGCTTAAGTACATTCAGTAAAGATTTGTTAAACTATGGACATGAACCAACAGAGATGCACGATTAAATTAAAGTTAATGGGTGTGTTGTTCGTCATTACTTCATTCATTTGTTGTAGCCCGATTCTTTCAATCAAAACCATTTGGTCTCTTGGTTCATTGAATATATAATTTTGGCAGTTTATAATTTACCGTTATTTCTGCTTGTTGTTTTGTTATTAGCTTTTGTTCTAGTTGTTGTTAACTGGTGCACTATTATCGTTTGATGTGATGAACTTCTTTAATGTCTACGTTCCAAATCGTCTAGTGTTCAAATAATAACAATACAATTAGTCTTATTTGCTTAAAATGTTTCAGAGGTTTCAACCAGGATAGTACACGGTACCAGCATTGATACGAAATAAGAGGATGCGTTGGTGTTGTTTTCTGTTCTGGGTTGGTTATCGTTTTACGTTAGCAGCTTTGGCACACTTCAATTGGTTTACATCCATATACATGAATTGTATTTATTTGGTTCTCTGGAAAAGTTATGATATGTTATGGTTTTGGATGCACCTAGTCCTCTGCATATGCTTAAAACCATTGCGAACTAGAAATTACTTAATTGTTTGGTTCAATTTAATCCATAAACGAATCACACGTTATCCGAATAGTTCGTATAAGGTAAAAATTTCAATTTTAATGATTTTTTTTGGCAAATTTCTCCATAATCTTTTTGTCAATAATTTCTACACTCTGTAGTCTATTTTTTTAAATGTCTTTCATCAATTTAGAGAAAGACGAAAGTTTTTCAATTTTTATATCATCACGAATTGCTGTGTAGCTGAGATTATTTTAGAAAATATACTTGCTTGAATATGGAAAATTGAAAAAATCGAAAGTACAAAAACTCAATGAAACTAGTGAGGCAGAAGGATCCGATGAAGAAGTGGAAGAGGAATCCGATGCTGATAATAAGTTCACTGGTGCTATGGAAGTGTTGGTATTTTAATATTGCTTAGAAAAAAGCTTTATGCTGCGTATCATTTAGTCACTTAAATGAGAGTATGTAAAAATAAGACTTTTTCTTATTTTCTGAAAACGCATAATAATTTAATTAGTGTGACATTAAAAGTATGGATTAAAATGCAGAGGCAGTGTTTTGATCTATAAACCCTACCGACTTTGGTTTAAATAAAAGGAGAGCTTAGTGAACGGACGAAATTAGAAGAATTAAATCCTCGAAAACTAAAAATTAGCAGTGCGAAAAGTCTAACCGCAACAATGCGAGTTGAAGAAGAACGTGAATGCATGAAGCGGATATTTTGGAGCGGAACTGTATCATCAAATTCTGCAATATTGCCACACTATAATCCGAATGGTAGAAGTTTTTTTGCAAGCTATAATTTACTGATTTTAGTCTCTGTTTTACCCATTACTTCTTTTTTATTTTATTTCTGTATGCGTGATACTAGATGTTATATCGTGTCCCGTATAAAGGACACTGAATCTGTATATTAGTTCTTCTACCAGGTTCATTAGAAAAAATCATCATTTCTTACTTTTTCTCACTTCTCTTCCGTCACTAATTATTATGGTTAATCTTGTCTTCTCATATTTACTTTTGAATATTATAAAGCATAAATTTCAAATCCTCCAAGAACCGGCTTTTATTTGTAAATGGCTTTTCAGCTGATAGAGGGATGCCAACACCACCTCCTCGTTTAAAGAAACAAGCAGCAAAATCACGAAAGCAACACGATCCAGAAAATGGTTCCCTTTTGTTTATAAGTAGATGCTGGAATCTGTTTCATATTCCTGACATAATTCTGACATTCCTGAAAAGCTGCAAACAATGCACATATTGTAGGTAAAAGTTTCTAGTTAAGAATTTTCGCCTTTCTTTTTGTATTTTCTACTAATCAATGTTTAACTCCATTTTTTTCATTTGCACTGAAATCAAATTTCGTTTAATTTTAGAGAAGAAAAGCTTAACATCGTTTTGAAAATGGAAAGTGATGGAAAAAATAATGCGTCGGGTGTTGGTAGTCAGGTAGGTTTGACTGCCCAAGTACGTCGGTATCTACCACTTACTAAAAGTGGGCTTGGTTCATCAAATGTAGAAGGTAACTTGAATTTTGTATAACTCTGTTGTTGCTGATGACTGAATTATTTTTAAATGATGAAATCCTGATGGGATGATCCATTTGTAAAAGTTTGGTAATTTACGAAAAGTTACCACATTACTTTTCATCTTTGAAAATGTTTTTGTTTCAGATGATATAGATATCCTCATTCCCGACTTTACAAATAAAAGAGATCTTACCAGTGTCAAAGAAATTGCATTGCGTGAGAAACGAGATAAGAGATCACTAAAGAAACGGTTACAAGCTCGAAGGCGAGCTGAATTACCCGCTGTTGCGAAATATGAAGCAAAGTAAATATTTTTATACATGCGATGAAAACTTTGATTACTGGGTTTTGTTATATTCTGCTTTATCAAACATAATTTTATGATTAGCTTCCTTCCTTCCTTACTGATATTAGAATTATGCATTCACATCCTATACGCATTTTCTTCCTACATGTTAAGGCAGAAAACGATTTCCAACGCAGTTGAACTTTTGCTGCAAATTTTACAAATGATGGCTTCATTTGCGATTCTCATTGGTAATGTTCGTAGAATTTTCTATCTTGTGCATTTTAATTGGTTGAAACCAGATAAACATGGCTATGATAATATCGGACTGGTGATGCTATGGAGGTTAGTTATATCACTCTGTGCAGAGCTCTTGGGAACTTTAGATATTTTTTAGTTTTCTAACAAATTCGGAAATTTTCATATAAGCACATTGGATCAAATTAAGAAACTTAACACTGTGGAAATGCAGAAAAAAAAGTTGAAGTTTTGCATTTCTTTCAAAAACGACATATCACCTTCCTACTTCACAAATGGATCATCAGAAAGATGGATTATTTATTTTCGGCTGATAAAATTTTTCCTATTTTTCTAATATGTGCTTTTAACGAAAATTTTGGGAACGTAGTTTTTCTGAATTTTTAAATCTGCTTTATATTTTAGTTGTGCGGTGTTTTTGGACGTGCTTCTATTCTGGATCAGTATTATTTGGACCTACTGCTTACAATGGCATTTATGTTGTCGACTTGGTTTGTTGAAATTCTGGATGTGGGTTTTAATGTTAGCGGTGATCGGAGGGGTATTCATGCTCTATCCCATGTTATATGTTCAAGATAATTTGGATGTAAACTGGTGTCAGTTTAAAGCGAATAGCACTCTTGCACAATACCAGCCAAAATGGTAGCTCCATTGACCACCATTTTTAAACCATTGGTTTTCTACCTTTCAAAATTTAGCATAATCTCAGAATGATTTTGCTTGCAGTTCTGTTCCTTAATCTTACTGCTTGCTAAAGTTCTCTGTGGGACCTAATTTTCACTATATTATAATATGCTTTCGTCAATTTTCTATCTTTTTCACTCCCCGTCTTGTTTTTCATCTTGTTTTGAGTGTTTAAAAATGTTTTCTACTTTTTCAATAGTTGAGTGTTTTATTTTTTTTTTCTAAATTGTCTTAAGAACAAAACCTCAACAAATTATTTGAACAGAATATTTTTTATTCCTTACTACTATTCAGATTTAAATTTACCATAAATATATCAAAGAAAATCATTTTTTTAGGATTTGTTGTTAGATTTTTCTTTAAATTGTTTTCAAAGTTCTAAATTTGAAAGAAGGAATTTATCATTGTTAACATTAAACCTTGCATAATTTCAGTCAGATCGCAGCCTTTGATAGCTTTTAA
This sequence comes from Setaria digitata, assembly GCA_003640385.1. NCBI lineage: Eukaryota > Metazoa > Nematoda > Chromadorea > Rhabditida > Setariidae > Setaria > Setaria digitata. The sequence continues at coordinate 101,523 of RCAB01000146.1, forward strand.
TAAAATTATATTTCTTTTCACTTTTCACGATTTGTTATCATTGCAGGTAAGTTGTATTTATATAAATATAAATATTATATATATTATTATGAGTATATAAGTGTATTAAGATGTGTATGTGTATTGCAACACAAATAAGTTCTACGATTTGTTAATATTTCTGTTATAACTAATATATTTTTAAAGATAAGAATAAATTTTAATTTACTGATTTTAATTTAAAATCATTTTTCGCTATTTTAATGTTTGGAACTTGATGCAGGTCTCACCAATACTCAACCATATTGACTGTTTTTTTTAATGGGTATTTTAACCGTTATATATTCAGACTGTTTGAAAATATTCACATCTCTTTTTTCATGGTTAGGGTTTCAAGAGCGATTTGAAACTTTGAATTAGCGGATTACTTTTTTCTCTACATATTGTTATTAATATTTCGCATTTTAGAATTCTACACTCTAATCGCAACAATTTATATGAAAGAAAGTTGGAGAAAAATTGACCTACACTCTAATCGTAACAATTTTATATGAAAGAAACAAGTTGGAGAAAATGTCTTACATGTATCAGAATACCATGCGAACTTTTTTTCTGTGTAATTGATGTTAATAGAAGAAAACGCTTCCATCAAATTCTTGAGGTGTTACGAGATGTACGAAATTTAAAATTCCATTTCTCTCTTCATAACAGATGCTCCATTCATCATGTAGGGAGAATGTTTTACAAGGAAGAAGGAATTTATGGTTTGAATGCTGAAAAGATGAGTACTTCGTTAAAGTTGATTTATAATATTGATAGAATTATATGTGTTGCTTCTCATGTTTTTGACATTCTAAATGTTTTCTATATATTTTTCAAAGACTTATTCGTAGCTTGTGCATAACAGGAGTTATTAACTAGTTATGATAATTAAGTCTTTAACCAAATCATCCGTACATGATGAATAAAAATATCTCTGAAAATTTCTATTGGCTTAAAGAAAAGAATTCTTAATTATTTAGCAGGAATATTTTGAAAAACTCTATCACGTTAATAGCACAGTTGTTTTCTCTTTTCTTCCATTAATAATTAAAACTTCGCACAAGAGTTTGACACTTTACGCAATCACTAAGTATTTTATACAGATATTGTGGGCATTAAACTACTGACAGAAAAGTTTGGATAAGTGATAAGCTTGTTATTAGGAAATTATTCAAATATGAATTCGGGAACCTTTTCCGAGCGGTGAAGAAATTTAAGTTAACATATTATTACTTCATAATTTAAGTGGTGTAGAAAATAAATATCAGTATTCCAAAGATTTATTATTAATGATTTATCGATAAATCACGAAATCAGTCATTTTGGTGAGTTTTCTTTACAATCATGGATAGATAAACTTGAGAAATTAAAAATGGAAAACAGAAGAAGTGATAGGAACCGAAGTATTAAGAAAAAATTAAGCAAAATATGTATGAGATTACCGAATTTCGCCTCGAAAGAAATACCACTTCAAGAAACTTATAATTTCTTGTGTACTTCTAAAGGGGTATAACTAATTATTACTAGTAAATATATATGGTTTTGGATAATTATGTGGTGCTATTTGGATGGTCATCATGTGAGCCTTTCCACAAACTACTGACTAACCAAAATTCTGCCATCAGAGGGAAATAATAAGTGGCACTGACATAGCTTCGCATAATTCTTTCATAGTTTTTTAGTAACGCAGTAACACACTGTTTCATAGTAACAGACTGCCAAAACTGCAGGAAGTTTTTCAAATATTATTAATTTACTAAAATAATTTGGAGAATTTTACCATTATAATGACGTTGTAGAAATTAAAATATAATTCATTAAGATTTGATCAGAATATGAATTAAATTCTATTAAAATAAAATAAGGAAATAAACATAATTTGGAGAGCAAAAATGTCTTAGAAAATCTAACCCACCCATTCCCGTCTGTACGCAAATAATAGATCCACATTATTTTGGTAAAATAGTCATTTTTGAAAGTAAAAAATTCTTCCTAAGAACCTTTTAAATAAAACTTATTGCTTTCAAAATTAATTAATTAACTTACCAAAATAATATGAAATCTACTAACTGCTGACACTGATTTTTTGGTGATATTTCCAGTCAAAATGAGAAAGAAACTAAAAATTTCCCAAGCTGTCGACTTCGAAAAAAACTCAAAAAAAAGAGTTGTTTAAATGTCAAAATTAACTGGTGCTCTCAGTTCAATAAACATAATTTGAATAAGAAACATATCTAAACATTTTATTTTAAAACATAAATTTTGTTTTGTAATTTCTCAACAATTTATGCTTATATTGTCATTACGAATTAGGTGCCATATGAATCATAACTTTTTTGAGTTTTTTTAATTTAAAAAAATGCAATTAATCGCATTCTCCCACCAATTTTTTATTATTATTCTAAGGAATGGACAATTTACCCGTCAATTACTTTTGTTAGAACTTGCTGAAAACTAAAGAAATAAAAATTGAAACAATGATTGCAGCTTTTAAAAATGTTCGTTTTCTGGCGAAACGTAAAAATTTAGCTTTAATTCTTCAGCAGTACATGAATGGAAATTGAAGTGCTGTAATTTCAATACACTTCATAAGAGTAAAATGCTTTTGAAACAGTATTCTTTATATTTTGGAATAACACCAACAAATGAAAGCAACAACAAAAATATAGGTGAAGAACACAGATGTAATGAAAAAAATTTTTTAACCTTTTCAGATTTTAAAAGAATATTCATATTTAATGAAGTAATAATTTTCCTCCGAATTTCAGCTAATAGTTTGTTAAAGAGCAGTTTGACTCATACAGCGTACTTTTTAATGAACTTTTAAGAAAAATTGGAAGCGTTATTGTTCAGCTATAATTCATTAAATTACAAAAAGAAAAAATTTAACGGTTTTATAGTATTTAACACAGCCTGCTGATGTGAGCACAACCCGAGACTGGAGAATTATACGCTAGCATTGACCTTCTGAACATATGACGGCGAAACGATTTCCTATACGAGGCACAAAATCGTCACTAACAATGAGGTCAAATGAGCCGTTACCTTCAAGTTTTGCTTTATTTTCTTTGGCTGGAATCCATTTATTATCCTTTTTCTTCCATGTTTTAAAGATCCAGTGTTCATCATCACAGTATTTACCTTTAATCTAAAACGCATTTTTTGCATGAATTTTAACATTCTAAAAAATGCCGCAAATTTTTGAATTATATCAATACAATACAAAAAAAGAGAAATAAAAATTGTAAATTTGTTAGCATTAAATGGTTTGTTTTATAAATGCGAAAATGCCTACATTATCAAAGCTATTTCAATTCAGATGAAATTTCATCCTAAAAATATGATTAATTCTGAACAGAAAATTTTTGGAGAAAAAAGTTCTTTTTTTTTCTATTTTGAAGGCATAAAAAAGAATAAAAAAATTCATATAAATTAGGAAAATTTGGGAAACGGAAAGTCGGAAAATTTGAAAACGAACTGTAACTCTGCGAACTTGATTTTTTCGTTTTATTAACAATCGTTCGGTTTTCGTTCTGATTGATGGCACATAAATTTGTACTTGAAATGGCATATTTGTTTGAGATTGCATTTTAATATCAATTTTGCATGCTGTTGCTGATAAGATACAACAGCTGGTCAGGACTATCACAACTGCCCAGGTATACCACATCCTGCAATATTTTCTTACTAAGTTAAGCAGTGAATTTTGCGTCACTCAGTTATTTGCAACTGTAATGATACTCATATTGCAACAGACAAATTTAAATAAATACGAGATTAAGCATTATTGAAATTTTGCGATTAAAAATTATTTGATTCTTAGTATCTCCTATGCTCTCTTCCTTCTTGCTTCCGTTTCATTATAAAGCTGCCTTTCTTAAATGAGTGCAATGAATTTGCAATCCAGCTATTTCTAAACAGGCCAGAAGTAGTATCATAGTAAAGAAAATATATTCTATATGATGATTGATATCCTCAGTATTGCTTGGTCTTGGTTCCTAGTCACTCGCCTATTCCCTCAGAAAATTTCCTTATTAACTTGTTAACTAATTATTTATTACTGTTCCATCAAGTGCTGCAGATACACCTACAAACAAGAGCAATAGACACTATTAGAAACAACCGCAGTTGAAATGATTCTTCGCAATGATAAAATGCATTTAAATGGTCTAGAAATTGGGTTACGTCAACAAAAATAACAAAAACTGGCGAAAATAACTACGTATGATTTCTTAAAAGAAAACAAAAAATATTTGGAGTGTATTTAATTGCAATAATTTTGCATGCCTTTGGAATTTAAAGAAAGAAACTAGATGTTGAAAAAGCCGTTTTTCCATTTTCCTTATTTAGACAAACAAAAAATTTCTAATACTAATTCTCCATATAGTATATATTCGATGATGCAGTAATTCAACTGCTCTTTTATGTGGCCAAAGTATTATTTGATCAAAGTTTTTTGATAAGCTGAAAAATTCTGATGTTAGGGATATTTATCTGATAATGATAGAATTTTGACTGAAAAAAAAAAAAAAATATCTGAATAATCTTTCAACCAACCTCAAAAGAACTTGAATGTCCGCCACCGTTCAATACAGTTTAATTTACTTGTCATCAATTGAATTACTTTTACTGTCTTCTAATTTAACGAATATTCAGAAAAACTGAAATCCTATCCGTTCTCTAAATGAAGAATGACAACAGATAGTGTGTTCAGCCAATTCATATTGTTTCTCCGAACTAAATAACACTCGAAATGAGAAGGAGAAGGAAGTAATTAAGGTTTCTAAGGAATAAAATGATGAGTTATGAGAATCTTGGTGAATACAACATCCAAAGTACAAGACAAAAAAAGATAACATCCATGAATTAAATATTCGTATTTATAGAACTAATTTCTGAATCATTGCCTCAACAGAATAACCCAGTAATGTGAAATTAATTACAGAAATATTACACAAATCTTCCATATAATTATATTGATGTATGATTCAATATGGCCTACATAAATGTCAATGGGTGGTTTATTATTTTTAGTAAGAAATAAAAAAAATTTTTCCATGTACAAGTGGAACGAAATATATTATTTTGAGTTCCAGTCATCTCAGTTTTCTTTTTCAATAATGAAATAGTCGGAAGGAACATTTTGTTTAATTTTTATTTAGGTTTCATGTTATCAACTTCGAAAATGAATAACAGGAGTAATTAATTAGGAAAACTTGGAATTATTATTCAATTGAAATTTTTCAAATGACTACTTTTAATTACAAAATTTATTCAGCAGCTTGCAAATAAATGAATACAGTTGAAATGAATTGAATTATGCAAAAAGGTGATTATCCTTGAGAGACTTGATAAAATTAAAAAAGGGTAACATTTTCATTATTTATTTTTCAGTTTCGTTTCATATAAATTGAATCACACATTAATCACTTCCAGGAAAAATAGTAGTTCATTTATTTCCAGAAACATCGACAATTGGTGGAAAGGAAATATAAAACAATGCTTTCTTTCTTCACCACTCTTCGAGTGGAAACACGGAAAGAACAATTGTCAAACAAATAAATGCCATACAATTGCCCAGTTTATCTATGATTTCAAAATAACAATTTGCATTCTGTGAGAATGAAACCGAAAAAGGTACTGTCAAATTTTTATCAATCACTTTTCTGTTCAGCAAATACAAGTGAAATGTTACCAAAGAAAAAAAAAATAGAAATGATTAAAATCACTATCTCATTCTCCACAATTTAACGGCAATCTATTAATTACTGGACTAGAATAACTTAGTTACCTTTGCTATCTCTCTGTTTCTTGTAAGTCTTCACTTTTGCTAGTTCCTCCATTGGTTATGAACAGCTTTTCAATTCCCTTGCAAATTCGAAACTCCAATACACTAATTAAGATTTCCTTCTTCGAATTATTGGAAATAAATCTTGGGAGTGGATTCAACAGTTTCATCCAAGGGCCTCATTTGTTCCCATCTTTCCCCCTAACAGACCTTAAGGATTTCTGCTGTGTATGGCACGGTAACGTGTTCTACGACTGTTAGAGAAGTATTTCATATGTTACTTGAAATAAATTTCCCTCTTTAGGATATAACATTTACCATCATTTATTCAGGATGAATTTTTTTTTCTTCCTCTAATGCAGATATATTGCAGAATGTTATGGAAACAGTTTCTCCATCCACGATGGGTGATTGTCTCTCGAAGCTGCAGCTCAGTGGTATCAATACAGACACCACTGGTACCGTATATCTCTCGGGTATTATATTATGTTGGATAGATCTCAAATAAAAATTGAAGTGATTTCGCAGAAGATATATTAGAAAGTTTTAGTTCAAACTTCTGACGATTACACCGTTTTGGCCATCCGGATAGTACCTTCCTCCGTATTTCACCGAATCGACTTTCGTTATTGGGGTTCTGGACTCTTCGGAGACGTTCTATAGAAATTTTATTCCAGCAATCTACTGCGTACCACTGTTATCACCAGCCATATCGAAGATCAATGGTGCCTTTCCGGGATTCGTTTCGCTATATACATGATACTGTTAGTAAAAGTCCATCGACATCAGAAGGTCTTAGAATTACAAATGAGGTGAAGTTACCAACCAAGGAACAGTTATTTTATGTGGACTGTCTCACAGACACATTGGTACGTATATGTCTGAAACGACTGCAACTCTTTTTTTCCTTCAGAATTTTTGCCATCTGAACTTCATATTTGAACTTTAGTTGCTGTTTTTCGTCGCTTTAATTTCTGTTCACTTTATTGGATGTTACTTTGCATAAAACTTTACTTTTCAGCTTTACTTTTTTAGTTTTTCTGGAAATTTTACCACAAATTGGGATAATAGGAATTAGAAAGACTTATTGAAAATGTTTTTTATTAGCATTTTGCTTATGAGGGGTGCACAGTTTTGTATTCTTTTGTCAATGGGTGTAAGTTGTATTGGGATTATAAGCGATGCAGGAGCTTTAGGTCCCAAAATTTTTGAGTGGCCGAAAAGAGTTTCTGAGATTTATGAAGTTGTGTGTCAAGGATGTTGTTTACGACGACTTGATTTTTGGTCAACACATCAGGTATTCTTTATTTTTTAAATGCTGTGTTTTAAGCTTTGTGGAGAAATGTTTATTTCTCATTTCTTTCGAAGCATATTTTAATAGTTTCAGAAATGTGCAAAAGTAACACTGTTTCTCAGCGTTGCCGGAGAGACAATTGTTCCACAAAATTCTTATTTCTTTGTTTACTTATTCCTTTTTGTTTCGTCCATGAATTTAGCTAATTTATTTATTTGCAGAGGCATAAATAAATTCATAAAACATATTTCACTATGCAAATTATACTTCAGTTTAATGCGAGCAGCAAGCAAGTTTGAGGTATAGTTTACTTTATAAGTTCGACAGGCCTTTTTATTGACGTTAACATTTCATTTATAATATTGAGGTGTTGTTTCTTTAAGCGTCTTTAAAAATTTATTTATTTTTTAGAAAGTAGGATCATGTATCTATGAAAACAGTGATGCTGTGGTAGTTCTTTGGCGATTAATGACTGTCAAATTATATCATCAGGTATGAATTAAACAGACATTTTTATGTTATCATTAATTCTTGCTGAGAAATACAATGTCCTGATCTTAAGTAGTTTTATTTAAAAATGTTCCTTATAGCAAGCAGATGTCGTTGAAGGAGCACTGGATATTCATCTTGATAAAGATGGGCGTATTTATAAGATTCATAACCGACCGGTAATTTTTTTGCTAGATTAATTACAGCTCAGATGTCTTTCTGCATTGTTTCAACATCTATTTTGCTTAAACACGGTTAAATCGAATTTGGATAATTCTGGTTTAATTAATTTTTTTTAAAGATAACTCGGAATGATTACGAACATGCTGCTATCCTATCAAAACTAAAAGAAATTGGCAAAACTGGAACCAGCGAAGGTCAGCAGTGATCTCTCGTGTATGGAATGTTGATTTCGTTCATAACTCTGCTTAAAATTTTATTTTTCATTTTTTTTTCTTTTTTTTTTTTTTTTTTTACTAGGGAGAGTTGGTTTCACGCATGTTGCAAACATTGATTGCGACTGAGGGCCACTGCTACATTTATCTTGTTCTCTTTGCTTTCTTTGGGGAGAAAAATGATGTGCTGAGTAAATTTGCTTACATAATCATTGTCAAATTTTCTTGTTTTTGCATCCCGCGAAATATGTTTTTTTTTTTTTTTTCATCATTTAGACCATTCATTTTTTCAACATTTTAAATAAATTTCAATTATACATCATAAGTTGCTGAATTTACAGCAATTGCGAAAGAAGCGGTTGTTTTGGATATTAGGAATAAACTTGCTATATTTTCAAGCATAGACTTTCCAGACAGATTTTTTTCCTATTGCTTTCTCTCTTTCAATCCACTGGACGTGAATTTCCTGCTTTTTGGGTGATGTACTATGCGTGTGATTCATCATGGAATTACAATCTACTTTGCAGCTTTATGTACAATAATACAAATGCGAACGATATGGCGATATTTATTGCATCTTACCGCTTCATCCTCCACTTATTTTTTATTTTCACGTACATACAGTAGTGAAAGAGGCAGCAGAGGACCTGAGATGTTTCAGTTAGAACATATACGGAAAAGATTGGAAATGACGGTAACAGGCGTTTCATTTATTTTATATATAGAATTTATCTGGACATTTTATCCTTGTTGGAGACTGGCAGAGAGCAACATTTTTAAGAAAGGAAGTACAGTTTATGTTATATATATATATCGTTGTATATTAGCAGATAACTCCAAAAATGGTTTTGAAATTATATTTAATATTGGATGTGAAATTTAATTGGATTGTCGTACCAGTTCTTAATTTTATCAGAACATAGCTATTTGAAAAAAAATATATATATATAGATATGTACAAAAGTTATATTTCAGGCTCCACGATTCTTTCGGGAACAACCTGATTATACATTTTACAGGCCAGATGTGGTGTACAGGGATGAGATTTCTCAGATGACTATTACGTGAGTCATTTTATTGTGCTAAGGTTTCGTTACTTTTCGTATGGATGATGCAGTGCCGAGATTTGTTGGAGAGATCCGCATAATTTCGAAAGTATGTAACCCAAAACGGTGTTTGTAATAAACATTGCACTTAACAGTTATTGGCTGACGGAAGTTTTCTTTGACATTTCTTAGATATCCTATTTTTTTTTCTTTTTCACTAGTAACGCTTAATTTCTTCTGGCACTGATAGGTTATCAAACTAGAAATTAATTGAATAGTTAAACAATTTTATTAGGTGGTTCGGTTTCCTATAGCTATCTTGAGCTTATTTTTTTTTATCTGATATTCCAGTGTAGTTTTGCCACAAACAGAAGACCAGTCATAAAGGCCTTTAGTTATATAACTTGATTTTTACAGGAGTCGAAGCAAACTCATGGCTTATTTTGGTTCGATTAGTGTATTGTGTCTGTTTTGTTTTCCTCACATAGAAATGGAAGTAAGTGCAACTGGTAACTGTTTTACCGTAATTCCTACTCTCCAGTAATGTATTCTAAAAAAACTGGTCGTTGCAGGTTTTAAATATATTACCGATCTCAGAAGATGGTACGGTACGGTTACGGTGGCGTGTGAAACATGTCTCATGGATAAGAACTTTGCTTAATCCTATGTTATTCAGATATGAATATCGTATCAAAAGGGTAACTTATTGTTTTTGGCTGGCTTGTTCCCTTCAACATAAAATCAAAAGTATATATTGAAGTCATTTCTGAATTCACATTTCAGTTAAAATGGTATGATGGCCTTACAATATTTTATGTTGGTGAAGATGGACTTGTTTATCGAGTTGTTACTCGCAGAGTAAGTATTTTACCAAACACTAGTTTTGTAATTACTTGAATGTTTGAAATGTACCCGCTGTGAAGTGCGACGTACCAGTCCTGTTCGGTTATCAACAGTTGTAGTGTCCCAAGATTTGTTTCATCCATTTCGCTGTAGGATATTGTCTTTATCATGATTTTGCAGACCATTGATGATGAACAAAAAAGTACTCAAGCAAATCGACTTGCCGATCTAGTGCAAAAAGTTGGTGTGATGCCGAAAGGTTCCACTGCATTTTTAACCAGGCAGGCACAGAGCCACATTTTGACTCATTAAGTATATTTCCATGTAGTTGGAAATCTGCAGAAATTGTATTTATAGGAAGTCCTGTACTTCCACCATTTTCATTGCTATATTAATATGTAGTTCAGCCTAGCGGATGTTTGCAGCTATCAAGGAATTAAGTAAAATTTCGCTCATATTAATTGCTTTTTCTTCAAAAACTCATCTTAGTTAGTAACTTTAATACAAAGCATCACTAAGTCCATAGTTTTCAATGAATTTGGTGAATTTATATATGAAGAAATTTTTACATGACCTTATAATAGTGTTTATTCACTTCCAGATTTCAAGTTTCGAGAAATCCTTCTTCATGTCGTATGAGCAATAGTGCCTTTGCCTGGATGGTGGTAGAGGCAGGTAATTCTGACCCCCCATTTAGTTTCCTAAACCATACACTTTTCATGCTTTCCATATTGTTTTCCAAAAAATTTGACGTGCCAATCTTGTTCCTTAGTAATTAACAATTCTTTTGATTTTCAAGTGAATTTATTTTTCATTTGTTACTTGTGTATTTTTGAACATATATATTGATTATATGTTAAAAGGAAGAGCAGTTTCTGTTTTTTTTCCGCCTTATAAAACTTTTAGCAGTATATAGTTTATTTACCTGTTAATATAAACTGAGTAATAAAAAGAATGAAACGATACAAAATTGATAGAGAGAGTGGAGGAAATGAATGAAAAGAACAACTGAATATATTGGAGTTTCTTTTTCATCTATGTTTTATACTTCACCCTTCCCAGTTTTTTATTTCTCTGAGGTGTCGCGATTTTAAAATTCACATTTTACACGTTGTAATTAAATCTCCTTTTTCAGCTTTTAATTTCGCGATCCAACAAGTTATGTTCCGCAAGTACGGCCCGTGCTGCTCTTCGTTCTTCTCGACTGTACAAATGAAAGAACTTTTTTTTTTGCTTCCCTCGCTTTTCACTATCCAAAATCCATTTTTCTACAACCTGAAGTGCACCAGGCTAACGTTAACAGGAGTTCGCTTCTTTATATCTGCTAGGAAATATTCCACTACAATTCAATCAGACGGTACTGAAGTCATGTGAGACATTACTGGCTCAAAATTTGTTTTAGTGAATTATGAAAAGTATAAAAATTATGGTTTGATTCGGAGTATAGAACTGAACAAATTTGAAATAATATGATAAATTACTTGAAGAGTTTCTTTGTCCTCATTATGGTTCCGATACATATCACCAACCAAGGTGTTAAAATAAGGTATATGCTTCTCGAACGCTATTTTCCACCCAAAGTCGTTTACGTAGACATCACGAATTACATTTGCCATAATCCTTAAAGGCATCGTCACCGGTGTTTGACCCAAACTGAAACATAGCTCTAAAACTTGAAACTCACTAGGATAATCTTCGCAACTTGCCACTCTGTTTGCTCGGTTTTAGTCATAGAACGATAGTAATACATAGTGAAATAATGAGAGTAATATTCACTACAAAGATAACATTAAAAATTTCTGCTTACTTTAAAAATTGAGCAAGAGGCAGTTTATAAGAGTTCAGTTGTTCGACATTAGCAGCTTTGAATGCAGAATTCATTAATTTGTTGTCCGGAGTGGCACACAACACGAATGCCTTGTACTTCGAGACGGGACCAGGTAGATATTCTGCAGCCCGCTGGTTAATGTAAGCGATTTCTTCTGCAAACAGTTTTCCTAGTATTAGTAGTAGGGGGTAGCTGATGATACCAATATTTGAATTAAGACTCCTAACAGTGTGAAAATGGCAAAGCAGTGATTACAGCACCCATGAAAAACTATGACTTGTGAAAACCCCCCGCAAAATAACCATCAATTTCTCTAAAGGCTATATATTTATGGAGATGAGGAACCGATTTAGTAATAGACTACATATCTTAGGGACTGAGTAAACTTTCATTACTGAGGAAAAAACGACAAAACAGGCAGCGTAAAAAGCTGCTGAAATCATACCGGAGCTCATATTGCCCAGACATTCTCGAATTGTGGCTGATGTAACAATGGGAACAAATGGAGCACAGATAAGTTTCCTTGTTCTTTCGTTGCTTGTCTCATGGTTAAGTTCTTTCGCAAAGTTTCCTTTATTTTCGTTTGCAATATACGGACGATATTTTGGCAGACAGCGTTTTCGAAGCCATGAACTTAACATCAATCATGATCTGGACTAAATTTAACTCCTTTAAGGGATTTCTCTCTCAGGCCATTTAACGAGAAATTTTTTCTAGACAAAAAAAGGTGGATCTTTCGCTGAAATTGAGTTGTATTATATAATTTTGCATTCTAGTGGCACCTGCTGACAACATTAATTACATATACAAGTTCCGAAAAAAGAATTTAAAATTTACTTGACAACATCTTCAGCAATGTCGATTGAACCGTGATAATTTGCAAAAACTACCGGGAATGGATTTCTCTGCAAGCTGTTATCAAGCACTAAATCTTTCATTTGCCTGAAATTCACCACAACCATAATTATTCGCTAAAAAACTTTTATATTTATAAAAATTACAAAAACAATCTTTTTGCTTTCTTATAAGAACAATTTATAACGATTTTGTAAGAAGCACACTTCCCTAACAATAACTGATGAATAAACAGGTAATGAAACAAAGCAAAAGTTTAGCAAAACATTAAAAAATAAAAAAGAAGAAATTTCTCACTGCATCTATCACAATAAAAAAAAAAATGCAAAACCTTGAAATGAATGCACCACCCCCCAGCAGGAAACAGTTAACTGGGAGACAGGATTTCGTGAATCATTTAGGAAATACGGTTTTATTTGCGCGAAATAAGTGCTTTTAAATTCAATATAAGGTAAAATAAATACCTTGTCAGGGCCCTTTTTGACATATAATTCAAATCGGCTAGATGACAACAATCAATCAGCAATGGCGGAAATGAGTCTTTACAGCGCCATGCGGCTAATAATCGGCAACCGAAGAGCTCATATGTGAATCCTTTAAAAAGTATTTTTAATATATAGTTACAGACACACAATAATGTTTTTTTATTTCATGTTACGCAAACGACTTTTTCCCTTTCAGGCCAATTTCATTCTCATTTCGATTGTAAAAATTCACGAACAAATGTTTGAATACTGATAATAATACTTTAATAATTTCAAAAAGGTGATGTTACTGGAAGCTATGTGAAATCATTTAACTAAAATACTTTTAAAATCTTCTCTCCCGAAGTAAAAAAGAGCATTGGTGGAAAAACCTTCATTGGTCTCCATTTCTCGATCCATCTGAAAAACACGATAAGAAATATTTAACATTTTACTTAAACTCTTAGACTGTAAATAAACTAAACAAACATTTTAAGAGTAAAAGTCTTTGTAACATATCTCCAGAACAGCAAAAGTACAAGTGATGTAAAAGGACCAAACTCTCGTCATTACTTGTAACTGTTAAATTAGACTACAGTAACAGTTTTGTTACCAATAATTTAATAAGCGTACCTTTATCTTCTGCTTCTCTTCAATTTCTTTCCTACTTACATAAAGCTGGTGCAGGTAGCAACACCTCTCAATAACATTTGTTATTTGAGTGTATTTCATCCAGTTGTTGTCTGTAAAATAAGTTGGTAACTTCTTTTCAACTGCCCCATACAGCAATTCCAATTCGAATAAAAGACGCAAAAATATATTTTTATTCTTAGACTTTGCAATTAAGCAAGGTGATGGACGTACAGCACACGGTATCGTCACGCTAATTTCATTTTCCTGCAAGAAACGATAACTTATACTCCTTAGCAATCATATTCGCTCGGTGTTCGGAAATTTCCCTTCTAAAATCACACTTCTAATGAATTGCACTCTGTGATTTCTTATTGCTAAATATCTTAAATAAGTACGAAAGTAGAGAATATTGTTCAATACGCTAATACTATAACGACTTTTATTGTTTAAAAAATTTTTGGGAATGAAAAAAAGCCAAGAACACAAAGATCATTAAGAGAGAAAAGACTTATGTTTGATACCATCATTTCTATTTACAACAAGCATCTGAAACCACTAATCTTAAGAGGAAACGAACTGTGGAATAGAGAGAGTTCTGCCGGCGAACATGAAAATTCGTTGCTGCTGACGTGCACTGAATCGTTCTACCCAACAAAAAACCACACATGGAAGTAATCCGTGAAAGTTTGGCCATCAAATTCTGAAAATACAAAAAAAAAAAAAATACAATTACATATGATGGTTTCTGGACAAACAAGGCAGGAACGCACTAACCGGAGTCATTTCTGAATAAGAATATCAGACAGCTGAATCATTTTTAAACTCGTATGAAGATCAAGAGGTCGTTCTTTCTCAGCATTTATAATAAAAACAGTTTTTTATAAAATATCCAGAAAGAGTGACAAAAGATTTTTTACTGACCAAATTGTTCGATTCTAACAAATGGATGACCACTTCAATAAATTGCCAAAAACGACTGCTTCTAATAAAACATATACCTGATTTCCTTTCTCTTTCTTAGGAAAAAGGTAGAAGGGATAGTTAATACTTCGAAATTGTTCCTTCTTTCTTCTAACCGTTAAATTCTTTAAATCCACAGTCACTACCTCATGAATCCACAAAATCTTCCAGGTCAAATCAACGCACTTCGTGCAGCTAGTGCGGCATGCAACTAATTCTGCAACTCTAATGCCAACTTGGAGTGGCGTCTGCGGGAATCAGATGGCATTCTCGAGATGCAGGAATAAAGAAAAATTATGTCAAGGGTAGAAAAGACCAACAGTCACCCACGAGGAGATAAAATCACAAATTTGTTTTGCTGGGATTTCCAATGGAAATTTTACGAAGTTTGAAAATTCAACATTGACATTGAGATGTTGCAGTCATTTATTGATTAAGTCAGAGATGTAATTCTTTACGATATTATTTCATGTCTGGAAAAGTAAACTGACAACTAAAATTAATTAACTGGTTAAAAATTGATCATATCAGGTGGCCAAATATGACAACATTTTTGTTTTAAATTTCAGAAAAGGAGGAATTAAAATGGTTGCAACACTGCTGAATAATTTATGAAATTTAATTATTCCTAAATAGAAAAAAAAAAAATTCTTCATTCTTAACTGGTCGAACTGAGACGTTGTTAGGCGACTGATCGACTCAAAATTATAAGAACTGCGGTAGGCATTGCTATTTCTTTTGTAAAAAAATTTCTCAACAACATTAACTGCCTGCAGCAATGGAAATTACAGTCTTTCTTTTCTAATGAGACATTTTGTTAAGAAAAAAAGCCACCATTTTTCAATCGAATTTAAATACTATAAAACTTTTTTGGAGTTTAACTATTCAACTTTGACATAATCATAAATAGTCAGTTGTCATGAAAAAGTTAAAAACTGCCTACGTTAAATTGCTTGAGCTGACCTTTCTCTTTCCACTGCTTTATTTTCGCTTTTGTCTCTTACGAAGTTTTTTTTCTCAATACTTTGTTGCAAACTACTATTGCAAATTACAAACTACCAAACTACTATTAGGCCAATTTAATTTAATCGCCCATATTTCGATCAAATTTCTGGAAACATTTGTGATTTCCATTCATTTATTTTGGTTTATTTTACTCATTTCTAATGTCATCCTAGGATGCATGCTCTAAGATATGAAATTGAATGAAACCAATTATTTATTTTCAGTTGACGTTTTTGTAAGCTTTCAAGTGGCTGCTTTTAATTTATTTGTCTTTTTTGGTATCGGTTAAATTGTTCAATCTTTCTTCCTTAATTTACGAAATAAAATTCACATTTCAAGTTTTTATTTGATATTTTCGTTTAATGAAAAAACATGATTCAATAAAAAAAAAGATTCACTTTATGATGATCGAAGTAACATTCAATTTGGAAGTGCTCTGACGTGCAAAAAAGTCTTAGATATGGCGCAGAAATTGGACTTGGACGAATTAATCTGCAAGTTATTGAATGTTGGCAGCCCGGGATGTAGTCTAACAAAAACTGTTAAAGAACAAGAAATTATGCATTTATGCTCCTTGGCCAAGGAAGTCTTCCTCTCTCAAAACTCATTGATCGAAGTTGATCCACCAATCCGGATTTGTGGTGATACCCATGGCCAATATGCAGGTTGGATAACTTTTCGGAATATTTTTGACTAAATGAGTTGAATAACATGTGGCCAGATCAAGTCTCAATCATTGATCGATTAATTCATTGTATTTCCAAAGTACTCGCATTTTTGTTAAGAAGGAAAGCAGTAGTGATTATGAAAAGCAACTCACTGCCTATTTGTCATTGCAAATTAGTTATGATGATCATATAGATTTCACTTAGAACCATCAGTTCTGTGGGATCTTCAAAGATTTAAAGTAATTTCATGTTGTTTTATTCTCTATAGCGTGGTGCTAAAAATGAAATGTTTGGAAATTAAGATTTGGTTTATTTACAGATTTACTTCGATTATTTGATCGTGGTGGCTTCCCACCTTTCGTCAATTATTTATTTCTCGGTGATTATGTAGATCGTGGAAGGCAAAATCTTGAAACTATATCACTTCTTCTTTGTTACAAAGTACCATTCTTTATTTGACTTTGACGTATTGATTTTTCCTTAATATTTTGACTTGGATATTTATGTTTAACAAAACATCCTTTTTTTATATTATATTATATAATTGCGATCGTCGCTATATAAAATATAAAGTTTTTTTTATTATTATACAATTTGTAATTTTGTTCTATCCGTTTTTTTTTTTTTTATATTATATAATTGCAAATAACACTTAAATGAGTGCCATCATCATAATTTAGATTTTCGATTTCTGTTTCTTTCACTGCGTAAAATAATTTTGAGGTGAAATATTCGGAAAATTTTTTCCTGCTGCGTGGGAATCACGAATGTAGCGTGATCAACAGAGTTTACGGCTTCTTCGAGGAGTGCAATCGTCGCTATCAGAGTGTACGATTATGGCAAACGTTTCAGGTTTTCTAAGCAATGTTTCTTTCCACTATGAAAATAAATCTGATTCGCAATTTTTAATTGTTTTTCCGAAGAACCATGACCTCCGAATGTTGCAAGCAACAACTTCAATTCAGCGATTTTTTAAATAACAGAACTTTCTGAAGCATGTATGCACCTCGTACGATGTTGTCCTTCCAGTTAACGCATTATATACGTGGGTTTGTAGATTACTTCACTTACAAGGTCACGTGAGTCATGCATACATGGGTAAATATAAATCACGCAAATCACGCATTAGTACAAATATCCACTTCAGTTTTTTTATTTTGTTGCATTTACCATTTGCTTCAGGAAGTATTTAATACAATGCCATTTACCGGCCTAATTGCGGGCAAAATTTTATGCATGCATGGCGGCCTATCACCGCAATTGAAGAGTATCGATCAGCTACGACAAATCACTCGACCTATTGATCCTCCAAATCCTTCTATCCATATTGATTTGTTATGGTTGAGTTCCGTCATTTCTGAAGAAATAAAAATTTTTTCACTTAAAAAAGTTGAGATTAAAATTAATTTTAAATAACTTTTGCTAGAAGAGAGAATAACTCCAGTTTTTCGATCAATCTATTGCCTCACTAATCACTTTCATTTGTTTGTGAAAAGCGAAAATTATAAAAATAAGCATTAAAGAACAAGTCTGATGCTAGGTCAGATCCAGACCCATCTGTAAAAGGATGGCAGGCAAACAATCGTGGATTGTCTTACACGTTTGGCCCAGATGTTGTCATCGAAATGTGTCAAAAACTGGATATCGATCTGATTGCTCGAGCACATCAAGTTGTTCAAGTAGTTTATTTCAGGATTTTCCTTTTGTACTAGAAAATATAATGAACTGATGAATAGTGACTTTCGCAACAATTCAAACTAGTACCAAGTTCTCAAAGGATCGTTAGCATAGAGACCCTGAAGATTTCTTAGTATCAAGCCCCAGAAAAATCCTTACCCTGGGCTTATCAATCACTTATTAATAGATTTCCATGCAGGATGGTTATGAATTTTTTGCGAATCGTAAATTGGTGACAATATTTTCTGCGCCTCATTACTGCGGGCAATTTGATAACGCAGCAGCTATGATGAACGTCGATGAATCACTTGTTTGCACATTTCAAGTTCTCATCACTACTTCATTCAGATTATTTTAATCGTTTTCTCCATAAGATTAATTAAGTTTGCTCTGGGAAATAATCCCCAACAGTTTAATTCCTATAAGTTCACTTTTCGTACTATTATTTCAATTCGAAATTATGAATACCGGAATTTTATTTTCTTTAGATTCTTCGTCCATCGATGAAATGTGGAAAAATTATGCCCAAATAGAAACAAAAGATAAGAAGAATGTAATGTTCGTCCTACTTTCTACTATTAATATTAATATATATACATATACATGTATAGAATTTTCAACATTAATACTTATTTCTATATATATGCATGTATTCATTTATAATAAGATAGCACATATATATAATTATATGCAATTTAGCGTAGCACGTTATATGTATATGTATACACTACCTTAAATTAATAGAACAGAAGATTACACTTAGCTGAGAATGTCAATCTCAGTTTTTGGAGATATTTTCAGTAAAAAAATAATAACTATACAAGTTACTGTACTCAAATTTAATATTCGTCAACATTTGGTAGTAACATTATCATTTTATCACACAATATATTTTCTAACTGCTAAAGATAACTTATTTAGAGGCAGAATTTTTAAAAATGGAAGTGTTATTAAACTATTATTTTTTTGTAAAATATTTCTTGTATGAAACAAAATTGTGACAAATTTTATAATTTCTGCATGACTTCAACATTATTGTCTCTGACCTTCTAAAGGATTGTGTTCAAAGCAACAATTTTAAGCTTCCATTTTTGGCATTTTGAATTTTTCAAATCTGGTAAGTCTAAAAATATAAAATTAAACTTTATTTTCAAAAGAAAAAAAAAATGAACAGCTGTTAGACCAATGAAGAATTTATACAAATAGTATTAATGTTAATATATTTTTGAATTATTGCTTGAATCTATCCATTCAAAAGTTTACTGTGTAAATGTACACTTCTAAATATCAAAAAGCATATTCCACAAAAATCTATTTTGTTAAGAAGAGATTCATCCAAAAACATTCTATTTAGTTATTTCTTAAAAATTATTGGTTTTTACATAATTTTTATTGATTTTTACATAATATTTTCTAGGAATTAAACAGTTTCATAGCAAATTTAACTTCGTTAACTTTGTTACTGTCAACTTGCAGATGCAAATATATATTTAATACTGCAGTATTTTAAAAAGCTTTATATATTGTAATTGGTTCCTTCATCAACAAAGAGAGTAGCGCGATGATTCGATTTTATTCCTAAATTAATAAATTTATGTAATACTTACTACAAATATTATGAATATGTCTTAAATAAACTTCATAAAAGATAAATTTTTTTTAGAATAATAATTGTAATTTGCTGGATATCTTTTGATTTCTAATTAACTTTTCCCGAATGTGAAGCAAAAATAGGAAGCATCCCAGTTTATTGATAACATCAGCAACATCCTTGATAGTAAATGGTCTCATCAAATAAGTCAATTACTTTTTATTATTAAGACATTGATAAGAATTTTGATTAGAAACTAATTTTATTTCAAAAGAAGAAGATAAGTCTAAGAAGTTTATTAGAGCATGAGTGATGAATTGGACTGATTATTAATGATCATTCTGAGAGGAATTATAACATAATGAAAAATAGGGAAACGCATTAAACATTACCAAGCATTGCTTCAAAAATGTATGTTATCTCGAAATATTTAGTGATCTATACTAACTAAAAGTTTTAATCAAACAATGAAATTCGTTCAGTACAATCTTTTCTTATTTATCTTCTCTTGTACAATTAAATGAAACTTGAGAATGATTTCTCATATCTCTTTAATCGGCACTTCTTTTCCACGTTCAATGTCTGTTCTGCAAAAATCCTTTTTTTTTTTTTTTTGAATTAAAACATAAGTAAAATTTTAAAATATTCAAAGTTTTAAAATGAAATATTCAATTAATAATCATTGTAGCCAAGACTGTTAAAAGCACTTATGTCATCGGACAGCATTAGTCGCTAAAAACCGAATGCAACTGAAATTTATCAGTTTATCAAATTAATCAGCTAAATTTATTGTTTCATGGGTTTAAGAAACAACTAACCCATCAAGATTACTCTCATTAATTCGTCCTTTTGCTCCGCTTTCGCCTTCCTTGGGCTAGAGCTTTGTAAATGAATTGAATTTCAACAAAATTTTCGGAAGAAATTTTGACATTTAAATCTATCACTTAAAAAAAATTAGTGAAGTTCGTTTTTTATAAAGATTTTTATTAAAACAACAATACTTGATTCATTTGTTCCCTAGCAGTCTTTAGGTCTGATTTCTTTCTGACAATCGGCTCATAAATTTCCTTTGCAGTTTGTGCATCAGTTTCATCCACTAAAGATAGCATTTATTCGTTAATTAGTTTATTAACAATTTACTTTTGCTACGTGTCATCAAATAATTACTCATTTAATTCTTTGCAAAAACGAAATTAGAAATTTTAGAGGATTTCATATTACACGTATTCGAAATTGGTCTTTTAATTCAAAATTACTTTGCCGATTGTTGATAGTTTTTTTACCAAATCTAATGCATTCATCTTTTTTTAGCCTGAAAAAAGAATGTTATTTGTTTAATCAAAAAAGTTAATTCAAAAAATAGTTGAAAATTTGAAACTAATATTTTAAATTTCTTCATTACAATATTTTTTTAAATGTTTTAATGTTGATTTTTATTTAATTTTTATTTAATAAACGTTATCTCTCTTCGTGCTGTTTTTTTTGTTCATGTGATCGTTGTCTCTCGAGATTCAACACTGAACGAAATTTTGCTGAGCTGCAACTTGCTGAAAACTGTTTTATTCAAATCTTTTATGCATTCGTTCTTCTGTTTTGTCAAGAAAAAATTGTTACACGATTTATTTTCACATCATTTTGTAGCCTGAATCTAATATCTTTAGTGCCACAAAAAAAAAATTATAAAAGCTTACAGGGTTCAACAGCTGCGACTCTGTCAGTTTCAACCTTGAACTGATTTTTCTGGCCATTTACTACTTTTTCTAACAGTGGACATTCCGCTGATATCAGAATTATTGACGTGAACTAAAAACTTTTCTAACTTTCAATTAGCCAATTAAAACTTCGATAAAAATTTTTGATTTCTGCTTTATTATTATTATTATTGTAAGAACCGAAAGAAGTAGAATATTTTGCTTATTTTTTGTCAGAGTTAAAGTTCCCGAGTTAAAATGACAAGAATGGTTTGATCCTCCATTAATATTTTGTTCTGATTCGAGTTGATGCTTTTTGTCGCAAAATTAGCAGAAGCACAGTAACCTGCCAAGATACAGTACACAAAGTAAAGTATGCACGCCAATCACTGGAATGATAATGCATATCAAGTATGACACAGCTGGACCAGAATAACTCAATATAACCGCATGTTAGTTGCACCCAACCAAATATTATCAAATTTTCTGAAAATTTATGACGTCCTTTAATTATCACTAAACATTTCCTTAAATTCAAATTAATTGCCTAATTCGATGTTTTTCTGCTTGAATGCATTTAATACCTTACCTTCATGTTGGTCAGAACACAATACTGGAAAAATAGGAATGAGTAAGAGTATAGCCATAAGAGTCATAGGCCATGGACTCAAATATTCAACAATACTTACTGATAATGCACTCACTATATATAATATAACAATAGTAATCTGAAATTGTGGCCAAAATTATCTAGATTCATATTACTTTCTTTTTGAAATTTTAATTTTTTTTTTTAAAGTAAGGAATAATTTACCTGGAAAGAAATGGCCCAGTCAAATAGTGTCCAGTCGCTTAGCCTATGAATGAAATCTCGTGGAGTTGTTCGTCCGACGACAATGTTCTTTAAATATACTTGAAATTTGCACATGGAAAACCTCTCGCTATTATCACCTAAAACTTTATTATTAAATTTTATTGGCTTGGCTAAACATAAATTAAAAATGATAAATCAACTGACGATTGGTTCTTTTTCAGTAGACTAACGCTTGCTTGGCCAAATTTTATATTAATTATTAAATCAAAATGTACTTTACTTTATATTTTGAGTGTTTTGGATAGAATGCATGATCAATTCTACGTTCTATCAATTCCTTTTCGACTAAGATATAATGAAATGTTCAGCAGCAAATGAAAAGATTCGACTCCAGGAAGGTAGAAGAATACATCATGCTTGCAATCAAAAGATTTGCATTTCAGGTTATACCTAATCCAAAGATCTATAGCATCAGTTTAGGATTAAATTTCGGTAAATCGTAAGCATAAATTATGCTGAAAATGACATTTTTTGCTAACATGCCTTTCCTGCAACCCCACATCTTCACTTTGTGTTACCTGAGGTGTCAACTCGAACTGTAAACCTGGTATGTGGTTCTTTACTGCACTTGTTGTCCAAATTTAGATATTTTATACAGTTTATTGACATTTCCAGCAAAAATTTGCATAATTTCGAGTTAATTCTGTCATACAAATTAAAATTATTATTGAGAAGTAACGGAAATATCATGTCTGAAAATTTTCATAATTTATTATTTTTCGAAGTTAATCTCGGCAGAAACAGTTTTGGTGAACGTTGTATCCTTCTGGGTAGTGGCCTGTGGGAATCTCCCTCAGAGAATTATTGAAGCTATTGTAAGATTCTGGGCGAGTTAATAACCTTCGAGTATCTTAAATGAAACGAATTTTTTTCCTTTTTCGTTTCTTTTTGCTTTTCCCTGCTTTTGCTGCATTAACACCTGAAAAATTGCTTCCACACTGGCACAATGAAGAGATTTTCTAATAATAAAAATTTGAAATTCTATTCAATACTGAAACTAATGAGAAAAATTTGTATGATTAAAAGAGAAGAACGATTCCCAACATAACTGTTTCGCTATTTTGTGATTTACAATAAATTTTCGAAATGGAAAAAATCTTAGTTGGAATTAAAACAATTTAAAGTACCGTAACATCGATTACTAATTTGTCGCCTGCAAGAGTCCCAAATACCATAACCAGCCTTCCAAGGGCAAGAACATGTTTCAACGGCTGGACAAAATGCTAATTCTGCAATAAATGACTTCCAAATTTTTTAATTCAAATTAAAGTTAAATCAAGAATTGTGGAAGAGCATTTCAAAAATTATGTAAATTGAAATAAAATTTGGAAATTTTATCAGCTTGTCGGCAAGCAGTTCTTTTCAGACCTACGTAGGTAAAAATATGTCAGATAAGAAGTACACGTACTGTCAGTGTAACAGAAGGGACAATCGGGATGCAAATGTTCAGCAATGCATACGGAACATCTTGCGTATCGGCACTCCAGTCTTCCCAAGTATGTTCTGTACTTCTTCTGACAGCGACGGTAGAAGTTGTAACCACGACATGCTCGTGCTATAACTAGCATGCACATAGAAAATTATTTTTCAAGTGAAAACTGAAAATCATTTTTAAATAAAATTATTGTTGTACTAATTACAAAACAGAAATACATTTTATTGCACATACTAAAATGAGAAAAATGACGATAAACAAAAGATGAAGCGAAAAGAAAAGAAACAAATAAGAACATTTATTATTTATTATCGTTGAAGAGTTTGACAACAGAAATTAAGTTCGAATAAATAGTTTGTAGTGCAGTAATTTTGCGCAGAATTCCAGTTGATATTTAGTGACATTTTGAGCAATTTCAAAACAAAATAAATATTGCGTTTGAAAAAGTTACATCTTCATTACACAATAAATCCCATAGTAAAAATAAAAGATTTAAATGAGTCCTGCTCCTTTTTTCCTTCTTTAAAAAGAAATTTTCCATTTGAATAATAACGAAACAAAAAGTTAGGCATTGTAATTATAAAAAAAAAAAACACGGAAAATGTAATTTAGTTTCGCGACGATTTTTATCTCTTCAGCCATCCACTTCCTTTTTAAAACAAAATGAACGAGAAAATTTATTTGTAGAAAAGATTTTTATCAATTTTCGGCATATCGTCGGCCTCTTTTTCGAGGCAAAAATGGATGTGATTTTTTTTTTTTTAAAAATAGGAAAAAAGGGAGGAATTTGCTTCAAAATTAATGCGTTTCAAAGACTCTGTTTTTTGAAAAAAAAATCCTGGCAATGTTTTGTTAAATTATTGCAATAAAGTTGAAGCAATTGAAGCATTTTTATAACAGCGCACAAAATTATTGAATATTAAAAAAAATTATTTGATAACAAAAATTATTGAATAAAATTATTTAAAATTATTTAATAATAAACAAAATATTACGTTTTCTTCGATTTCGGCCCAGTGAGATTTCATGTTGTTTAAGACCAACTTCTACATCATATATCGAATTTCGGCCAATTTTTGGGTCAACAAAGCGACCTTCGTCGAGATCAAAGCATATCTTTTTTCTATTTAAACTGAAATAAATCCTTTATAACCTCAATATCCTTCTTGTGAATAATGCTAGAATAGGAAGAATGGAAATTCTAACTCAGTAAATACAGGAATTAAAGGTCTATTTAGCATTTACTCAATAACGCTTCTTTTATCTTTACTTCTCACTTCCAACAATTCCCTATTAACCTTATTAAAAAACCGGAATTTAAAATATAAATTAAAAAATTAAATTGACTTCTGCAAACTTACTTAGAAGGCTCATTGGTGCAAATCAACTGAGAGGTGACGAAATTCTTTGATAAGAGGACGAAAAAAATGAATATAATGAGAAAGGTTGACATCTCATTGATACTTCCTCATAATGATTCGCCCAAAGAACTTCCGATACTCTTTAGATACATTTGATATTTTCGTCCTTTTTTGCTTCACAGTAACAGAATCCTTATGATTGGTACATCTAATAATGTGGCACCTACGATGGCAATGGTGTAGCATAAGAATGTTTGTTTGGAGCTAACAAAGAAGGGAAAAGATGACTACATTTTGAGATCTCATGGAACTCTTTGGCGGAGAAAAGCATTTTGGGATTTAAATCAGTAAGTTCAGAAGTTGATGACAAAATTTTGAATCATAATCTATTTCTTACATGGAAATAAACTTATATATTAGGAAATTTAAGTTTATCAATTTTATGAATAGCAATACGACCTTGATTAATTGTAAAAGCAGTAAAGTAGTCTTAATTAATTTCTAAAGTAATAAAAACTGCTATAAACAATTGCATATTTCTCTAAAAATGTGGGCGTTGCCTTCATCAAAAAGTACAATGTTTTCAAAAGATTCAAATATTCAAAATACGAAAGTTTTTAAGTTTTAAAATGTATTCCTTCTAAAATAAGCAATGATAACTCGTATTGCAAAGAAATTTGTAAATTTCTTTTTCAAGGAAAGTTGAATTTCCTCAAGAAAAGTTCTACTGAATAGAACCTATTTCAAATCGATGAAAAGAGAACAAATTAAATTGACTTTTAAACTATACAATTCACTCAAATATCAAAAGCATTTGCATAAGTAAAACTAATTTGGTCTAATCGAAATTCGAATTCATAAAAAATTAATGGTTGGGAAATGTGAAATAATGAATCATCTGTATGGAGAAGTTAGATCCGCTAGGTAACGATGAAATCTTACAGACTTATTACCAAAGGAAGTGAGAAAAAGTGAGTTAAGGCGAGCAACTGGTATTGACATTAGTGCTAGATGGTAAGAGAAAGGTTGACGGATGCTGAGATCGAGGTTGTCACTTTTAAAGCTTAAGTAAAGTTAATAAATGCGCTAATATTGAAGTGAAGGAGCATATGTTTTGAAGGAGGGCATCGATAAAAAGGTGACAAGTACTCCTTCTATATAAAATTTACTAAGAAAAATTTTTCAAATTCCTCAGAGCACTTGAAATAGAAGAGCAGGAATGATAGAGTAGACTAATAACATTCATAGTAACATTTCAGCTACTTCCAATAGATAAAAAACTCATTGACATCGGAATAATTGCAATTACTATTATTTCATTCGATCGATTTAGTTTGAACGTCGGCTGAAATTAGCATAAATAAACTGAATATTGTTAATACTTTTTGTTGGTATAATAAAGCAGGGAGATTATATTAATTAAACTAGCTTTATTTAATTTTCGAAGTTCTATTTGTTAAATTAAGTTG
This sequence comes from Setaria digitata, assembly GCA_003640385.1. Taxonomy (NCBI): domain Eukaryota; kingdom Metazoa; phylum Nematoda; class Chromadorea; order Rhabditida; family Setariidae; genus Setaria; species Setaria digitata. The sequence continues at coordinate 127,910 of RCAB01000146.1, forward strand.
ATAGTTATTTAAAGCAATTTAAATTATTTTCATAAATTTTTAACGCTTGTTTTGTAATGAGTTTCAGCTAATGCTATGCATGGCTAAAATTTCAGAGAACTTAATCCAAATTAATTAATTTAAATCGGATCAAAAATTCGAATTGATGCGATTCACTTCGAATTATTTGAAATAAAGTGAACTGAATTAAGTTTAGAACTATATAATCACAAATTGAACAATCATTAAAGTTCTAAATTTGAAATTTGAAATACTGAATGAAAATAAAAACTTTAATTCATGTTTCAAATAATCAATAAACTTTATATTGATGAGCACAGTTAAAATTTAAGTTTAAAAACTCCAAAAACCTAAAAAAAGAAAGCTTTTTAAATGCTCATAAAAAGAGCATACTGAGAATAAAAAGGATCATAGTAGCAGTTTGATATCCGGAAAAAATCGAAGTCATATAGTTGTTCCGAAAACAACAAAATCGTTAGCCGGAATGGAGGGAAGTAGCAAACAGAGTTGGAAATGCATTTTGATCAGATGAAGGTTGGTTGATTACTGTCTATCGCCAAGATTCTAATCTAATGCGTCCGTAGCATCAAGACATACAATTTGTTGTATTTGGAGAAGCGTACATTGTCGTACGCCTTGTACAGTGTCAATATGATTGATATAAGTTTCTGCTACGACTGGTTTTTTTCAATTTTTCACTTTTTTTTTCCTTTAATATACTTGAAAGTTTTATTGCCGTTTGTCTGTTGCTATTTTCGATTCATTAATCTCACTTTTAAAAAGGTAGGTAATTCTGTACAAGAAATTCCTGATAACTGCCACTTGATAATGGATATTACTAGCATCATTTAATAATAGACCAATAAGAATTAGAATTTTTCCTGGAAAAAAAAGAAAGGAACAGAATCCAGCAACACATGGGACTTGAATAATGAACAAATTATGCAAAATTTCATCATTAGAAATGAAATTCTCTACTTTTTTAAGTCTTTCTTAGGAAAGTTGGTGAAATTTAAATATGTTTTCTGCTTAAGGTTTTGTTTGATGATGTGAAGTTTTATAACCATTTTTTAAGAATTCAATCATGAAACAGTGAGCAAGACTTTCTATATAAATTAATCTAGTTAGACTATTAAATTGCAAAATTTTAAAACAATAATAAGAAAAACAACGCTTTCTTCAGTGATCCTGAAATATAAGCTATAAGTGGCCTTTGCATGTTCTAAAATGAGTGCTCAAAATTTCATGCATTCTGCAAAATTTTTGAGTTCGGAAAAGTCCGTGTCTCACAGCCTCTGTGAAATTTTCCATTTCAATCCTTTACGTAATTTGCGAGAGATTTCAATTCTTCAGTTTCAAAGAATTATCAATCACTAATTTAAATGTGATCATCTCAAGTTAACTGCAGCTACTTTTCACTGATAATTATTAGTGGTAAATCTCGAAAGAAAAAAGAATAAATGAGAAATGACAGATAACAGAGGTGTATTAAATAAGAAATTTTTTAAACTGTCGAAGATGAAAAGACACTGATTGAAATCATTTCGATATGATTTGTCTTAAGGGAGGAAGTGAGTGCAGTACAAAACTATGGATAATGAGGTCAAATCATTGAATGAGATGAAAATTTTTGGTTCTGGAATGATTCCAGAAGGTAATACTGATCATCTTTGATAACAGTTAATTAATGTTCTGTTGTCCTTAACATCAGCTCTTTTTCCTTTGCTTTTTCCTATCTCTTATTTAACGAATGACTTTAAAAAAACAGAAAGGAAAAAAAGCAGTTAAATTGATCCTTTCGAGGCTTTATTGATATCAAATTCCGCAGAAATGAATTTTCTCAAGGATCGAGAAATAATTTTAATTTATGAATATTTTTAATCAATCTAAAAAAATTAAATTTTATTAAAATTAAATTTCGAAAACTTAGAAAATTGTTGTAGTAAACCTTTATTTCTAAACTTAACACTGTTGTGTAAATAAAAGCAAAAAAAAAAACATGTACCTTTATTTCTTTGAACATTTTCTTACTGATTCTCTAACAGTGGTGCTAAACTAAAAGTTAAAAAGTCGGGAAATTTCGAGGACTTTCAAATGCTTTAAGTCTGATTTTATGCAAAAAAATCCATTGATAAGTTAGCGCTAAGCAGAAAAAATATTAACAGACTTCTTTTGCAACAACTAGTTTGTAGTTCCTTCCTTTATACCCATTTAGTGATCATTTCATTTTTTAATTTTATCCTTTCAAATTTTTCTCATTGGATAATTTACTGATAGAGATCATCAGAGAAGAAATTGCGTCGAATTTTTTCAAATTTCCTCAATTTTTCTTTCTTTACTTTAAAATAACACTCCATTGTTAACTGATATAAAAAGAGGTAACTCGCACAAAGGATACATTTTCGAAGTTTCGTTGTATTTTTTTTTTATTCTTCCCATTAACCAAACAATTAACAATAACAACAGCAAAACAACAACATCATCAACATTTTAATTTCGGTGATCTATCACGAACGACAAGATTTCATTTAGCGATGAACGGATGAAATCGTTGATGCTATGTAAATTTACATGCCAATTAAAAATTGTGACCTATTTACCGTTAATATGAACGGGTGGTGGGGGGTTCTTCCCTTATTTGTTGTCCTTAATATCAAATAGGAACACATCATTTCCAAGCCTTTTCCATCTTTCTTCCTTTGCTCTTCTTCTGATGTCCCAATTGATAGCCAAGCTATTATATATATGTATAAATATCTGTTTGGCAGTTGAATTACTTACGAAGTGTTTTGTACAATTAGTTGTTTCAAAAATTATGCAAACTTCAAAGGCTCCTCAAATTTTTAGTCTATTTCTGATGAGCAGTCTTATAATGGCTACTACATTAGCTGCTACTATTGATAACGAATTAATTGGAACTCCTGTGGTAAGCTTTTTCTATCATTTTTATCCCTTTTCATTCATTATGTTCTTACAGCACTTTTAGTAGTGATGGAAATAAATGAATTTTTTTTAGTGGTTCTTATTGGTTATTCAAACTTAATCATTAATTTACATCAAAATGACTTTTAAAAAAAAATGAAAAAAATCATAATTAATGAACAAATTGGACAAATTAAATTAAATCTGATGGATATAGCAAGCTAATCTTCCGAGCATTTCTTCCAAATCTTTCAAGAGTTGATTATAAACTTCTTGCTTTTTTAATAGCTTCGTTTATATTTTCCCTTAATTACATCTTAAAAAACGATGCTTTGCAGCATTGTTTAATAAATCACCACATTTTTTTTTTTTATTGAATTAGTTAACTTATTTGCAAAATAAGGTTTAGACCATTTGGACAATCAGTTTAGTAAATACATTCATAACAATGATTGACTGGTTTGCTGAAAGTTTCAACAGTTAATTTCAACAGTCCTAACAGTTTCAATTATTCAAATTAAGATCATTTTTAATAAGTGAGGCTGTCAAGAAAGCTTCGGTTATACTGAACTTTAAATTATTCAATTTAATCCATCATTTTTTCAAACTTTTTAAAATTATATATATCCGCTTGCAAAGCAATAGGAAGAGATCCATTACGTCTATACTGCAGGTAGATTGTGAGGATACAATGGTGTCGTTAACATTTAAAACCAAAAAGCCATTTACGGGACGTGTATATGTACGAGGATTAGCCGACGATGATCGGTGTTCACGAAATTTTGCGTCAAACGTCGATCAGAGCAAATTTTCGATGATGATTCAAAACGGTGATTGTACGATGCAACGGCAACGAGTCACCGGTTCTCTTGAAGTACCTTTGATGCCTCTAATTTATTCGAAACGCTTTGAATTTTAAAAGTTCACATAAATTGTGCATAATTTTAGGGTATCATGTTCTCACTTACGATTGTAGTATCATTCCATGGAACGTTTGTTACACGAGCTGATCGAGCCTACCGTTGCATGTGCTTTTTCCGGAATATTAAGCGGTTAACATCCGGTGTAGATATGTCATCAATTGGCACCACTGAATTACTAGATACGGTACAAATGCCCACTTGCACATACAGTATCCATTCGGGAAGTGCTGATGGACCAACAGCTGTGTATGATTTTTTTTTTCAAAATTTTCAATTTCGAGTTCAAAGCTGGCAATAAATTTATGTTGCACATATTGCAATCTCTTTACTTCACAATAATAAATTTATCTACTTCGGTTTTTGATAAAGATTTAGTTATGCATTGATTTCCATCGGTTAACTAATTTTATCAGAAATTTTTTGCGGGATAATTTAAATATAAATAACCACCGTACTTTCCAGATGAGATTTCCATCAAGTATTTTAAATGTTTTAAAGTTAGAGAATTTCAAAATAGTTCAATATATTCGTTAACCAATTGAAGTTATGGACAAGTTGGTGAAAAAATTTACCACGTTTGGGAATGCGATGATGATACGCAAGGATTTCTAGTACATTCCTGCTTCGTTAACGATGGACGAGGAACACGTTTCGATTTGGTACTTGATTCTTTCTTTTTCTCAAAATTAATGTCATCCAATTGTATTCACGAGGACATTGACTTGATCAAGTATATTTTAGCTTGACATGGACGGATGTGCAATTGATCCGATCATTCAACCTGATGTGCAATATAACACAGGCCTGACAAGAGTAAAATATTATTATATTTATAAAAAAATTGCAACAGTTGCAATTTCAATGTTTACAGCAAGTAAAAAGAGGGTAAAAAATAAGGAAGTAGTTTTCAAGAGACAGATGTAAATAGTAAAAAAACAAACCTTTAAAAGTGTTTTAAAAAATTCTTTACTATGAAAAAATTGCAGAAAAAAGTTATTACTTTCACTGTAAAAAATTCCTTTTTTTACTTCCATCTAAATTTTCATCAAGTTTGAGCTAACTGAATTCAATCTAGTTTAAACTGTTTGAAACAAAGGCTCATTTCCATGTCACATATTTGATTAAATGTTAGTACTTACGCAATTCCAAACAAAATTAAAGGAATAAATTGGTGGATTGAAAATGAATGAAAATTAAAACTTCGTTAAAACTAAAAGAGGCACTTCAAAAGTTTAATTTCTAGGCAGTAGTTGAAACGTGGGGTTACAAGTTTAGTGATACCTCGGTCCTCAACTATCAGTGTGTCGTGGAGTTATGTAAGAAAGCAGCTGGTGAATGTGATGGTCTTTCGCCACCTACTTGTACTGGTGGTAATCGAGTTCGACGTCATGCTGGCAACAATTTTAGGTTTCTCTTCTAAAACGTCAACTTACGAACTATTGCTAACATATCAATAAGTGAAGTCTCGCACTCACTGATAAGTATTACTTGAAGAATAAGTATTTCAAAATTTACTTTATTTTAGTGCTTCTTTGGAAAGTAAACAACAAGACAGATCAGACTTACGCAATGCGCATCAGATAGATCTCACTGCTAGGCTAAGCATGCTGGAAAATATTGAAGAAGATGGAGTATCTGATCCTCAATCAAGGCATTTAGTGCGGCAAGCAGCGCAAGTAAAGATTTCACGGCATTTTTACACTCTTTTAATGAATCTAGCTCAAGGAAATGATTTCATAGAAAAATTCAAATTAAATTTCAGTAAATGTTTTCTATATTAAAAAAAAAAAAATTGCTGACCAATTTTTAATCAACTACAGGATTTCAAATTCATAAAATACTGTCATTTATTACCATGGATCCTAAGAAATATCTATAGGAAAAAATGATGATTTTTTGGACCCTAAAATGAATATCACATCAAATAATTAAATTTCAGTTTCATTACGGATCAGAAAATGGCATAGCAATAGCGCTAGTGAAACCGCCGAAAGTATGCCTAACTTATCCGGTCTTTGGAGTGCTACTATTTGTAATCTCACTTCTGCTTACAACTTTAGCAACTATCGTAATTCACTTGCACAGGAGAAATAGGTATGGTTTTGCCCAAATATTATAATGCAAGAAATAAGTAGTTGAAAAGGTTAGACTAGCGATTATTTCAACTTTTCAGGAAAAGAAATTTTCGTTTTCAAAATTTTCAGTAAATTTTGCTGCTTGAATTGA
>RCAB01000147.1:0-133810 GCA_003640385.1 Setaria digitata
TATTTTCTTTAGTCTTTTTGTGGCATCGTGTTTTTTATTTTCATCCAATTTTAGTTGTCCGTTAGTATTTTGAAATTGTCGACATATATTAAGATATTTGGTTTAAGTCGGAAATTTGGAATAGGTGTATGTGATGCGGTACAATACCAATCTCTGACAGTTGTATCGCTTGTTTTGCTCGGTATTTAGTTGTTTCTGCTGACGTTTCATGTTTTACTATTTTTTTTGGTTACTTATATGTTGTTTTCTTCGGCTTGTAGCTCATCTACCGCATTATCGTTTGTGATATAGTAATTAGTAATGATTTGTTGGTATTCAATACAGTATTTATTGTTCTACATGTTTTTTTAGTTTTACTGTATGATCTTATAACCTATATCCTCTTTCGGTATTTATTTAAAAAAGATCCTTAGCCGGGTTCAGCGAAAGATATTCTGAAGGTATAAGATGTAATATGACTTAAGAGCAGTAAATTTTGTTTATTTTGGGGATTTTCATGGCGTTAATTTATTTTATTATCCAACTTTCTTTCCTTTTTCATCACAACAAGAAAACTCTAAACAACTCGCTAGCTTTTTTCTTATTTTCTAGATATTTAAGAACCATTTTTTAATGAAATTTTTTTTGAACGAAATATTGATTTGCTCATAACGAATTAGATTTACGTAAGGTTACCCTGAGTGATTTGTTTTGAAGATCTAAATGGTGATTTCAATTTAATTTTTTAACAATAGTGTAGTGAATAAACAATATTTCTGCAGCTTTCGTATATTATTATACTGTAAATGTTTAAAACTAGTCATTTTGTCAGTATAAAAAGCAATTAGAAATTTAAAGATAATAAACAAGACAACCATTCAGTGTAATATTTTGGTATAATAATAGAAAAGAAAAAGAAATGTAGTGGAAGAATTCAAAAACATTTTCAGCGGAAAAGGAAATGATAGTTTTGATAATATATTTATGAAACATCCGGCAAATAAATTCTGCCCAGTTTTCTGTCATTTTTTACCTTTTTTTTTTCTTTTTTTTTTTTTTTTTTTCACTTTAGTGATTGAAGAAAGAAAGAATGAAATATTCATCCGATGAGCAATCAGTTATAAAAATTAGCCAAGTCGTTTGTGTGATAAATGGATCGATGTAAGTAAGTGTTGAGTGTTAAGAGATTAAGGAGATGCAAGTGACTAACTGACTAGCTGATCATTTCACTAAATTGTTCACAAGAATTGAACAGACGAGGTATCGGTGTCCCTGTTGAGATAGAGAATGGAATTGGAGGAAGTTAAGGAGGTAGGAGTGAGGCTGAAGATGATGAGGATGATGCCACATGTTCACATGTTACTACCATTATAACCATCATCTCACCAGGCAAATTTCGCTTAAATCTGTTATGTTTGATCATAATTTTCGAAAATTTAGCTGTAATTTTCAAGAATTAGATTATTATTTTTTTATTTTTAAATAATAACTTTTATGCGAAAAATTGGTAACATATTGGAAATAGAACATTTCATTTGCCATTTTTATCTCTTTTTTTCACATATATGAAAACTATAAATTAAAATGTTTCACAGATCATGTCCGACGTTTAAAAGACTAATATTATGGCTGATTTATTGGAAGGTTACTATGCTTATGGCATGAAGAAGTGGGTTTGCCTTCCCTTTCCCGTTCCTCTTTCATTGCTTTTAAATATCTGAGATTTTTTTTTTTTTTTGAAATTCTAAAATTGATTAATTGATAGAGTAGAACGCTTAATTCATTATTTAATTTAAATTCTGTTTTCTGGCTTGTTACAATCACATGTCAAACTAAAATAATGTCACATAATTATAATTTCATTATAACTAATCATTTTGACGTAATCATTAGTAGGCTTATTAATCAAGGAGCATTTTTCGATCTTCAACTCATTTGTAATAAATTGCAATTGATTGTCAGTACAAAAATTTACACATTTTACGCATACACTTATATTTATGAAAACAGGAAAGCGATTTCTTTTTCCTCGTTTTTTCTTTTTTTTTTTTTTTTTTTTTGCAAGATTTGTTGAATGCCTAGTTTCTTAATGAAATAAAAATATTTCTTTTTTTTAAACTTTCCTGTGTTTGGACGGAAGCACTTGTAAATAGCTTTCATTCACATATTTCATTGACTATAATTCACATAATTGTATATGATATAAACCCTTGTACATGGCTCATCAAATCATCGATTGTGAATTTAACTTGATTAATTGACGCAACAGACTACATCAGTGATTATTTGTCCTTCGATTTTTTGTTTATGCTCCGTCCGTCATTTCTGAATCAAAATCAGATTAAGCTTTAAGACTGATTTTAAGGTATACTTTCGGGTACTTTTGTTCGGAATGGGGAAGCATTATTTTCAAGATCTAAACGAATTAAATGAATGATTTAATATGTTGTTTCTAGGAGACAAAAAGGCGACCATTCGGAAAAATGATTTAATGATCTCGTTTGCCGTAAACGCAAAGATTGATCATCGAGACAAAATTTGTTGTTACTTCAGCAAACAATGCTAACAGTTGTCTTCACAATTGTTAGATGTCTTTAAGAACTACGTTGAGATTGATTTAAAACCGAATCTACGATATCATTTTACCTGCTGTGCGAATCCTTTAGCATTTCCTGTATTTATTTCGGTAAAATGAGCAATTACAGCGATGATTCCGTAAAAGTTACTATTCAATGTATAATTATATTCATTCTAAAAATGAATATATGTTGAGAGCATTGATGAATAGGATTTCTTCGAAAATATTCACTTCCTAATAATCTGCTGAATGGTTGTATTCTTACCACTGCCTGTTTCTTTGCTTGTTTCAACCTTAAGATTGAATATTATCACTCGGGTGGCGTTGTTAGCTCCAGAAAATCCGCATCGACACTTTAATTTGGCTTCCGGCAATTCAAAGGAACATTTTATCATGCGCCTGATATCACAGAACCGTAATTTAACATTTTCCGAGCGATCCGGAATTTTGTTCGCCGATTCTCTACTAATTGCTTCACTTGATAACAATGCAATTAATACATTAAATATCAGATGTTCCAACGATATTTCATTGAGAATTACAATGAATAATGCTACAGTGAAAACAATACTATCACCTTCATTATGCCGCCAGAATTCTCAATTAAGTAAGTTTCAAAATTCGTAATTCTTTTCTACTGCTATCAATTTCTCTAATTTGAAAAAAAAAAAAAAAAAAAAAATAAAGATAGCAAATCCTATATTTTTTTTTACTGAAAGAAAACTACATTAACTGTAATTTATATTTATGACTTTTTTTAATAAATTTTATCACGTTTGATATAATGCTAAAATGTGCAAAAGTGAATTGAAAGTGGCGTTTTAGAAGTGCAAATTGGTAATGAAAACAGTGGCCAAGGGGGACTCTTTAATGGTTGTGTAGAAAATGTTACTACTTCCACAGAAGTCTTATTAGATCGATGGTGCAGGTTAGTTAGCTTCACATTACCAGGGATCATGTAATTTAATCTCAGTAATGAAATAGGATCAATATTACACTACTATTTTCATATGCTTGTTAACACATTAATTGTTTATCATATTATCGTATTACCGGTGAAATGAAGAAATAGAAGAGGAAATGATTCTTTAAATTTCTCTCTAAATTTAATTGAACATTATGAAACAGTAAAATAATTTGATACGAAACCAAGATATAATGAAACAGTTAAAGTTTCTTAAAAAAATGATTTTGAAATGATTGAAAAAATAAATATTAGCCCTGAACAAAGATACCAAATTTTAAAAGCTCGAAAAGAATTACAAGAAAATTCAGCGCTGATGAAAAATCTCAGCAGCAAGAACGAAAAGATATAAATTTACAATCGGATGGACCACGGCCACCACCACATCACCTGGAATTATCATATTTTACGGAGCCATTAATTTTGGACGAAGGTGCAATGGCTGCAATAAAATGGCGAAATATTCATGGATTCTTAAGGCATTATTATGAAAGCGTTAAAAGCGAAGTACTATTCAGGTAATATTATAAACAGTGCAAGAGTTTAGAATTGAATAGAAGGATGTGATAAACAGATCTAAAAATCCCTTTTTTAAAGGGGAACAAGTTAAATTATTAAGATTCAATTCTGATTAAGGTTTGCATTCCTTCTTCATCTATCTGTCATTTTTATGGCATTCAATTAGTAGAAGCCCTACGATAACTTATCTCCTCAAAAGCTTGAGATTTTTCTCTATATAATGCGAGCTTTTCTTGAAAATATTTTCTTTAATTTGGTTTTTTGATCGAGATTGAGCTTTTTCACTATACGTTTTAATCTCGTTAACTGGAACTTGTTGCATAAATAAAAGGTGCCCTTTTAAACTGTTAGCTTCCTTACTCCATTTTTTCTTCCTTTACATATTTACATAATACTGTTTGCTTATTTTCTTATTTGTTGACTAATTTATCTTACCTGTCCTGTTATTTACTGCTTCAGATTATTGGAACCGCCACAACATGGTAAATTACTGAAGTATGGACAACCAGTTAATGAATTTACTAACAACGATATTTTAGCCAATAAAATTTACTACCAACACGATGATAGCGAAACAACTGTTGATAACATTGATTTAGAGGTAATATAACATTTTCCGGTGATTGAGTATTATTAGAAATAGTTAATGGTTAATGATATGATTTTACGTCTAGTTCAAAGGATCAATAAACTTGCTTCACCGGTAGAGACTGAAATATATGAAATTACTGAATATTTATAACTTTAATTGAAAAGTTACTAATTCGTTATGATAATATCAAAAAATCTGAGTATTAGGGTAATGTAATTTCGCAAGGAGTAGCCGTACTGAGACGGAACATAATCTGTAATATACCAATTCGAATCAATCCTGTGAATGATGCACCTGAACTGAAACGAGGAACTGAATCGGAAACGCTATGGATAACCGGTGAATCAAAGTATGATTTAAGAAAAAAAGATTTTAAAATCATTTTTTGTCGTTTATTCTTATAAGTTTAAAGTTTTGATAAATGATAATATTAAATATATTTTAAGGAAAAAAGTGAGAGAGAGTTAGACAATGTTAAATTCTTTGATAATAAAATATGATAACGCGAAATTTTTTTTTTTGCAAAAAAAGCGGTGCTTGTTGCATAAGGCAAATTGAGGAAAAAGCTAATTGATGAATTGCCTATTGATCAGCATCACGGAAGATAAAATTTTTAAACTCTTGAAAATTATTTTTAAAATATAAAACGAGTTTGTCTCTCATGCATGCGGTAATGTCAAATATGCTTAAGAACCGGTCAGATTTTTTATTTCTAGTAACATTTTATAATATTAACAAAATGTAAATTTTGCATAGAGAAAAATGGCTTTTGCCCTCCAGGATTAGAAATGTATTTATAGAGTATACAATATCAATTTTTCAACTTGGAGTAATGTTGAAGTTATCATTGATAACGATTAATACTGAAGGAATTGACCACAACTTGATATACTGCTGAAGTCGAAATCAGCAAAAACAAAATAACATGGATGGAAAAACTCTATGTCGCCAATAAAAACATCATTATTTGTTTAATACATTTGAAAAGTTATACTGCAGCCAATTTAATTAGTACTTGATTGCTTCCAATATTTATCTAGGCTGAAATATTTAAAGGCTTATGCTAGATAATCGAGTCATAAATCTTTGGGATGCGGATAGTGATCCAGAAACGGTAAATGTTAACATCGTTGCCTCTAGTGGAATACGGTTGGGGGATTCGAGTGGAAAGAACATTCGGAACTTCACTCTGCACGATTTTTTAAATAACAATGTAAGTCTAAACTGTTACTGGTTTCTTAACAATTAGCAGTAAGATAACTGTTAAAACCTTCTTTTAATGAATTCTCAGTCCTTCATTAGACCAAATAAAAATGAAAAATGAGAAGCTCAAATTTAAAAGATTTTTTTTTTTTGGTTTTAACTGTAGTACCATCGACATTAGCGACTTATAATTACTTTCCTATCTTTTCTAGATTTTTTTCCTAAGTAATTTTCACTCTAGGAAACGGAGATAAGAATGCCATGAATTTATTCTATTATGTCAGCATTTCAGGTCTATGTTATTCGTACAGGTAAAGAAAATCAAGGCACATTGAAATTGATTGCAAGTGATGGCATGCTGCAATCCGATATGCTCCACCTGTCAATAAATTTTGCTCCGATTGAAATACAGTTGAAATCTAATACTGGTACTTTTATAATTCTGGTCACAAATTGAAAATGAAATGAAAGCTTAACAGATAAGTAAGAGAGTAAGTAGTAAATATAATCTATCTAAATAATCTTCCGATAAATGATTTAGCAAGTCAACAATAACAGTGGATAAATAAAATTTATGATAAATAGTAGACAACAACAAGGAAAAATTATATCAGAATAACGAACAACTGGATGAAAATGTATAAAGCCATAATTGCAGGCTTAAAAGTGACTCACCAAACAGCAAATGTTATCACATCAGCAAATTTATCTTTCGCAACAAATCTTCTCGACATACCGATTGAGTATGTGATTGTTGATGTGCCAGAATACGGTGTTGTAGAATGTCGCCGTAGTTTGGGACAATTCGAGATTTGTTCTACATTTACGCAAAATGATATCGAAAATTTACGTGTACAGTATAGACATTCCAGCGCTACTCATCCATTACTTGATACTTTCAGCTTCCAGGTATTTATCAGAGAATATAAGGACTCCGTATTGTTTTGATCAAATAATTGAAAAACGATAATATAACAATCAAAATTAAACTAAGAATTCAGAAAAAATTTGCTTAATTTTGTTAATCTAGAATCACTTGTAAAGCTGAATAAACTTCTTTACTGGAAGAAATGTTTATGTTATAATTATTTAGATTCGAGCGGATAACACAACTTCAATGATACACGTTTTTCGCATAACGTTCATTCCGGTTCACGTGAAAATTTTTAACCGCGTCCCATGTTTATTAAATAATACGGATAATTTAACGCTGAAACGAGAAAATTTATTTGCTTGGACATTTCCGAAAAGTTTCCCTGCCGATCAGCTTGTTTATCATATCATTGAACCACCAAAATTTGGCACTTTGTTACGTCGAATTGATAAAAATCGCAATCGACGAATTGGTGTTTCATCAAATTTTACGCAAAAGGTATTCTTCCCAAAACTGCATGATAAATCAGTTAATTCAATCCCTGACTTTTTCCTGAAATTTCTCTCACTTCTTATTCATTTCATGATAACTAATTGTTTTGTTTCTTGAAGCTTAATCAGTTTTATTAATACCAAGTTATTTCTCCTTTAAACTTACATTATTCACCCTTTATTAAGATTTATTAATTTTATCATATTTTACCGTTTTATCACAATTATTTTATCATGTGACTACTCGGTTACTTGGAACAAATAAGATGAATTTTAATAACTTATTAATATATGTCATTTTATTTTGAAGAAAAACACTTGGTGTTAAACATGAAGATTTAAATTCTCAGTTTAACTAAAAAAATCAAAGGTCTTCATAATTCAACATTCGCAATTGGAAAAAAAAGGCCTCATTTTTAATGCTCGGTCGCAATATTAAATCTGAAATGAACAATTTTTGATTGATGAGAATAAATCTGAACAATTTCGAAATCACTACTTACTGATTTAATTTTCTATTTTAGCATATTGACGATAGCGCGATCACCTATAAGATGCATTATGTACAGTATTCCGTTATCAACGATTTCTTTATTTTTCGATTGATCGCTCCATCGGTTACATCTGAAGAAGTTCATTTCGATATAACATTTATTCCAGGACAAGGTTCTGTACAACTGATTAATCGAACCGTTATTGTTGATGAAGGTGGAATACAAAAGGTTTAACTTTATCGATTCTACTTTTACCATAATTCTTCCTGGATAGTTCTTGACTTTTGCATAATCTTTAACTGATTTTTAATCGCTCTTCATTCCAATTTTAACTCAAAGCATATAATATAGATTTATCACATTTTAAGCGAACTATAATTGGTAATTATACAAACTGGTTGGTTTCCAAAAAATTTTTCAAGTCACACCACATTTTTATGTCAATAATGATACGGTTCCTAAGCCTTAGAAATAAATTCGCTTGGCTGAGATTCAGTTTGCGGAAAAAAAAATAATTGGTGCCATATGCTTAGAAGGCTATAATTATCCTTTAAATTCAACTTCATATCATAATTTCAACGGTCACTTGAGCTTTTAAAATAAATCTAGATAATTAGCTTGTTAAAATGAAAGTTTATTTTAAATATCGTTCAACTATATTGTAGATAACTAATGAGTCATTATCATTACGAACCCCGGATAGTAGTAATTTTATATTCGCGATCAGCATAGCACCATCTTATGGTATGATATTAGTTAATCAACCAAATGGGCAACAATTAAAGCTTGGTGATGGCGACAATTTCACTACTTCTGATATTAAGAGCGGCAAGTAAGAGAATTCAGAACTTGAACTAGTTACTCATATTATAATAGAGAATAAAGAGTTACCAAAATTTTGATAGTTCAGAATGATAAGATTTAAAAAATTAACGGAAAATAATTAGGAATGATTAGGAATATGTAACTATGATGTAATTATGATTAGGAATATGTAACTGATAACTTAAGTTATATAATAAAACAATATTCAGTGTCTTCTATAAACATATGGATGGTGAAAACCGCATTGATCACGTATTACTGATAGCGGAAAGTACTTATCAGCGTGTAAGTCGAGTGCCATTCTGGTTAACGTTCAGAATGATTCTCAAGAATGACAATATTCCAAGATTGATGGGCAGTAATATAATACAGGTGTCCGACAGATAATCATTTTTGAGAACAGACTTATCACAATCTATTTTAACTCTTTTTGGTTTGCTAAAAATCAGTGTCAGATATTTTCATTGCTTAGTTTATGAATTTAATTTCTTATGACAATTTATAAAATGAAACCTGTTTATAATGTAATGTATGAATTTTAATGAATTTTAGATTACAAAGCATGGGGATCGTACACTGTATCCATCACTGTTACCTTGGACAGATGATGACATTGATGCTCAACCACTACAGTTTACTTTTCATGACAATTTTCAACATGTTGCTATTTTATCCAGAATTTCGCCACCCGTGCCGTTGCATACTTTCACTCAACGGCAAATGCAACATGAAGAAGTATTGATAAGGCATTTTGGGCATAGTAAAGTGTTGAAAATGAAGTAAGTAAATTGTCATTTTAAAAAAGAATTACAGAATTGAATGAATAATGCTGAAATAAATGATATACTATGCATTGTAGTTATACAGTATCAGATGGAGTACATGAAGTATTGTCAGTGTTAACAATCATTGCATCGGAACCATTCATAGCGATCCAAAATAGCAATATAACGATTTCAATCAGAGATGAGGATGAAGCAATAATTCTTGTACCAATAACAAATCATAATCTTTCCGCGATAACTAATATTGATTCGAAGAAATCAGATATTTGGTTTCACGTAACAACCAAAAACTGGATCTATCTTATGAATTCGACCAAAAAATTGGTGAAAAATTTCACGCAGCAGGTAAGATTTGGATATTTTGATTATATTTTTGGCTTTCAGAGAGTCCAATCATTTCTAGGAAATTAAACAAGTAGACTTAATAGGCAAAATAAGTGAGCATGCAGAAGCATGGAAATTTAATATATCATGACAGAACAAACGAAAAACAAAAATAGTTTAGCTGTTATTTATTCTACAGGATATCGATGAAGGTCGAATATTGTATCGTGTCATTGCAACTTCATTTGATGATAGTCAAAATGAGCAATTAATTACGGCTGTGGTTGCAAATTTAACAGTGGCGAAAACATTCAAAATTTTGAAAACTGAACGAGATAGATACGGAGAGCATCATTTAGAAATAAGAACTTTGACCCCATTGATTGTTCCACTTTCATCAATTTCGCAAATTGACAAAAACATTCTGCTAGTGACGGCCTTAGACAAACATCCAAATGAAATCGTTTTTGATGTCATTCAGCAGCCAATGTATGGTTCATTAATACTGGAGTCAGTTAAAGGTATAAAAGCGTAACAATAGCTTCCAAAATTGAAGATTTGTTAAAATTAATTTAGTATATTTAGTCATCTTGTTTACTTTATTTTCGACCGTTACTGTACTTTACTGTATCTGGGTATCGTATTTACCGCTTTTATATTGATGTATCTTTTGGAAAAACAAAATTCCACTACAGATCAATGGTGGTGAATTGGATATTCGGGGAAAATTTATTAAATAATAGCAGGAATTAATACAAACATGAATAGTGAAGCACTATTATTTTGTATCTGACGTATAATATAATTTAAAATTATTTTAGAAGAGGAATTTTTCTCTTGAGAGAAAATAATAAGAAATAAAAAAAAGAAACAAACAAAAATAAGCAGAATGCAGCTTTTCCAGCAGTGAACAATGGACGTGCAGTAATGCCAGGTAATTTTTTCGTTTCACGATTTACACAAGCGCACGTGAATGCAGGACAAATACAATATATGCATAATGGTGACTTATCAACACGTGATTCCATCATTTTCAACGTTTCTACTGGAAAGCAAAAGATCGGACCGTATACGTTACTCATCAGTGTTGTTGATGATAAGGTAATACTAATTTCAGATTAAATGTGTCTTATCATTTTATTCCATAAATTAAGCATAATATTAGAAAATAAAATTATTCTTAAGAAGTAAATGACTTGACATTGACAGATTGGCTCGGCTCCGTTCATTTTTTTTTTCCAGACTCGCAAGATTTTATCAGTGTTTTCAACTTAATGTTCTCAATGTTCTCAACCTTTTACTTTTGTCAGGTTGAATTATTTGTATCAAACTTAACGGTTATGTCTGGATCCAGTAAAGTATTAAACAATGATGTGCTATATGCAATAGCTCCTGGAGAAGATAATATCGAATTTCGAGTTTTTTCGGATCCAGAATTCGGATGGCTTGTTCGGAATGATTGGGATCCAGTCAATATCAGTACTATCAGACAGTTCAGTGTTCAAGAACTTCGTGATCATCAAATACACTACGTAAATAATCCGGTTAGTTTAGAGCAGAGGGACACGTTCACGATAGCAGCGTGTGGAACAGGAACCTTGCAATGTACCGAACCTAAACAAGTGACTGTTTTGGTGATGTATAATAATTTACATGGTAAGCGCTTTTTAATAAAGCATTCTTCTTTTACATAAACTAATGAGATTTTAGTCTTGAGCATTGAAGCTTTATCCTTACCTTCCGAATGATCTAATATTCTAAAAGAAGTGTTACAGGACCCGAACTGCTACGTAATGAAGTAATGAAAATGTGGAATACTGATAAAGGTTCGATCAGCAAGCAACACTTATTTTCACAGGTATCATATTTCTATTCGTAGATTTAGGCTTGATATATTTACAACAGATTGTGGTAAGTGATCAGGCTATATTCATTTTATTGATAATAACATAAGCTAGCGAAGAACAATTAATTAAATTGAGGATGACGATACACCTGATGAGCAAGTGCGATATTTTATCAGTCGACCACTGAATGGATACATCGCTCGTGTAAGCGATCCGTCCAAACCTATTACTAACTTTTCGCAAGCCGAAATTGGTAAATCAGAAATAATCTTTGTAAAAGGTGAAGTTTTAGCCTTTGAGTAGGATTTTTTTAATATGGTTTCTTTCTTCGAATAAAGCTTCGTTTAAAATTACAAATTGAAAAATGACAATAAAAATTAAACTTCCAGGTAATACAGGAATCGGTGGCTTTTCATTTCTCGTAAGTGATGGCCTTCACGAAATTGGTCCTGAATGGTTTACTGTTGAAAGTTCACAAGAGTTCAAAGTCATAATGGATGAAAATGGCCGTCTTGTGGTACCACCGGGAAGAGTTCCCATTGTTATTGGACCAGATCTACTAAAAGTTCAACTTCCAGATGCAAGTTTATCTAAAATGCCAAATTTCGAAGCTTATAGTTTTGCTGATTTACAATTCCGATAGTGGCAAATATTGGGGACAGAGTGCTTCTGCTATCACCTTTTTTTGAGCAGCCTGTCTGAACTTTTTATCTGACTTCATTAATTTGATGATTTTTGCAGGTGGAACCGAATAAAATAGAGTATTCGGTGACGAAAATTCCACGACATGGGACTTTGCTGCTTTCTGGTTTGCCCACCCAGAAATTCACTCAAGAAGATGTTAATCAGTACCGATTGACGTATAAAACAAATATTGATTTCTTAGATGAATGGACGAAAAGAGATCTGTTCCTGTTTAAAGTTTTCATAAACGATTCAACGAATGATTCAGCAATTGACGAACATCGTTTTAAGATTTCAATCACCTATGCTGGCTTGCCATCACACCGTTTGCATGAATTTATCCAGCTCAAGAATGTCGTTGTATCGTGTGGTAAGTTTAACTGCTGAAGAAATAAATACTGATAGTAATGATAACTGATAAACCCGATTGGTGAAATTTAAGTAACAGTTAAACTAAGATCATATGCAGAAATTCAATAATGACAGATGAATTAACATATAAAAGCAGAAAAGTAATTGGTTAGTTTAGAAACTTGATAGAGACTTGGAAGCAAATACACAACTGTCTGAAATTGATAACAAGAAATGCAAGTTAAAACAATCGAACATAACAAGCTCCATCTGTACTACTAAATTTTTTAGGAGGAAGCGTAGCAATTAATAAATCGCATATCAACTTGGATGTCATGCGAAAGCATCTCCATGAAGAACTTTTGGTAGATTTTACTCGAAAACCGCGGTACGGCCAGTTGGATGTATTAAATAATATCGTCAGTCATGTTAAGATGATGAAGCTTCTTGATTTACTCACTGGAAGATCATTAATTTATCGCCATCAGGATGAGGGAAGTGTATTGCCAGATGAAATTTTATTTCACATTTTTCCCAAAAATGATGCTAATCGTCGAACGAGTCGTTTACGAATAATACTACCAGTAACAGTGCTGCCACAAAACGATTCACTCATTAAGGTTACCGGTCCTAAAATTGCCTTTTTCTTTGCCAGTAATGGATCATTTTTTTTTTTAATTATCTGCATTTAAGTATTCAAATGGAGCAACTTCTCCTTTACTTCGAAGTAACACTTCCAGATTGAAACATTTTTGGATCGAATCAAACTAACTGTTGAAAATGATTATCCCTTAGGACCAGAATTATTTCGAGTAACACATCCAGAAATCAAGCCAGCTAGCCTCAAATATCGATTGATTCAGGTAGAAATTATTGCTCACAAAAATCTTGTTCTTACTGGCATGAACTTAATGAAAATTAAACTACAAAGTATTTTTCTTTCTGCATCAGATTGGTTTACAAAAAATTAGATTTCAGACAGGAAGTAATGGTGTGAAAATTTTGATGGAAAATAGAGTGACCGAGCTATTTACTCAAGATGACGTTAATAAGGGTAAAATTCGAGTCTCTCATCAACAACAAATTGGTGGATTTCATGACATCGATGTTATCGTTTTCCAGGTTATTCCAAAATTCATTACTCATTATTCATTTTCCCTGAAAAAAAGTAGTTAACAAACAAGAAAAAATTATGCAATTCTTTACCGCCGAATATGTCGGAAACGAATTATAGTGAACAATAAAAAATCACCAAAAAGAAAAATATAATACTTTTCAAAACTCAAAAATGATTATAACTTTGAAAATTATGTGGGGATTATTCTTGAATAATTTCATTGTTCCTAAAACTTCTTACACAGTTTTCAAAATTATACTAACTTTTCAATTATTATTTATTCACTGCAGTTCATTTTTGCGTAGTGAAAAATAAAAAATATATTTTTTCTCACCTAAATATTTTCGTTATAACAGCTAGTAAAAAAAAAAAAAAAAGAAATGATTTCAAATTGTACAAAATGTGAAAGTACCAGAGTAGGAATCTACCTAGGGTCTACAAAACATGCAGCTGCACCGGACTATGGAAGAGAAAAATATTATATCAGTATCAGGCTTTAGTGAGGCCACAATGGAAATGATTCTTTAGCTTCCAAAATGCAAGCAATTAATTAATTATTTTGTTTTCTTCAAAAATATGTTAATAAAATATTATTGGGAAGAAATTCACACTTTTGTTTGAAATACTTCATTTATTGCCTGCTATTTGTAAATCTCTCATTTTTATTTGCTTTCTGAACAAATAAGTTGTTTTGGGTTGGCAGCCATATAAGGGCACTTATCATTGATATATTACCATTATCATTGACACTGGAAAACCATTCCGATATTGAATATACTCAAGGAAAAACTTATGTTCTTTTGAACAGGTAATATTTTAAGAAACATTTAATGACAATCCATATAATTACTGCAAACAATAGTAAATGAAATGTTGAAAAATAATTGCTAAACTATTAAATGAATGAAACAGAAAGCAGCTGTGAAATAACTATTTGTGTTCTGAGGAAACGATTCTATTCTTGAAGGAAGTATAATTTATAGAAAACGCTTAAGTAATTCGTTGCAAAAGAGTTTTATTTATTATGCTGAAGAGACAAAAAAAAAAATGCGCATAATAGGTATTGCAATAATGCAAATTGAAATATGTGCAGGAGTCATTTTGGTGCTAAGTCAAAGGGTGATCGGTCTAAAGTTGCATATGAAATAACGAAATTACCAGAAAACGGGACGCTGTATTGGGTAGCAGGTGAGAAAGAAGCAAATAAATTTACGCAGATCGACATTGACGAAGAACGTGTACTTTACGCACAACTTAATATGCAAGCATTTCAGGTTAGAGAATTAAATATGAAATGTATGTATTCAAATATCACTTGTCACAAATTATGTTTTTTTAAAAAGAAAATTCATAATACGAAGTAGTTGGAAAGTGCATAATTTGACTAATTAAAAAATTCGACGCAAGGAAAATCTTGTTTACATAATAAAATTCTTATTAAAATTAATAAATTACTTAAAATTTATCCTTTGCTATTTTTAATTTACTCAATTTCGCGTTATTTTAGCATTGTATTAATGAAGTTATATAATAGACTGACTTGAGTTGATGAAGTCTATTCTAGGATCGATTTGAATTCAAGGTCAAGAATGAGTTAAATGAAACAATACAAAATACTTCATACGTACGTGTACTTCCTGTATTAAGTCCAAGAACTCTTGTCGTAGACGGTAATTCTACAACACCAATTACAAGTGCACACCTCAATGCTTCTATTTTGCAGGTGGTCTTTTAGTTTTTTCTCTTTGTAATGAGAAATTGGAAATTAAAAAATTTAAACAAACTTTTATATTTTAAAGCTCAAGTTAAACCTTAAATGAATGGATTCAATGCAATCTTTAGGGTTCCACTCCACGTTTCTTCGTTACTGAACCACCACGTTTTGGGCGTTTCATGCTAAATACAAATGCTGACAGTTTTGTGGAATTTTTCACTTACAATGATGTCTTAAACAATGGTTTACTGTACATCTCCAATCAAACTGATATTATGATATTCGACTTTGCTGAATTAGAGTTGGATGCTGATGAAATTCAACCAGCTAGATTCAGGTTTGAGTTTCAATTTTAAAATCTTAAGAAATTTCAAGAATATTTATTTCAATGCTTATTAACTTTTAGGTTTAGAATAATCAACTTATTAATTGAAAATGAATCCAAGTATCAGTTAAATTCATTGTAGATTTAATATCGAAATTCGTCCTTCTACTATAATCAAATATATTCGACCAACTGATAGCGCAAATCATTCGATACCATTTGATCGCTCTCAATCCACCACAATATCATTCATTGGACTGATAAATTATCACATACCAATCACTGTGTTTCTGTTTGTCTTCATCATAATCATAATCGGCATTCTATTCCGACGGCATTCAAGTAAAAAAAAACAGATGCGTGTGGTGAATGCGCAGAGGAGACGAGAATTTGATGCAAAAGCAAAAGCAGAACTCGAGAAGCAACCCGATTTACTGAGTACCACGGTACGTAGGTCGAAAATATTTGGAACAATTTGGTGCCAAATTAAAAATTGTTGGTTCAAATAAACGAAGCCTTTTAGGTTTTATTTCTAATATTTATTTATTTCAAGAAAATAATTAAATGATGCTGTTGTAATTCAATCATATCATAATGTTGTTTTCATAGAATACTTCTTTTTTTCACTTTTTCAGTGGAGGGAAAGAGAAGGTGAGGAGGAGAGAAGCTAAAATTTGTTTATGATTTAATTCATTTTATTTTTTCAATAACTGCTCGATCTCATTTTTTGAACTCCCTATTACCCTCAAGGAATGAAATTTTGAAAGAAAATTTCAATTTTAGATGAATTGATGGAAAAAGGCATTGTGAGGGAATAATTTTCACAATCAAAGAATTTAAAGCTGGGATATAAAAAGTTTATGTTTTGAATCATTGCAAGTTAGAAGTGGTAGTGAAATTTAGAAGCGAAAGAAAATGAAAAGTTTAATTTCAAGTTAAATAACTCCATGGTTCACTCATTTTTGCAATTATTTCATTATTTCAAGCATTAATTAGTTATATGCGGAATATAATAATTACTCAATGTGCTTTGGATATCAGTGATCACAAAAATCGTTTAGTTTTCGAAAAACTTATTCTGACAATTTTCACACTGTGACGTGAATAACAGGTGTACGCAACGATTGCACGCAATCGACGCGAATCTTCCGAAAAACGACCGGAACGTGCGCTGCAAACATTTGATGGTTCTAGGCATCACGTTTCCTTAGCTCCAGCATCGCCATCTCAGCGAATGCAATCACGACCACTCTCTGGTGTATCGATGGATTTCCGAACATTGAGCTCACGGAATATCCCAGAAATGAATAAGTCTAGACCGGATCGATATCACTCGACAAAATTGAAAGATAACCAGTACTGGGTATAAACAGATAAGAATTATGCCTTTCCATTTTTCATTGAATTTTTTATGCACATCATACAATGTCAAGCAATAATTTGTAGTAAAAAAAAATAAGAGTAAAAATTCGGTAATTTGCGAATTTTTGGTACTTCTTAATGAGCTGACAAAATTATTAGTCAATCTTGAAGGGACTTCACAAATGAAAAATATTTGTACTAAAAAATGTTGAAAATAAAAAATTACATATGATATTTCTTTTAACCACACTGTTCAAGCGAGTGTCGTTCCAGTTTGTTTGATTTTAGATATTTCCATTCCGCTCTTTGATCTCTAATTTGAATTTGATGAAGTATTCGGTGCCTAATGGGATAAGCAAGATAGAAATGATCCACAGCCTAATCATTTGATTTATAGTTTAAATTAAATTTAGAATGAATTCAATTCCATTTTAAATCGAAACCAAATTAAATTTTAGAAAAATTTAATTAAGTTTCAACAAAATTCTTAAAAAAAAATCACGCAGTCTTTTTGCATCATAAGGAAAAGCGTTATTTTCGCAATTTTTATAAACTTTAAACCAATTAGAATTAGCTCTGAAGCAAAACATTATAATTTGGAAGAAACTGAAATGAATTTCGATAGGCTCAAACGAAATAAGAATGTGTAGGATAGTTTTTCTGATCTGAGAGTATATGAATGGTTCTAAATTCATCTCATGTTCATTTAGGAAAAATTTCTCCATTAATTTGGAGCAATATCTAATGATTTAGTCAGTCCAGAATAAAAATTTTCTTCATGAGCAAGTTAAAAAAAGATCCTCACAAAGAAGCTTGATCAGAAAAGACTGAAATTTTATTCAAGCATTCTTATTGGATAAACCTGATTAAATCTCTATCAACTCTGATCAACATCACTGTAGCGCATTATTCTGCGCGGAATATTGATAAAAGAAAATCATCACTGGTATGAACTCCTCCACTGTATTTGATGAGGAATCATTCACAAAACTTAAAATGAGACTATATGGTTCTTTGCAAGTCGATGTCAATATTCAAATTTTGAATTTCAGCTATAAATTTTAAGAATTTTAGCTATTATTTTAAACTGCCAGAGTAGATATCTTTTAGTAAAAATCGATAAACAATAAAAAACAATAATAAATATTTTATATCAATATTTCTTGCGAACTAAAGAAACTAAAGAGTATTAGGTTGAAATACAAAGTTCCAAAGTTCGATATTTCAGTATTTCGAACTATCAACCATTGTTTACTGTGATAGGCAGAGTGTGAATCATTTAAATTTTGAACATCATTTTCAAAAGAATAGATGTATGTAGTAAAAAGTTTCTGGAATTTCAAATTCCTTTTCATTTCTGCAAACTAGATTTTTATAATTATGTTACAAATTAGGATAGATTTACTCCGGTCAACAGTAACGAATGATTAATGAATGTTATCAGTAATTAATAATAGTGTAGTATTAATATGTTTGGAAGAAGTCTTAACAAAAAAATTTTACAACCTTTTACCATTTGTTTCTTCTTTTTCGACAGATGGCTCCACTTTGCTTGACATCCTTCCTCATCATGGCTATTANTCTTTTACCATTTGTTTCTTCTTTTTTCGACAGATGGCTCCACTTTGCTTGACATCCTTCCTCATCATGGCTATTAATTATGGCTTGATTATATTTATTAATTATAATACTAGTAGTGCTGGCATCAAGATGTTTTTTAATTAGCGTATTTTATAAATGTTACAAATTTCATAGGTATCAAATGTTTCAATATTTTATTTATTTCACACATAATTATATTTCGTGCTGGAATTCCAATAAATGCTTCAAATCTCTATTACATAAATCTAAAATGGACCAATCATTCACTGAAAAAAAATAAGTCGATGTTATTTTCAATAAATGTTAAAATATCCGAAATGAATGGAAAATGTAATTACTTCGCGATGTTATTGCGTTCAATTAAAAACAAAAAATTCGACTTGATGAAATACTTTTTCCGAGCATTTTATTTGTTGGAATTTTAAAAATTACGTGGCGACAAAGTGCATTTTAGCTTTCCATTTATTTCCAAATTCACTGCTTTTTTTTTTCTGCTATATCTTTTCAATATGCTGTAAGTAATAAACTCGCTGCATGCCTAGAAGTAGGTGCCATATAATCCATCCAGCCTTGTCCCCAATAAATTCGTTCGTAGCGTCGATCTTCCTCTCCTATGAAATTTGATGGATAAAATAATGCACCTGTTCCAAAAACACCATTTAAACGACCTGAAGAAAAAATGATTGAGAAAAATTTTTTTTTTGAAATTTTAACTCTGTAATCAAGTTTTCTAAGTTTTTTTTTTTAAGATTTTTTTACTTCCCAAATTTTTTAAATTCTTACATATTTACAAAATGCGAAAAAAATATAATGTATCAAAGATATAAAATATTTAAAAAAAAAAAAGGATATAAAATACAACCGCGCCAATATAAATTGTAATTATCGATTCTGGATGTAGAAGTCGGGAATTCGCTTAACTTATGGTAAGGCGGCTTCGGTTTGAATTCAGATGCATTCTATAATGGATCATGGTTCTTAAATCAAACCATTTATAAGTCAGCCTTATCAGATACGACTATTTCAATCTTACCGGTAAAATTTGACATTTACTAAGTGTAAAGATGCAATACATCCAATAAAGTTAGGGAGAGAAAAAGGGATATCATCTTACTTAGAAATCAATCAGAACTTAATATCTCAGTGGTAAAAATTACGGCCTGAAATGTTTGTTAAATTGGCCAAGAACATCTCGCAACCCAAATGTTTTTCCTTCCCTCTATTTCCCACTTTCCTTTAATCCATTATTTTCTTCCTCTTTGTTTGCCGAATGAAATACTTCATTAATTCCAGATAACTGACCACAGACCAATTAAGCTGTTGGATTCTAGTCCGAAATTTCTAATGAATCGTATATTAATGGTTTTTTCCATAAGCGGATTTGCATCGCCAAGTTAATTAAAGAAATTATGTGGATAGGTATCGACAACTAACATTATTACAAAAGTTAATAAATTGACTTTCAAAGGATCTGACTGGGAGAACAAATCTTGAATAGCAGTTACTTAAGCACTGCCAACTCATAATATATTTGCTACTGTTTTATGAGAAAATTAAAGAAATGCCTCATTTATTTCCGTCCTTCTTTGTGACGGACGTTTACGATAAGTTCTTGGTTTAGAATATTTCTCCAGTGCAAATTTCCATTCCGCTTGTTTTGGCACATAACTTCGAAATGGTCCAAAATATCGTTTCGCATCGCGATCCCTTCAAAAATCAAAATGATATCATTGTTACAAATGAATAAAGCACTGATCCCCAGCAAAATTCGCCCATCTAAGTGTGCGTAATTAATTAATTAGTAATTAGTAGCTATGAAGGATAATATCCAATAGATGCAAGCAGATCAATTTGTTCATATTTAGAAAATATACTGGAAGAGAATAAATGCTCTTTTTTTCACGTTTATCCTTTTTAGCGGAATAGCGTTCCCAAAATCTTCATTGCGAAAGCTTATTCAAAATCGGTCCTCATGGAAGAAGTATAAGAAGTATTCTGCTGCTATTCGATAATAAAAAGTTGGAAAAAAAAGAATGTAAGGTTTCAATTTTGAAATTTCAGAGATTTTAGATTTGTATATATTTATGTAAATAAAACAAATACTCATAAGGCATTCCATTGCTGGGTGCTAATGTACAGAAACTTTTTGACCGGCGGTATTCACCCAGATTTGGATGATACATTTCGCGGAGTTTGCAGTAACTTGCTGCTCTCCAAACATTTTCAACGGGAATAAACCTGAAAAAAAAAAAAACTTATTATGATTACGACTGGTTTCTTTCAGGAAAAAGATGAAGGAAGTGCTGTTGATCGATTAGTTCAATAAAATAAGTTTCTTATAGAAGTTAACTTTTGGATAGCATCAATTTTGAAATTGGAATCAATTAAATAAATGGGAATGGATGGAAGCAACAGATACCCCTTCAATTCGGACAAAAACCAACAAGAACAAAGACATTTACCAGAAAAACTGTAACTTATCTCTGTCCTCTTCAACTCCATATTCATACCGGATTCGGGCACACTTTGCAGAGAACTAGAATGTTAGAACTAGAATGCTTAAAGCTTCCTGCTATGGCTTAAGAGAGAAAAGAAATATGTACCGGTGCCATGTGCGCATCCGTGAAGAAAACGAATATCTTAACCTAAGGAGAAGTTTCACTGTCCAAATGAAAAGCAATAGCGCACTTCATAAATAAAGTTTATACTTCATATCATTTTCTACGATAAATCTGACTTCTTTCTTTCTCTCTTTTTTTTTCTTGTAAAACTTACACCTTCGAGACGATTTGTTTGAAAGTATCGGTGGGTGTTACATCAAATCCGTTATGCGGCCTATATCGCCATGTAGCTTCATCTACTAACTTACGAACCTGAAAAGTATTCTTTTACGATACAACACTTCAAAAATAAATATTTCTATTCAAATTAGCAGTGAATAAGCACAATACCGGAATTCGGTAGCAGTCCTAATTACCGAGTTTTTTCTTTTTCTTTTTTTTTTTAAATGGTAAATGCCAGAAAAAAAAACCACTCCTTAGAATGGAAAAATTTCCAAGGAAAGTAAAAGATATCAAAGGAATAGGCAAAGATATACCTCCTGATAAACACTCATCCTGAATTGTTTGAATCAAGAGCAATAGAATGAGGACAAATGCAGCACTGAAAAATGAAGTATAAAATTGAAATGATAAGTTTAAAGAGGCAACTGCAGAGTGTGCATACACACACACACACACACACACACACACACACACACACACACACACACACACACACACACAATATACATAGGTGCGGCCAGTGAGTTGAGAAGATTTGGTGATTTGATTCTTGGTGTCTAGTGTGATCAATATCCGTCTAGCATTATTTCGATTCGATTCATAAAGGAAAGTAAAATATTGATTTTTCAAAACTTGAAAACAAAAGTAAAAACAAAAAACTGATTGCAAAAACAAAATTGAATTTACAAAAAAGACGATATTTGATATCCGAGTATGAATATTATCTTTTAAATAAATAAATAAATATATATGTATTTTGATTTAACTTATACATTTTATAGGATCCATCATTGATGTAAAGGAATCATTCTTTACGAAATTCTCTGGACCTGAGTTCATGAACTGTCAGATCAAGACCATCCGGTTCATTGGTCATGATACGAGCTGCAATGTGAATAAATTACTCATAAGAATTTCCGGATAATTCCATAAAGTTGCTAAGCGCTATGAGTGTGACCCAAAACAAGCTTACTGTTTTCCGCTCTCCTACTCAAATAGAATGATTCCGGAAAAAATTATGCCGGCCGTTGACACTAATCTCGTTCAACTCAAAACACAGACAGATTCAACCAGTTTGAATTTCATTCCAATTTCACAATCTCGCAACAAAATGTGTCCTGCTCTTTTTACAACATAATAAACGTTAGCATGCAGTACTTGTTATTTCTTCCAAAATTCTATGCTGTAACAAGAAACGTGTCCCCTAGTGTACAATACACGTGATATGCAGTACTTGAAACTTACAACGTTGAAAATTGAAGTGTAGGAAAAGAATCTTATGAGAAAGCTTTTACAGAATTTTTTAGATCTTCTAAATCCTGACAGTTACATTTCGATTTTCAATATCACAAACGTTTTCTGCGAGTTGTTGGAAAACGTTTTTCAGTAGCGTGGCATTCCGCTCTTTATAGTTCCTCGGAGTCGTGTTGTCTTGTCCTTGAAGTCTTCGCGACTGTTGCGCTGTGCGGTTTTTGACGTGTCATTTGTCGAATTAGAAGATTAATTGCAGTGATTAGGCCGTTCGCCTGTAAACATAAAGTCGAAGGGATGAATGATCAAACTGATCAGTATTTGATCATATGCGTTAATATAAGGAACTTGCGAGGTTTTTATGCATATACCTTCTGATTTATGTAAAATCCGTGAGTAAATCCTTTTTGATGAAGTCTGCTTACCATTAAGTAACATAGTTCCAGAAAAGATATGAGATAATTAATCTTTTTGCATTTGTTTTTTTTTTCGGTGTAATACATGTTTTGCTGTATTTATCACGTAAAATTACTCCGTAAGAGTCAGTGAAAGAAAAATGATTTAGTAAAAGAAAAATGATATTTCCACAACAATGTCTTGCCAATAGACTCTATAACTGATTAGAAGGTTGCAGTGTTAAATAGTGAGAAGTGATATCTAGTACAATGAAGAAACGTGAAGAGGAAGATCGGAGTGTGCTGATCTATCCAAATGATCAGGAAAACATCGATCTGTTATCTTTATCGAATTTCAATCAGTGGCCTCATGTCTTCAATCTTGCCAATTGTACTGTTGGCGTCAGTGTGCTTGCCATGCCATACTGTTTGCAACAGGTATGTTGAAGGAATTCAAACTTACAGACGAAACATTGAATCAATTTTCAGGTCACACATTGAAAAAAGGTGCGGGAGGCAATTTTTACGTTTATGCAGTAAAATTAAAGTATTTGTTACTTATGTGTTAATAAGGTAATGTGGTTATTTTCCACCGCAAAATTGCCTATAGTGTAATGTAGCAGTTAATATTTTGCATCCGCCCCATAAATAATGTGTAATTATGACTGGAATGTTGGGAAAAATCACGAACATTCACATCATGCAATTATTGTAAAGCTACTGATAATTTTGGTAATCTTGTTTATTAGCATGTGATATTCAATTTGATAATTTCATAGCGTAAATGAAGTTATACTGATATTGTTATAGTGCAATGAAATTCTTACATACATCTTATTAAATCGTCAAAACTTGGCTTTTTTGTTTTTGAAATTTTAAATTTTCAGTGCGGCATTTTGCTTGGTACCATTTTAATTGCCATTTGTTCGGTACTAACCAAACTAACTTGTCATTTGTTATATCAAGGAGCTCTCCTGGCAAGGTATGAATTCATAAATATTTTCTTTTATATATATATATATATATATCAGCTATATATTAGTCCAGTCATTTCATATACAATCAGTTTCTCAGGCCTCTTTTGTTTTTTGGCTTCTTCCCATGAGAACTAGGAACCACAAATTTAATCAGTCGCTTTTTCCTTTCTTTTGAAATTTAAAATTTCTCAATGCTCTCCCAAATTTTAGATTGTACATTTGGAACGTAAGATAAGCCAGAAGTTAGAGCAAATATTTTTCGAAATATTTTCAGGCTATTGTTAAAATGTCCTTTCTTTTAAACTAATACAAATTTAATAGACCAGAGATTTACAGGCGCCGAAGTTATGAATCTATGGCTTCGTATGCTTTTGGTAGCAGTGGGAAGTGTTTAGTTGAGGTTAATTTCAGTTTATCTAAATAGATTGCAAACTTCCTGATGGTTCCGAGAATACTGAAGTTTCAGCTTTATAAAATCTTGATGAAAATTCCAAAAAATCTAAATTCAGGTTCCTGCCAAATCTGTCCAAATTCTAAGAGAATTGACTTCGAAAAGTAACAATTCAAAATAGTAATCAACAATGTAGTTCGAGATTTAATTCCAGTTTGAGTTTTATTGGTTACATTTTAAATTATTGATTACAGGTTCTGATTTTGATAAGGTTTGAGTTGAAAATTTGAGTCCACGTTTAAAATCTTTCTGATCATCTTTTGATGGGATAATGCTTAAGTAAAACTTTTCGTTGATGCGGTTTAATTCTTGGTTTTAATTTCAACTTCCCATATGTGCTTACTCGAAACGATAATGTTATAGTGGTCCGATTTTGATTTCATGTTTTGGTTTGACATATTCAGTTGGAGACTATCTTATTTTGCAGCTTCTCATGATTCTGTTTTTAATGTCTTCTGTTGTGTCGTTTATGGTTGTAATTGGTGATATTGGTCCTCATGTGCTGGCCGATTATTTGGAATTACAGGCTCCCACTCAGAGGTTGCGAATTCTTGTCATGGTGGGCCTTTTTTCGTTATTTCACATATTTCTAATCTCATTTTGCTTTCAAATTTTTAAATTTATGTCTCTTTTCTACTTATTATAAAATTCTTTAAAAAGTAAAGCAGTTCATCAAAACATAGCATTCTTCATCACTTTTTTTTTGAAAGTGCATGCTTTAATTCAAAGTTTCGTTGATTGTGCTATTATTTTACTTATTTTTTTGGTTTATATTATGTTAATATTCCAGTTCCCTTCTTGGTTATGAGTAGAAACTGGTGAAGTACCCACAAATTTCTGTACTTAAATGTTTGAGGTGTCTAAATAATGTCAGATCAGGTTGATTTGTATACTGAAACTTGTTTGTCGATACCTCATTGAAAATACCTTTCGTAATGACAGGTTGGTTACATATGCTAAATTTAAATTTCCAGGTAGTAGTTTTTCTCTTTGTTATATTGCCACTGTCACTGTTTCGTAGTGTAGCCAGCTTGTCAAGAATTAGCTCAGTAACCGTGTTCTTTTACGGCATATTTGTATTGCGCATGTTACTCGAGTGCATTCCACGTATTTTCGATTGCAATTGGAGTACCGATATATATTGGTGGCGACAAGACGGTTTACTAAATAGGTTATTTGCTTGTTTTGTTTTTGTCATTATTCTAGAACTGTTTAAGTTCAATATAACCTGTTGATCTTATCAGTACAACGAAAGGATCAAATAAGTGGCACTACTGCTTATTTGATTTTTGATTTTTTTTTTTTTTATTTCAAACTGTATTCAAATACAGTTTGAATCACTGTTTGAATCCATCTACTGGCAGACTGTCGTCGTTTATCGGAATGTTTCTTCCATTTTTTACTTCTTAAGTGTTTTATTAGGGCATTGGATTTATTTTTAATATGTTGTGGAGAAACTTTCGAAATTTTTTGGAACTTTTTTTCAGCTTACCAATCATTTCAATGGCACTTTCCTGTCAAACGCAGTTATTTTGTGTCACAGACTGTATAAAAGAGCCATCAACTGCTAAGGTATATTTCTTATTAAATTAAAAATTCTCACTTTATTCTATTTTCATCAACATTTTAGGATGTAAAGCCTATTTTGCTGTAAAACCTATAGAACAATCATAGTATCAAGGTATATTTTTTTTAATAAAGCTTATAGCAATATCGCCTTCAATCTTTAAACTTACTACTTTCATAATTCACCCAACAATATTATGTGACAAGCTCCATTGAAGCACCGAAATGAGCTGTTAATCAGTCTGAAATCAAATTGGGAGCTGAATGAAATTTTAAGAAATTCCTTAGCAGAAAACGATTGTATATCTCGGTCTAATGTTTTACTAAGGAGTTTTTTTTTTTTCTTTTTTTTTAAATAGAATTGTAGGTCAGGTAAAAAACGACATGAAATATTTAATTTTAGACAAGCTTTTTATCACACATAATTTATAAAAAGTTGGTAGAAGAGTAATTTCACTAGTTTTTTACATTTTTCTTCTTTATTTTTGTTGTTATCATTTTTTCCCATGACAGGGTTCTTCATGTTTATGTTTGTTTGTATCCTTTTGATGTTAATTTTAAACGAGATTTCAATTATTTAAAACAAATATTTTAAGGTCTTAAATTTAGGTGGATACAGTGGTTTCGGGAGCTATAAATATCTGTAGCAGCATGTATGCAGCTGTAGGTTTGTTTGGATATGTTGCTTTTCATGATGTCGAACTGTATGGTGATATTCTTCTGTACCTACAGAGTTCCCTAATGACTCAGTTGATGAAACTAGCTTTCATGTTGTCAGTAGCTGTCAGTATTCCGTTAATGCTATTTCCGAGTCGCATTGCATTCTATAATCTTCTACTGAGACCGGTATTTTTTGACTCTACTATTAGATAATGTCGAGAATCTTTATGAGGTACTGTTGATAATAATTAATAGATCTGTCAGTCATTAATCAAGTTAGCGGAGATGCTTTGAAAAGGCAGAGAATAAGTTGCCGTAGAGTTTCGATGGAATAAATTCAGTAACTTTTGAAAAACTGAGAAATTCGGCATCTGAAGGAAGTAGAAAAGTGTTGAGCGTTCCTTATATTTTGCTAAGATGGACGAGTGCAAAAGCAAAAAAGGGGCGAGAGCAGTTATATGGAATAGGATGTAGTATCTGAAAGAGGCATGAAAAAAAATCTTTCAGGAGTCCCTGTAATTGCTACAAAATCTTTCCAGCCGTATCATTTCATCAAAGTTTGATTTATTTTATTCATAATTCCTGCTTGTTTGCTTGCAGGGTGCTTGTGATTTTGCTGTGGTACGTCTGCCTGCATTAATATTCATTTCACTGACGATATTTCTTTTGTCTTCATGTTTGTTAATTGCAATAATTGTGCCAAATGGTATGTTTAAACTTCCTGAAGTCGCTGTTTTTTTTTCCTCACCCCCCCCCCTCCAACTGCTTTTTTTTGATATTATGGTA
The DNA here is from genome assembly GCA_003640385.1 of Setaria digitata. NCBI lineage: Eukaryota > Metazoa > Nematoda > Chromadorea > Rhabditida > Setariidae > Setaria > Setaria digitata. The sequence goes on from RCAB01000147.1 coordinate 27,500, forward strand.
TCAAAAAAGGAAATCCTCCTATCCGCGTATGGGTTATTCTGATGTCCAGTTTTTATTTATAATAATAGGCATCATCGCTTTTTTTAAGCATACAACAACACTTAAAAATTGCCTCCTATTTCAACTTTCCGTGATCAATATTATTATCATGTCACGATAAAGTGGTGAGGTCATCATTTTTCTGAATGCATTGACAAAAATCTTTCCATCTTTGAGCGCGTATACTTCCCATGTTTGCTATGCAACGTGTCGTTTTTTTTGATTAATCTTCCAGTCCCAGTTCATGGCCTTCAGCATGTAATTTATTTACTACTTTCCCAAGAGAATTCAACAGTGAAGTCTTATTTTGCGTAGTTTGTCACCTTCTTGCAGTTGCATTTGTTTCAAACAGAACTAATTTTTAAGATCTAGAGCATCTTACTGTTGTGACTACACTTATGTCTTTCACGACAGTCTCTAATAGAAATTCGAATAATATGATAATAAGGTACATAAGAAAAAGTAAAAGAAGTGGCTAAACCATATGGGATAACTTCAGAGTTTCTCAAATATTATCTGAAAAGATATTTTGGGTGTTGAAGTTTCTTTTTTTTTTTTTTTATTTTACAAGCAACAGTGGTCCGGAATTTTAACATTTTAGTGCAATTTATCCTTGGAATAACGGGTGCTACAATTGGTTCCCTTGTAACAATCATCATTCCGTCTCTGCTGTTCCTGTCCGTGTCTCGTGGTATCGAACGATTTCGCCCTTTGATGCTTTATGCAAAAGTATGGCTGATACTCATGATAAATGTAGTGATGTTTTTGTAGATTGAAATTTCACAGTGCAAATATATTTTGAAGATTCCTACCATTTTTCAGTTGACTTCTCAGTAACTAAATGCAATATGTGGAAGTTTTGGTATTTTCCACTTTTTTTCAGATATCCATAATAATCGGTTCATTTATGCTGATAGGGAGCACTTGGGCAGTTTTACATACGGAGCAAGAAACAAATGTTGTTGATGTCATCCTACCAAAACGACTGGGTTATTTTTTGACGGATTTCCGACTAGTTAGAACCTCTACATCAATTAAATGCTAGTAAAATCAGAGTAACTGAGGAGGTGCTATTTTCGATTAAAAGATCATAACTATCAATCGAATATTTGTTGGATATTCTTCATACTTATATGTGTGCGCTATCGAACATATATCTTTCATTTACATTAACTTTCTCACCCTGTAAGACTGTTTGATTTTTTCAAAGCTGATTAAGAGTGGTGATTTTTCAGATAACGAAAAAGTAGTCGATTCCCTACGACACCCAAAAACAATCAAGATTATCGACAACAGGACGAAATTAGAGGCATGTTTTAGACAGTACTTTGTACTATTTGATTTTTTTGTAAAATTTCTTTGGCAGTGCTAAAATGGGGGAAAATTACTAAGACAAAAATCACCACCTCTTTTTTCGATTGAACAACTTCCAAGACCTTTATATAAAAATATGCGAACAAAAAAGTTTTCCAGCTAATTAATTTTACAGTAGTTTTGTCTTTTTGGTTTACTTTTGTGGCTTTGGTTAATTTCATTCGAAATTTTTTTAGGATGCACTTCCGCAAGAGAAACAAAACAAGGAAAAGATGAGATCCAGAAAGGAAAAACAGGAAGGAAGGGGAAATTTTGGTGTTGTTGCAGATGAAGAAGCGAAGGCATTATTATATGAAATCAAGGAGCAACACAAAGAGCAAGAAAGGATTTTAAAGAAGCAGCAGGCTATTGTCGATGAATTGAAAAAACATAGTGAAATGCATTTCTTGGGAAATCAAAAAACAAGAAATTTGGAGGGACGAAAGTTGTCAACAACTGCTCACTCGAAGTTAGTTGTATGAACAAGCGAGAAATCAAAAGTCACCTTGTTGGGAAGAATGAATATTTGAAGAACGGCATTGTAAAATTTGGTCGCAAACTGAAATGTTACTTTACTCGTAAATCAGAAAAACAGCCACACAGCTTTGGTGGAGGACATCCAAAATGGCTACTGCAGCAGTTATAATGGATTATTGCCCAGATGGATATATTTTCAATTATTACCAACTTACTGCATTATGAATTAGGAGATACTGAATGCTTTCTTATCAATATGAATTAAGGATATTAGAGTTAAGCTCAACTTTCTTTCTGTCTAGGTGAAGGAGGAAGAAAATCATTCTTGATTTCCTCTCCCTTCATATCTTTCGTATCTTTTGCTGTTCCTATATATCAAGTTGCGCGGAAAAACCCGAACGAGATCCAACTTGTATCATCTGGACCTCATCAAAGGAATACGGTCCGGTGAAGATGAAAGGTGAAAAATACCAAGGGATATTGAGAAATTTTTCGACTGTAATATAATAACTTGTAATATTGGTGGGAATATTCGCTATATGTGTGTACTTTCTTTCTTCTTCTAGAAAGGGTTTAAATTAAAAAACAGAAACAAGGAAGCAGCAATCAATCACAGCAGTAAAACTGCCGCCTATGCTTTCTGAACTTCTCACGACATATCAGCTGAACACTAATTTTGAACACTCCAAAAATCAATAACATGCAAAACCAACAACAAGAAAAACGATGCAGCAAATTCAAGTGAATCTCTTACATCATTCATCACTTAAATCATCCTTTGGAGCAACTTCGGGATCACAGCACCTTTCGTACAGGTAAATGTATCCCAATAACGTTGGTGGATTCTGAGACACAGCTACTTTTTCATCGTTAAACAGATACCATTTTGAATCCTAAAGCTAAATAATTTTCTGGAGCAAGGCAAAAAGATGTGTACACACATATGCCAATACATCACTACCCGAATAATTAAGGAATCTCGGATAAAACTCACTTTTTTCATATGAGCAACATAATGTCCTGAAAATGGTGAACTTCCCATATGTGATATGAAGCCGACTAGACGATAACGCTCTTTTCCATCACGACATTCTTTTGGCACGTCTACCGAAAAAAAGTAATCTTCAAATAAAGAAAAAGTTACTTCCGAGTACTCTGTTCACACTGCTTACAAACTACTTAGTTATTGCACATGTTTCAAAATACTTCAATTTCCCAGATATAGAGAGAGTTCCTGACTGTATCCATAACGAAGGTTAAGCAACACAGCAATTAATTTTGCTTACCCTTAATTTCCTCATCTTTCTCTTGCGGTGGTATAGCGTCTACATTCGAAAAAAGCCAGTCGGCTGCATCATTTATACCAGTATTTACTCTCTGGAGAGCATAACGTGCCTGATAAACGGAGAATCCAAGATTTGTGAGCTGTTCGATTGCTATTCCATCTACATCACTTGCCTACAATAGTGGTCTTAGGGAAACTATAAAACATAGATCACAGGAACCTCACATTCCTACTGATCTGAAGTAATGTGCATTTTCACAAAGCTAGTAAAGGTTATATTGCTGCAAAGTTGCAACTGGATAAATGAAGTTCAACGAAATATGAATTCGAGAATATAATATTGCCAATTGAGAATGTAATACTGCCGAAGACACAGCGATTCGAAGTAATGTTAACCTGCTTGATGAAGAGATCAAACAGTTTTCTGTTAACATGGTATATTTGAAAGATAACTGAAAAACAGCACAGAATGACCTTCGACCACAAATCTGGGTGCTCCTCGTTGATGTCTCTATCACCAACACTATGCATAATCCAATCTAATGCTGCATCGAAGCCAGTATTCTTGGTCATATGAATAGCACGACGTGCAGCTTCGGGTGTAATACCTGATCTACAGAGCTAAACTTCAAAGAAAACCACGTAAGTTATTCCACTCCAACCTTTAATTAGCAAAAGACTAACTAGCTCTTTCCTTTAGAAATTAACGCTCAACTGTACTACTGGTGAAAGCGGAGAAGCGTGATCAATCAATGAACAGTATTAGTAATCTCAGCAACACTTCATTAATTTTTGTGAACTTTAAATATCTGTTATTGAAACACTAACCCTCTGAAAAACATCAGGATCGATACCAGGCAAAGGGCGACCCAGCGACAACTCTGATTTAGCATTCGCATGTGGTAATAACATCTCCTCTGGCTGTTTCCCGTGTCCACGAAATGCTTCCAAATCAATTTCATCCGGCATTTCCACATTGACATCTAACTTTTTCACACGATAGTCCTCCGCCAGGGTAAATTTCTATCAAGAAAAAAAGTCAGTGATTTTTTTTCTTTTTTTTTCTCAGAAAAGGTTAAAACTGATGCTAACTTTGAGTTGTATAATTAGGTAGTCTGGAAAAGTGGCGATGCTATATTGTTCTACAGCTCCTTTCTCTTCCTCCGTTATTGGTGATCGAAAATTATCAATTTCTTGTTTTCCGAAAGTAGCTAATAAACAGTCAGCAAATGACACTGTAGCTCGTGCTGGTGTGTCCGTTTCCATTGTTTGCTAAAAACAAATCGAAATTTTTAGGCCTTAATTGACCACGTAATCTAAAAAAGTTCACTTCCACGTGGATTATTAATAAACTCTGGTTGGCAAATACAACGAATTTCTCAGAAATCAGTGAATTCCGAGAAAAAACACTCTGAAAATCAGAAAGTAGAGTTTAAAATAAGAGTGAGAGAATCACTGTCAGAGGATAACAGTCTCCAAATATGAATCCAGATTCATACGTAACAGTAGCTGAGTCATAAAATATAACTAAAGTAGAATTTCGAAAACATACCACTGGTGGTTTAGCACATTTTTCGGGCACATTTAAAGAAAGTACCACTTCTTCTGTATAATTATAGCGTACTCTATTCGTTGCATTATCTTCTAAACGCTGCTCTAATTTAAATCGTACTGCATTAACAGGTTTCGGTTTCTTCAAAAACTCATCTATTCGGTCCAAAAGCAATCTGGAAAAAAAAGTAGAAAAATGAAGCAAGTATTCAAACTGAAAGCGTCAATATCAGAAAAACCAAAATACTGACTTGTTGGTCCGAAATGAAAATTTTTTTTCCAAAAATTTTATATATTTTTATGGCACAATTTGTTGAGGATCTATATCATCTGGTAATGATGCTGCGACTTTTTTTTCAAATAATAAGCGCTATGCGGTATCAGTATAACCTGGCTTTATTCTACCATGTGAACAATATAACTGTCACTCTGCGGTCACACCTTTCCTAAGTTTAAAATTCATCCTACCCCATACCTTATATATTCATCGGCATCCTGCTGTCGTGTACTTGAAAATTCTGAATTTCCTCTGGATACTATTTTTCGGAACTGTGTCGGCTTGATACCGTTACATTCACTCTCCCTCTGAAAATTTTTTAAATCTTTTATATTAGAAAAAAAGATCACGACAATTTATATTTTTATGAATTGTGTTACATGCAAGTAATCAACTGCTTACTTTAGAGAATTCACCACTTAACAAACTCGAAAATACTTTCGCTGTTTGACAATTGAAATCGCTGTGAGAATCGAGTATTGAAACGTTCAGGAAATGTTTTTCACAATCTGTTCCATATGTTTGTACGAAATCAGGAATTTGCAGTAGCAATTGTAATGTCTGAAAAACAATTCGTCTCTTTTACACTTTAAAATAAAAAAAAGAAAAAATAAACAATAAAAAGCTTTGAAATCAAACAAGACATTCCCGGCAGCTATCAAGGACAATGAATTGTACCTAGAAGCACAAAGACTGGAACTGTTACACTATAAAAATAAGTGAAAAACAACGTAGCACTAAATAAAGAAAAGGGAATATCTTGCGATACCTCTGTAAAGCGNCTGTACCTGGAAGCACAAAGACTGGAACTGTTACACTATAAAAATAAGTGAAAAGCAACGTAGCACTAAATAAAGAAAAGGGAATATCTTGCGATACCTCTGTAAAGCGAGTTAAAGTTTAAAAGGATTCATATGTAGTATAAGAAATGGAATAGCAAACGAAAAAGAAAAAACTTACTACACTGATATAACACGATGAACCAATGTTTATAATACCAGTAAGACCCGGACCAAAAGCTAATTCTAAATTTGCGCCATCTTCTTGACACATTTCCCACTCCCATCTTCAAAATGTAAATCACTTTGAAAAAAAAAAAAAATTTAAATGATTTCTTTTTAACACTTCATCAAATTCAATGAAGTATCATTATGCTACACTAACAACAGTAATAGATTACGGGAAACATTTTCAAAACAAACTGAGGTAAAACTACTGCTTTTGGCGACACAGATAGTGCAAATATTGGGTAAACATTCAAAGTTCTGAAATCTCCAGAAGCATTGGATTGAATGATTACACTGTCTGGTGAATGACATACACTTACTTCTGATTAAGGTCGAGTTCCATTTCGAGTGTACTTTTTTCAGTTTTTTCTGTTTTGTCCATGTCAATACCAAAATGCAACAAATGTTTTTTTAGATTCGGGTCACGAACCGATTCATCTTCATCGTAACTGAACACATCCGCATCATCTTTCGTAACTGTGCCTAATTTCACTACCAAAGGATAACCAGTCCTGAAATATGTACCACAACATAAAAATCTTCCGATCCAACTTTTCTCGAAACAATGACTACTAAAATTTTAGCTAACATTTTACGCTAAAAAGTTCAATATTCGATTATGTGAGTAAAACGCATCTGGAAATTATTGACGTCAACCGCGTATTGCGTAACATACTTCTCTTAATTTATATTTAATTGATACTCAAATTACGCTTCCCTAAAAGAGGGTATATATACATTCATGTACAAAACGACGTTAAGAAATGCTGCAAAAATAAGGCTGCGACCATGATCATTCACAGAAGCTACTTTTTTTTCAAAAAAAAAAAAAAATGGCCATTAAGTCATACAAGTCAAAATGTAGTCGTGCATGATTTCGACCTTTGCTCATCACTCCTTCTTGGATGTATTGCGAACGACCGCACATAATTGCACCATCAGTGAGATTTAACCATAAGTTCTCTTTAAGATCGCATCCTTCTTCTTCACATTTCCAACCCCATGGAGGTATTCGTTTCCCATTATCGATCTTTACAAATGTAATTAGATTGAAAACAAATATTAAACTCTAATATACTGCACAGATATTAGCAAATTATAAAAAACTAAGTTCATCATTTGCAAATTATTATAGAAAGAATTTTCATAGAAATATATTAAAATTTATAGAAATAAATCCACATACCTGTTCCAAATTCAAATGCTTTGTATCCACACGCGTTTCACCTTCCCAAATGTTCAGGCCTTCCTCCAATATCTCTTGTCTCTGCACCCCTTCACTTTCGATGATTTTATAACAAACTTCTGCCAAGTTCGCTGTAAGTCTACAAAAAGTAATCAATCTTTACATACATTCAACCTTTCTTTAACAAACGAATATAGTTTTGTTACAAGCACAAAAGGAAGTGTAAGTGTATTAGTTAGTTTTACATTTGAACTTTATGCAGAACTCATAACAGTGGAACAAACAAACATTATGAGTAACAAACCTGCTAAGAGGAACTTTGGTATCGAGATCAGGAGAAAGCACAACCGCGTATTCGTTATCAATTTCATATTTTGGACCAGAACAGAAACCTCCTTCAACTCCAATAGCTAGCTGTAATGACCAACCCGTACTTTCCAGAATTTAATGAAACTAATAACCGATATTATGTAGATATTTATCCGCCATTTTTTTTTTTTTGGAAATGAGGATGGACCCATCATTTAAGAATTTGCTTCGCAGAAAGGAACTACAAGTTTTTATATATATATATATATNTGACTTTATCTTGCGGTTCTTCGGCTTCTGGTAGCATCTTTTTAGTTTGCTTACACCACAGAAAGCCTTTTCGGGCCGTCCGTTTGTAATAACCCATTACATGATCAATACAAAAACCAGCAAACCTCTCTAGACAAACAAACAGTCCACCTAAAAGACACTTTTTTCTATTCCAAAAGTGAAAGTGGATTTACCAAAATTCATCCCTAATCTTCTAAGACTCAAAGAGATTTATTCAGAGCGTGAAATTCTTCTAGGCTGTCATTTTTCCTACTGACAATGTGGTTTACGAAATATTTTGGACGAGTTAAGTGAATCAGAAGAGATTTCCCGATCAGTTTTGGTAAATTATAAGTAGAAGAAATATGAAACAATCAATCGAATAATTCCCGTTGTCAACTTTAACAGCTGGGTAATATATCTTGCAACCATTATCAGACAATACTTGCTTCTATCACTGAATTACTACCTATTTACAGCATTTCTCGGTTCCAGTTACACCAATCTGTTTTACCACGAGGACTAAATTATTATTCCTCATATTATTATAATTATTCCTCAATTTACACAGAACGGATAAAATAAAAGTACTTCAGCTCCATTAAAAATACAGACATAAACTTCATCGTCTATAACAAATTACTAATTTTCTATTCCAAATCACTGGTTCCGAATGGAAAAAATGGACCGCCTAAAAATCATTCCCATTCAGTGAAAGACCCAAACAGACACTTACCTGGATGAAGAGGTGTCTTGAAGCAATACATGCATTCATCCTTGAATATTTTATCACCAACCGCTGGAGGACGGTAGGTTAAGGAGCAGATTTTTGATGCAACATCCATTTCATCCCATCCACCTGTTGATGACGATAATGTTTCACACACTTCTGCCATTTCCACTGGCAAAATTCTATGAATCCCTCCAAAAAAACTGAAAAACTTTTAAATTAGAGTTTCAAAACAAAAGTTCTCAACAGATCAAGTACTGACAACGGATAAAAATAACAACAGCGAATCCAGAAAGTTAAAGGTGCCGCCCTTCGAAATCCTTGCTAAAATTAGAATCTTTCTCTGGCATTTTCCACTTTTTACTTTCGACGGAAAATGAATCTAACCTACGGAGAGAAGAAGGACCCCATCGAACTTTTCAATGCCTGTCCTTGAGTCACCGCAAAACGATTGCCAACAATAAACGAACTAGCTAGTGTACATAGTATATAATAAATTCATGTAAAGTGAACAGTAGGTGTCCTCTCGGGACATTGCGGGTTTACTGAGGTTTTGCTTCGTCGTGATAAGTTGAATGGGATACCGGGACTGCTCATACGTTTCCTTATCGCGGTGGGACAGAGTACGGATTTGCGCATTTTCCGCTAGTTTACAGTAGTTGACAGCGTAGATGGACGCGCTAGTGATCTGGTTGAACCTCAACAACGGAATGGTTCACGTGTTGTACGGTATACTTGTGTTGGTTTGCACGTGAAGAGGGGATAAGTGCAAGTTTCGAATTTCTATTAAGATAATGCACAATATGGTCAAAATTTGAATTGCTTCCTTTGAGAAGTAAAATTTTCGCTATGAGAGTTTTGCCGATCTCACGTACGTTACCCATGCTGTTACGATGGAATTTTAAATTTTGTGAAATTTACCAACAAAACCAACAGTGGCACACTTATTTGTTAAGAAAAATGACATCGGAAGTGGAGAAAGCCCAGAAGGCTAGTCCCGAAGGTGATACAATCTTCGGAAAAATTATTCGTAAAGAAATACCGGCAAGTATCATTATGGAAGATGATGATGTAAGTTAAATCCATAACAGTGTCAGTAATGGATGCAAATTGCAAGAGGCTTCTAAAGCAGATAGTGATTGGTTTTTTTTTTTTTTTTTTTTTTTTTTTTTTATTTTGATTTGCTCCATAAGAAAAAGTCGTGCGCTAAAAACACTTGTCATCTTGTTTACTCAAGTATAGAAAGTATGGGCTATAGAAGTATTATCTTGTCTGAAATATAGAAAGGTTAAATAACAATCTTTAAGCTTTTCCTTGAATCTACATCGGTAGTTCAACTTTCAGGTTCTGGCTTTTCATGATATCAGTCCACAGGCACCGATACATTTTTTAGTAATACCCAAGAAACCGATCGCAATGCTCCAAGATGTCAAGGACCAGGTTCTGGTGCTTCCTAACATTTAATCAATGTCGCATTGATTCAAGATCACCGATTGGCTCGATCTTTGGTATACTAGCTCAGTATGAAAATGTTTGACCTATTTGTTTCGAATTATTAATCGTCCATTCCATCTATTAGCTGAGCTTTGTGTTTATTTATTATTAGATTTAAAAGCAGTTATATTTTAAAATAAAAAGAACACGAAAGTAAAATGAAACCATGAAGCACCAGTGCAAGGACTCTTGTAGGACAAGAGTAATTTTGTAAGATGAGATTTATGAATAGGAATTATTAAGATCATTTGGTATAATTTGAGATCATCAGGAGTAAATCGAGATCATGAAATTGTTTTTATGCTGGTGTTATTACAGAATTAGCGATCACGTGAGTAAAAATGATCGATTTTATTTCTTTTTCAAAATATTTGGAAAATTCTCCTTTTTCAGTCTGTGGGTCTTTTACAGTTATTACATAGAAATACTGTCACTGTTGTCATGTGTGATCTTTGAACTGTTTAGTAATCATATTTTATCAAATTTAAATATTAGATTATAGGATGAGGTTTTACTCGGAAAGCTATTAGTAGCAGCAGCTAAAGCAGCATGCAAATTGGACTTAAAAGACGGCTACCGTGTGGTTATTAATAATGGAAAACATGGATGTCAGAGTGTTTATCATCTTCACGTTCATGTGCTTGGTGGACGTCAGCTTGGTTGGCCACCAACATAAGTAAGGAATATCATATTGGAGCAGTTGGCTGTGAAGATTTGATCGAAATTTATAATTGGACTTGAAATTGCTGCTTTCATGATTGTAATCTGAGTTGAGGTTGGATTTTGAAATCAAAAAAGGAAAATCGGAAATGACTTTTGGACTATATTATATTTTTCTGAATTTTGTATTAATAATGAATAAATGTTATATAAAATTAGCTGGAACAAGATTTTGGGATATTTTCGTGACATTGATACCAGAAAACTTGAAATTTTGGAATGTACGAGGATCTCGCAGAACGGTTTGAACAACATTAAGTTAACGGATTTTTGGAAGCGATGATGTCCCCGGAATTCAAATTTAAAAAGTTTTGTGGGGCCTATGGAAAAGGAATAGGTCATGCGACGACTGTTCACTTTTTATTTTTTCATTTTTCAAGGATGTGTGCTGCCTTTAATACAAATCATATAAGTTCCAAAATTATCCTTTTGTTTTACAAAAGACGACGAACACCTGTTAGATATTTTTATTTTGCAAATGACAAAAAGTGGAAGAAACTCGAACAATAAGACGACTAAAAAAGATGAATTAAACAATGGGATCAGCCCAGACGCAATCTTCTTCAATTTTCAAATTGTACTTCGAGCTGGCATTTTTATATTCAGATGTTACAATTCGGAACCATCCATTTTCGCCCTAAAAATTTCAGCAATAGCAAATTTGCCTTATTTTGAGTTATTTATTTTTTTTTTTTTTTTATGCTACATTTTCAACAAACAACTGCAGCTTCATCCTTATTGGATTCGATAATGTGAAGTTGTCTCCAGTCTGGATTTGAACTAATTCCTGTATTCTTATTCACAATTATACCTAGAGACGACTGAGCACATACCCATGGTGTTCCCCAGCTATTTCTACCAATCCAGTACGGTACACCAGAATCATGATCAACTCCCCAACCGTGAACAGATATAATATGATCAATTTCTTCATCCGATTTTTCACTGTAAATCCCTCCTCCATATGTTCCAAATGCCTTTGTGGCAGCAATACCACATCTGCAATTGTCAAATTCTTTAATGCTTTGCAGTTTCCAAATGATCTCGACAATTAGCTCTTTAGATAAATGCAATTATCAGCTCTCACTATTAATTTGAATTCCAACATCTGAAAATTTGAAGGATTACAGTAGAATAGACTAATTCTGGATCGAACGTTTGAAGTTGTAGGATTGATTTCTAGGCTTGTAATTTTTCAATTCCATGAAGTTTCTGACATTGTGATTTATTGACTAATTCAGAGCTCACTGTTCCGGATTACGCTCATAATTTAACTTTTATCTTTTTTTTTTTCTTATTCAGTAAAAGAACTTCTTCACTTTTTCAACATTTAATTTTTTAAATTTGCACAATTTTAAGTTTTTCTGTAATTACGCTGAAAGCATACGCCACTGGCCCATGGTGAAAAATTTCAGCTTTCATCTTCTGCAAACCCGAAACAGTGCCGTAATTCTTCACTTTATACGTGGTGTAGTTGCTTATGGAGAAACATGAGCCAGGCCAACAAGAACCACACCTGTTGTAAGGTGAGCAATCTGTAAATTATTATTTCAGTTGGCACAGCTTCCGTTCTATTTAAATTTAAGACTTGATTTGTATTTCTAACGGAAAAATTAGAATCTGGAAACAATGAGTCGTACTTCCATCTCTTGCTTGATAATTGTTGCAAGTTTCGTGTGGTATACCATGTTCATGGGCATATTTATAAACACCACCAGGTTCACCACCTTCGCAACTACCAGCACCAGCACAGTCGATAACCTGAAAGTGGAACTACGAAATCATAGTCCACATGGTGGTGGAACAGATTGATTACTCGTCTTATCCCTAGATTTAGTGACCAGACAGCTACTGTCTTTCAATTAATTACTTCATTTATCCCTGGATAATATCTAATCTGTTGACATTTCTCAAAAAAGAACCTCCTGAATGGAAAGATAAGCAGATGGCCATGCTCCTTTCCTTTTGATATTGAAACGATCAGCTAGCGCACTTGTCGCACCTAGATTTGATACATTTATTTTCTTGTTCCCTTCATAATTTATACCGATACGATAAGATTATTTGATATAAATTTGTGGAAAATAAAGAGGGTAATGATAAATGAAAAAAAAAAAAAAAAACTTACCACAAGCCCAGCATGATCCACAATCTGAAATTTTCAAAAAGTCTTAATTGTCACTAGTTTATACTGAAGACTAAAATTAAAATTTCATTTAAAAGAAAAGGATTGAGATTTTAGAAGAAAAAAGTGCCATCTGTAATGTATAAAGTGAATGGAGATTTAGAGCAGTGAATCTTAGTTGGAATCAGTGCAGTTGTCAACGTAAATTAATTTTATAGAAAACCCGCATGTTGAGAATCGCTGAAGTCTTGGAAAGCACTTCTATATTCTGTTTGCTTCCTACAAAAAACTCAAATGCTTGAAGAAGTGATCGACGAACAGAACAAAACGTCCATGTTCAGCCGACTCAGGATTCAATTTTCGAAGCACTGATTGTCGTAATTGAAGAATAAAATTTTATCAGTGGCATGATCAGGAAAGGATGTGCTGACCTATTGGTGACACTTCAAAAGAATTATTTAGCCATAAGAATCCAGTTATTAATTTCCAGCGTAATTGAAGTACTAGGGTGAAGGAATGGCTGATGTGGCTAATTCTTCGGTTGCATTAGTTTGGTGATTACTCTTAAATGACCATAGATAGCCAAGTATTGATTGATAAGCGATTTATTTTTTCTTCATCCTCAAAGCCATCATAGTTTCGCACAAATTTGCTAAATTAAAATTGTCCACTGTTGCTAATCACATGAATTTACTAATCATCTTGATAGTCTAAGAATGGAGTAGAAAGAATAATCAATCAATCATTTAAAGAACAGCAAGTTTTAACTCAGTAGCACAATTACTTCAACATTTGCCCCAAAATTTTAGATTTCAGCACTTACTGCTGCTGATCTGTGTCAACTACCATCTTGTATAAACTGCAAAAATAAGGTTGAAATTTGTGAAGATTCTGATGGCTGGTTTTACCAAGATGAAGCTGGCTAAGACAGATTTAAAATCGATGATCGACTATCACATCAGGACGAAGACTCTCCCTTACATTAATAATGGTCTGAACAGTGAGATTTCTGAAGTTTGATATATTGCTGAGGAGGAGTAATAACTTGAATCAAGTTCACTTGGCATACACTTGACTAATTCACATTTCTTGTTAGTGGAAACAAGAAACCTACACTGTGGAATATGCTGATTACGGTCAACACTAGCATAATTCACGCCATTTACGTTACGCCAGTCCCACGCTATGGGTAAATCATCAAATTTGTAATTGTCTATTTCGTACAATCGCGGATAGGTTCTGAAATAGATCAGAACTTATTTAGACTGAAAGTCTTCCTGCAGTATGCTTTAATTTTTTATTTTTTAAAAAGGCAGAAAAAAACTTGTAGATATAACACATTTCATTTCTATCAACTTCAAACTGATAACAGTCTACTTCACACGGAAATAAGTTCCGTAAAGTTCTGAAATTTGAAGTGACACATAAAGTCAAGGAAGACAAACTTACTTATGTTGATAAATTTTCCCAGTACGTTTATAACAACCATGAAGATTATAGCCATTTCTGGAACTCAAATCGATTCCTCTGGATAGTTTTGTTGCCGACAAAACATCCGTGAAAGTAATGGAAAGAATAAAATGAAACGGCAGCAAAAGAGGGAGAAGCATTGTAAAAAGAATTGAAATGTATCCTGAGTTAAGCGGAAATCAATGAAGATGAACTAATTAAATAATGAGCAAGAAGGAGCATAGGAATGTAGAGTTTGAATGAGAGATATATGTTATAATTGTAAGTAATGAAAGTCTGAATAGGACAGGGTATAACAACTGTGTTACACCTGGTTCCATTCAGCTCAACAGAACATCTATCTCCATTTTTCCTGCTCTATTATTTATTTTATTTGAGCATGATAAGGAATGATGATAATTTTTTTCGTCTTTTCTTCTTTCCATTCCAGTTATGCCTCAGCACCTTTTCTTATCAGTAAATTCCTATCTTTATCAATCAGTTGGTCAGTCAGTCTTTTATCAGGGAATGGATAACGTATGAATAAATTATAATCAGTTCAGTTACTAACAAATGATTAAAGAGGAATTACTACTTTATAATTGATGTGATCATCAATAATTTCTGATTCATTGAAGTTTAGCTGTATTTTAGAAATAATTTCTAATTTTGTATTATTTAATTTACAGGTGATTTAAGTATAATATTACCCATTAGTCTGCAACAATTTGATGAACATCATCATGCTTACTGTTGAAAACAAAAAAAAAAGATTATAGAGTGCTGTCACTGAATCCACGATGTCCTGAAAGAGTAAAGAAAAAATGTCTGTATTTAATAAAAATAAACGCTTCGAAGTACTTTGTTTTTTCATATGAGAGTACAATTAATACAACAAATTATTCTTATAATTAAGTACTATTTTTTTTTTCGTTTTTTTTTTTGTTTAAAGTTTTATTGAACTAATCAGTTGACCACTAATTTTTTTTTCTAAGGGTAATTAACATAATCAACTGCTCTTGTAAGTCAGATAATAAATAATAATTTGAATTAGTTGTGACAAATATGGCAGAATTTTGTATCAAACTTAATTAATTTTAAACGATTGCAAACACAGCAAACAACATTTTTAACCAAATTTAACAGAATAAATGATTAAATTGCTGATTGAAAACTTCAGTAATTTGTTTCATTTTAATATCATACCTTTCTTTCCTTCCGAGTTGTTTGTCACCATACATAAGTTTGTTTTCACTTAACGAAGCAGATGGAATGGAACACTCGTTCATTACTTTCTTGTCTCAAATACTGGTAGAAAACAAAATCAAATCTATTTTTTTTTTCCTTCAAAATATTATAAAACTAGGAAAATGAATCGACCAAAAAGTTTATTAGTTTCTTATCTGAATTAAAGTATTAAAAAAAAAAAAAAAACTTGCAACAATAAATAGCCGAAACATAAAGAATAAACAATACTTTTTACTTAGTCCATTGATTTTTTAATTGGATCCCGATCTAATTTGGCACTATAAAGCAACAGCTACATGTGATCTGAAAATGAAAATAATCTTCAAAAAGAAAAAAGAAAAAAAGAAAAAATTCTCCCAACGACAATAACAAGTTTTTGAAGCACTGGAATTTGTAGTTTTTCCTCTGAATTTTATTTCAAGTGTAATTATATAAAAGTTCGCTTCTGGGAAAAACATCAAAGTATTGTCTTAAACTTTCCTCTTTTTTTAAGATTAAATTTAGCACTAAGTTCAAATTTTAACAACGAAGACACAACTTGTTTATTAACAATTATAACAAATCAGAAAATGAGTTGTTTCTATCGCTTTTTTTTCTTTCTTAACAAATTGTTAAATGACAAGACCGTCAACTACGCTTACATATGCGTCAAATCTTAATTTTTCCTTTTAATTGTTTTCCTTCAGACTTTATCATAAATTTCTTTAAATTTTCAGAACTCTCATTCGTGGCCATAATGCCATAATATTCGCAAACAGACTTGTTATAATTTGCTTTAGACTGTTATTCTAGTATCTCTTTAAATTTTAAAAATTGATTCAAACTGGAAAGTACCACTTCAATTTTGCTTTCATCTTCACAAGAGCGATTCTCGTCTCGATTATTTTATATTATCAATTATTCAAACAGTAATAATATTAGTTACTGAATCAAACTTCTGGATAAATTGGCCAATGCTTCGAAATAAACATTTATCATGATCCAGAGAGCTTTTTTTTTTCAAGATCCGATATTAAAAGTGGGATATGCTTAATGAAGTGATGAGCAAACTGTTTCATAACTTCGGAAGTTATAAAGAGATTGTAGAAAAGATATCTGATAGGTAGCTATATGGTAGACTTATTACTAGCTCAATACTTCAATGATTAGCGCCAACGCTTAATGATAAGATGTGATAAAAATAGTGTATCAAACTTATTACACACTGAACAACTCATGTTTAACACATCGTAAGGCAATAATTAATGATGAAATTGATTATTTGTGCCATTATGATGACAAGTTCTTTTTGGCTTCCGTATACAATCCCTTTAATTCAGTTTCGGCACTTTTTCTATCGTTCTCTTTTCTCTCAGTGTTATTTTCCATTAAGCTTATAATGCCTTACACTCCCATTAATAGAACTTTTTCTATTTTTTTTAGATGTCCCTCTCTTCAAAGTATTGCTGTTTTTGTGAAGCTTTAACTACTGCCTTCCATTTCACTTCAGTTTTCCGTTTAAATTTTCCTTTTCAAAACATCAAATACCTCTCTTCCATCTCATTCACTCTGATCATTATTTATCTCTGCCCAAAATCTTTGTCACACTTTGTCACTGTCATCACTATCATTGTCATCATTGTCACCATCATCGTCATCGTCATCGTCTTATTGATGTTGATGATGATGATAGTGCCGATGATGAGACAATGTTTTTGCTTTGTCTCATATCATTTCAACCTTACCTTACTCTCCCATACTCACACTGCTCCATCTTATCACAAATTATGATAATATCGATTGATAATTAACAGTTCATTCTTCTCTTAAAATCAATCAGTCTTTCCTCTGTTCTTCACATTTGCCTGTCTATGATTATCAGAAACAGATAGAGAGACTACTTTGCATTCACTTAACAGCAATCAGCCGGTAGCTATCACGCAAATATCACTAATAGAACTAATCATTATATCTTCTTGGCATTAAGCCAAATTGATTTTGGAAAAAGTTTGTAAATTTATATGGAACAAAATTTGCCCACTTTTTTCTTCTACTACCGCTTAGATAAACTAATTAATTTGATTAACTTGAATGTGGATGAAAATAAAGCAGTAATAGCATATTCCCAAATATTACCTTCTCTTTCTCCTTCTAGTATTAACCTGAAATTACCGGTTACCACTGAGTAGACTTTTGTTTCATCCACTCTTAGCACTCATTATGCTTATCCTCTTTCCAATAGCATTACTATCCCTTTTTTAAGAAACATTTAACTTTTTCATTTATGTGAATTTCAACAAGCATTTTAAACTCCACAAACTTATAGCAATGCTAATTTTGAACCTTTTTTTTTTTGTTCCAAAGAATATTTCCATTTTTTTCAGCAAAGTGTATGCTAATTTCTGCTCTTACATTAGTATAAAATGCATCGAAAATGGCATGTTTAAAACGAAACGAAGATGTCATTAATCTTGCGTAAAGATGAAGTAAAAGTACCGACAATTCTTATTACCATCTGCAGTAATTCACAAAATGATGCTAAAGATGATAGGAGGATTCGGAAGATCTCAGGTCAGCTATATTTAATCAATTTAGCATACTAATTGTATTTCAGTAGCGCTGTAATATTGAACTGAAAAGCTCATCCGGATTTTTATTCATACTAAGTTTCAATCAGTGGATTCAGGAATAAAACCCTGAACTGTTGCTAACCTCGTACTAATTTCATTCTTCTTGCAGTTATTAAAATCACTAATTGCTCGTTCTTATTACATTCAGCGTTCATCGAGACTGTCTAATTTTTTTCATAATGGCAGTAGAAAAAAGTTGAGATTTGATATTTCTGAGTGTGTTTTCATCCAGACATCATTAAATTAATTAATGAATTTAATGAAAAAAAAAAAGACGAACAGGAACGAACTGTCGACATTATATTACACTTTTGCGGAATTCTTTTACGCAATTTTTTCTTTTTCTATGAAATGAATTTTTTCGAGAATTATGAACTGGTCATATCACTTTATGCATTTATCTATCCGTATTGTGTTTGTCAGCAAATAAAATCTATGAAACATAACTTTTCCCCCTAATGCAGCATTAAAAAAATCATCTGTACTGACCCGAATAATCTTGAACATCTCAAAAGGATTTCAGGTAGCAAAAATTAAACCTTTTCTGGACTGAAATGATATCATCTCATATATTTATTTATTCTGATTCTATCCAATCCAGCACTTATAGCTTCTTTCATGTTTTCGTCTTCTGTCGATACAACAGTAATTGCAATTCTGGATGGCGAATTTCTCAAATTAATGAAGGAAGAGTTTTGATTGTTATAAGAATGTCGCATCATCTGAAGTGTGGAATCGCTTGAGGAGATAAGATCTCTGGCTAGTACTATTTTGGAAGAAGCTAAGAGTTAGTATCACATCCAAATTGTTACTGTTCTTTGTCTAAAAAAACAAAAAAATTTAAATCCAATTCAGCCGGCAAGCAAATGCTTTGAATTTCTTTCTTTTGAAACATTCTTTCATCTTGTGGGATAAGTCCATTATTATTCCATTTCTGTAATTATCTTTCTCAGCTTTCATCTCATATAATAATAATTGGGGACAGTGAGAAAGAAGGCAACGTAAATTCGAAGCAATTTAATGATTGCTATAAACATGATGATACTCGTAGTATCACTACGTTTTCAAAAGTTGTATTAATTTCAAATCAAAAGAGCCGGAAGAGAAGATGTAAGAAATGCTTCGAATAATTTATGATTAATTTCGGGTCGTTAATATCGTAAATGGATTTGCAACATATCGCAAAATATACTTGCTTCTTAATGTAACATTTTAAATTGACTTTCCTCTATTCTTCCAGTAATCTTCGGGTTGTCGGTGCTGACTGGTTAATTAATCGTAAGAAAAAGAAGGATGCTAATTAATGCACTTCTATGTCATTGCATTATCATTATACTACCTTAATTGTTCGTCTCATTTCATCATGTTCTTTTTGGTAGTTTTTTTTTTTCAATGAGGATAAAAGAAAGATATCATTTCTCGGATTTACACAAAATCCAGACTTTCCAATGGTCAATCAGATGCATAAGAAGAAGGGAAATTTTACTAAATCTTACGTAAACTATCGTTCGATCAAAATCAGAAATTTACTTTACATGTGAAAATTGAATGGAGCAGATGATGATGATAGATGAAATGAGAGAGAGTGTTTGTGCTTGAGCTTGAGCTTCATTTCTCGGCTACTTGAACTTGTTGTATGTGAGTTCTGAACATTCTCAACACCTTTTCTTTTTCAAATTTTCAAGAGAAAATAATGTTGCGAAGATCGCAGGGCTACAGATTTTCAGTGCTTCACGCCTCAGTCGTAAAGATCTGAGCAGGTTTCAGCACCACTTAAGCTCAAAGGTACTTTACTTCGAACTTTTTCTCGCCATCATCGTCTATGCCAAGCATCAAAAGAAGCAGGATTGAAGCTCATTCACAAACGGAATGGTTTGCTAGACTGATATAAGTAATATAAACTGATAACTAATTGATAATTGTTAAATAGATAAAGCACTGTCTCTTGATATACATAACCTAGCATTTTACGACAGTAGCTTTTCAGTGATAGCCATTGCGTTTATGATAGAAAGGGCCTAGTAGGACGTTCCTTGTATTTAAGATAGACCTTTAAACTCAACATCAAAGTTTAGTGATCGCAAAAAATTAGAAATCTTTATCAGTTAGGGTGGTGATAAAACAAAACAATATAAAAAGGCATAATGACTTCTGGTTAATAAAAGTTATTAAATAATTAAGAAAACATTGACTACTGTGAGAATGTGCAAGAATTTTAAGCCCATTTTAGCAAAATCTTCATTTCTCTCATTAAAATTCTACCCCAAAATTTCCCAATTTAAAGTATCGATCAATCATTTCAGAGTAGTAAGCAAACATACTTCATATTTCAGTATTCTATGTTATCGAAAATTCTCAATTTTTCCTTTTTTTTTTTTTTATAATTTATATTGACTATAACAAATGGGCAGGACGTTTAATAAAATTGCCATAATTTCGAATAAGAATTAGAAGCAACATGGATGAATGGAATTTGCAAGCAGAGAGAGCCATTCCTAATTGATTTTGGTTTTATTTGTCGTTTTCAAAAAAATTTCTTATATTCATTTAAAGCAAGTAACAATTTTTTTTTTTTTTCGAATTTTCGATTTTTATTGTCTTCTATTCTTTAACTAATGCGGCTTCCTACAATTTGGCATTGTTCATTAAATCTACTTGTGACACACTTTCTACTATACCATTTGAGCATTCTCATTTACTTGTAATTTTAAATATTTAAATCTCCATACCAATCACAACCTCATCTATAATAACAGGTAGCGAACTGTTGTTGTTGTTGTGTACAGAATGTCTTTCCTAAAAGATGTATAGTACCAATGAACAGGTTGAGATTTTTAATTTTTTACAAATAATGAATAACGCACAGTAATTGGGCATATTCATTTTGTTTGAAATTATTTTACGCTTTACTAAACATTTTACCTTATTGTCGTCTAGCTTTTATTATTACTTTTTTTTTTTTTTTTTACTTTTCAACTTATTCAATAATCTTTCAAATGTTCGAGACACAAGTAGAGTTCATCGTTGATTGCAAGTTGTTGAAATTTCGATATTAAAAAAAAAAAAAAATCCACCAAAAACTTAAACTGTGTTAATTGAAGTTCACCGCGGTATGGCATAACAGTTTGGAAGCGAAAAATTATTTGAAGGAATGAAATATTGTGAGCTGCCGGTGAGAGTAATAATGATTTCACCGACAAATTTGCATAAAGTTTTGGACAAATATACTTCGTTCAGGAATGACGAAGATTTTAGCTTATTGTTGTTGCATTTTTTTATTGTTTAATTAATTCTTTCATTTTAAATTGGTCGTAATAATTTGTATTTGTCAGGAGAATGACTGGTTGTACTGAATCAAAATGGCTTTTCTATATATTCAGTTTTAATCAAGGTCAGATTACTGCAAGTCGATGTACCGCAATGGTGATGTGAAATTTGCAGGAAAGTATAACGCGGAATGTCGTTCACTGCAAACGGACGGTAAGGAATCTTTCCGGAATGAGTTACGGAGTGTTTGTTAGGAGGTGTCGATGGCATCTTCGGAAAGTTTTGTGAATTATTAGAAGTGTGAAGTGCCATCGTGCCGTTGCTGTCGATCGATACCAATGAGCAGAGGAAACTTTTATTAACATTTCAAAAATCCCTTTAATCGATAAAAATTATTCGGTTCAGTTCGATTCGGTCCAGTGCTTGTTTGATTGGTATTGATGGCCTACCGCTGTCACTATTTCTAACCTCCACTTACCCGACCTCATCTCTCTAACTACCCAATCTTACCCGTAATTATCCCAACCTTCTGTTTTCCTCTTAAGCAGCGTTACACGATGACACCTTACGAGAGTACTATTTGGACCGATGAAAATCCAAATTTCTTCTTTTTATCTTTTCCTCTCTCTCCCTCTCTCACTCTCCCCCTCTTTCATTCCTAAATATATCAACACATTATCTTTTTGATATTGGCTTTTTTCACCACCGTTCTTCTAATTTTGGCCTTTAATTGCATTCATTTGAGAAAAGATGTCTCTTTCTTTTCCTCCCTCTTTTTCGTTCTGTCTCTCTCTACTCTTTTTCTTTTATTTGAAAAGAAATAATTAAATAAGAAGAAATTTCCGAAAACTTGAGACTCATTAAATCCTTCAAATATCTATTGTGGAACGAGAGTATACCACAATACCACGTCATCTTTGTTACGGTTCGGTTCTCTACAATCTCTATTTCAGACTTCCTGATTCTCACTGATTATTCCAATCCGTTATCAGTCGAATACGTTGATCGATAACTGGAGTAAATGATCTTCTTGTCTTGCAAAGTTTTTTTTTTTTTAACAATAAGCAATTGTTATCATTCATTTTTTTCAAAATGAAATTTCTTTAAACGAAAAAAGCCAGTTCCACTTGCTTGCAAAGTAACTAACCTTCCTGTTTTTTGGTACACCTCCTCTGTAACCTTAATATCTTTTTTCCTGATACAGCTATAGTACTCATTCTCCTCTGTGATGACGACTCTTTCCAAACCAACAATAGCTTTCTTGGTTTAGGAGCTATAAAAAGAAATAAATTACCTTCTCTTCACCGGAAATTAAAAATAAAGCAATGTCACGTTAACTGTTGCACAGATTGTTCTCCGCTTGAATGTCGAGAAATTCCGTCACAATTTGAATGCCGGGGAACACGGCAACGAGTAATTTCATTTCCTCCTTTTCCGTAAAATTTATCAGAAAACCTCAAACATTATGCCGTAAAGTGAAATGTTTCACGTCCGCTATACGTCTGCTGAACATCATATTTCGTTTGACCTGGAATGTGGGTCCTTCGTAATTTACTGGAGTGTTATAATTTGTCCTCTTTGTGACTAGGTGGATGTCCTCTACTTCACTAGGCTGTACGTAAGATGATGCATTTATTTTAGATTACGATTTTGTTTTTCTTTTATTTTAATAAATATGTATTCATGGATAATCGATCCGGAAAATCTTTCTAGAGGCGACGGTCTCAATCAGGAATATAATTTTTCATATAATTCTCTCTAACAGACAGTAGTTAATATGTTCTGACCAAATTTTACTATTTGCATTTCTGCTACATCTCCGAATGCATCGTAGAAATAAATGCGATTGATTTTAGCAAGATTCCAACAATACTAGTTGTTTACAGAGATTTAATTTATATATTAATTTGGCTCAAAAAATTTACCGTAGACTTGATTAATTTAAGAATAAATTTCATATTTTATAACTGATTGAAATTTAAATCGTTGTTAGGTTTATAACTGACATTAAAATCATTTCGGTAGTTAGTAATCGATTTCGATATGCAAACATTGGTTAGTGATGATTGACAATATACCTATTTACTTAGAAGCCTCGACTTGGAAAGGGTAAAGGGACATTTCTTTTTTTTTTTTTTTTTTTTTTTTTTAAATTTGACAACCATCCAGGAATCACCTTGATTACAAGGCATGCTTCAATTGCGATATCCGAGTGATAAAGGCTTGCTTGTGGTATGGTATCGAGATAATCCTGCAATATATCATTAGTTAATTAAATCTGTCACTTAAACCGGGTAAAACAATTGATAAAATTAGTGATATGGTTTAAAAAGAAAAAAAAAACTCGGCGAAACGGCAATAATTAGGTAAATGATCGAATTTCAGTAATACAAAAAGTTCTCGTGTTCCTTTCAATCTTTCCGTCGAATTATCGACAAGTTTTGCGAAATTCAAAATCAAAAAGAAAATTAGAATGTTTGTGTGATTTAGTCTAGGTAGATGAAGAGGGAAGAGGGAAGATAGAAATTGATAGTAAACATAGGAAGCGGTGAGTTTGGTAACGGCAAGATAAGGAAGGGATCGGATCGGAAAGATGTTGCCATTGGTTACTGGATGTTATTTGTTGTGAATGATAAATTTTATTGATATGTTCACTTCGGCTAACAGAGAGATGAAAATCGATTTTAATTTAAAAGAGGACAGAATGCTACCACTAATCAACATCAACAGCAACATTATCACTACTATTGCAGCTACTATTGCTGTTATCACTGATAAACATTCTGATCTAGATATCTTAATCCAACTATCCCGAATCTAACAGATGTCATTTACTGGTATCGCTTTTGAATCCACTATCGTCGTATTAGTGAATTTCCAATTGTTTGATTTTTTTTTGAAATTTAAATTTTGAGAAACTTTGCTACATTGCATTTCCAACTTGAACCGAGCCGTATCACTGTTCTCATTATGATTATTTTGTCCCATGTGAGTGTTTCAAGATGTCATCCAACACAGTGGTTTGTCAGTGGCTTCTTTTCTTTCAGGGAGCATCGAAGGCTAACAATGCAAGGGCATAAAGTTCAGCGATCAGTGAAATTCGGGTGAAATAGATCTATTCTGATTATTGCGATGTTGGACAGCGTGATCAGTCCTGTCTCTCCAGTCAATACGTGAGAGGAGACACGTGGACGTGTTATTGCTAGCCTCATATTGATGAGGAAGGTTGTCTCTTTCTCAGGCTTCAAGCATTCATATCTTCATTACTGACTAGCTAATTAAATGAAGCATACTTTTTCATGCGAAGATTAAATGAAAGCTTAACACTACGTACTTAGCCAAGTACTTATCCATCTGTCTATATAGGCACTTGACAAGTATATTGGGTACATAATCTTAAACTTTCAGTTTAGATATATGTTTATATCTCGATTTCATTTAAAAATTTATTATTCAGTTTTTATAAGATACCGTTGATTAACTTTACTGCTGATGCATGAATCATTAAACTCGGAAAAGTATGTCTTGCCTGATTGAGCTTTCCGGAAATTTCAACATCATAAGTTTAATCATTTGAAACTTCTGGATGACTGATGGATGGTTGTGATGAGAGTTGTCGTTGCTTAACTTTTTCAGGTCCTTTTTTTAACGGCGTATTTTTCAGACTGAAAGTAAAAATCTACGTAACAGAATGATTTTCAAATAAGTTTGCATGCAATAATAATATTTAAAGACGAGATTTTTATATATTATTTAAAATTCTCAGAAATTGAGAACTGAAATGTAGTTGGATAAAACTTCATTTACGGTTAATTGATGAAACTTCCGCTTGAACTTTCCTAGGAAGATATCTGGTATTCGGATGCAGGGAAGCAGAAATGGAATTACTACGGAAGCAAATGGAACGGTAGTCGGAAGAATCTTTTGCAATCAGTTCCCGTTTCCGGTGATAATCTGGTCTGGAAATTCTTAAACTTGATTGTAGACGAAAGAATGAATGAATAGATATGATGAGGATGAAGCAAACATAAACCGCTGCATTCCTATGCCTCTGTCCTGCCTGATCCGGAATGAATATTTTCATATATATAGTATGCCTGAATGCTGGCGCTGATATTCATCAAGTATGTTTCATAAATTTGTTAATTGCTGCTGATTTAAGCATTATATTCGCCTAGCACGAGTGTCTGTGTTGCATGTCCGTGTATGCGCATGTCTGTGTGTATGTCAGTGTATGTCATGTATGTATGTATGTCAGTGTATGTTTGTGTGTGTATATATATATATGAAAATATTCATTCCGGATCACCATGTCTGTGTGTATGTGAGTATATATCGTGTCTGTGGATATGTCAGTGTGTGTGTGTGAGTGTATGTCATGTCTGTGTGTATGCCAGTGCATGTCACGTCTGTGTGTATGTCAGTGCATGTCATGTCTGTGTGTGTGTGAGTGCATGTCATGTCTGTGTGTGTGTGAGTGCATGTCACGTCTGTGTGTATGTGAGTGCATGTCATGTCTGTGTGTATGTGAGTGTATGTCGTGTTTNCACGTCTGTGTGTATGTGAGTCACGTCTGTGTGTATGTCAGTGCATGTCATGTCTGTGTGTGTGTGAGTGCATGTCATGTCTGTGTGTATGTGAGTGTATGTCGTGTTTGTGTATGTGAGTGTATGTCAGTGTATGCCATGTCTGTGTGTATCTGCATGACTTCAAGGCCTTAAACGCAAGAAGTTTGATGAGTGAATGTTGATGAATGAAGGATGAGGGGGGCACGAAGCGTCCCATCGGAGCACAAACCTCATTGTGTGGCCCGCTAGGGGAGGTTTGCACGCCCTCACACACACACGCAGGCACACGCATCCACCCACACAGACGCACACGTGCAAACGTATAAACGCACATACACTGACACGTGTGTGATGGACACGGACAGGCTCACTTTAGCTAAGTAAACAGACTGTTCAGCCTGATGTGCACGTTGAAATGCACGAAATGTAAAAGTGAAAGGTGAGGATGTGCTAGCACACGATAAGATGGGATGACGTATGAGCCGTAAAATGTAGAAGCGAATTATCATGAGACAGAACTTTCTGGCATGTTCATATTACTTGGGTTGTCTAAGGAACTTAAGTGTATCACATAGTTTAGTCGGAAGTGATTGGTTGAGTCTGACAGGAGGAGGGAATTGAATCATTATGCTTTTTCGCAATTATCAGTAATTAATAGTAGAACTATTATGCAGATATACCAGTGCAAAAATTACTCATAGTATTATACTGATATTTGCCAGTATCATGATAGGAGTACCACAACTATAAGTGATAATTACCATAGTATCATGATAATGGTGTCAAGAGTGTTTTATATGAATCCGTCACTGATTCATGAACACTGAACATAAAAGATTGCAGTTAGGTTTTGTTGCTTCTTAACATCTTTTCTCCCTAATCTGTTATCAGACTATCTATTTAGCAGTTAGTATTACGACTGTTTTTCTCCTATTTCTCACATCTACTTGACATTTACCTATCATTTATCGTGTGAAAATCGTTCTGTTCAATTTGGAAGTTGTTCAATTTACTGTTAAATACCTTTAATTTCTCATTTCATCTCTGATAATTTCCATCTTCTGGCAGTATCCCTTGGAGCAACTTTGCTGATGAGTGAATTATCAAAAAGCTCAACTAACTGCCGAGTGAAACAATGAAAATATTTCTTCTCTATCCGTGCATTCTAATTTCTTCCAATTAGATGAAATATATTCAACTTTTGTGATTATCTGTTAACATTAGATTAGTCACTGTTGAGTAAATACAGAAAGGCATCATTCTAGTATCATACCAAACCTGTTGTCACCTATCGAGCTGCATTTTTTTTTTTTCAAAGTGCTTTGGAAGTTAAAATTTTCGACTTCAAATAGCAGTTTATACTTTGAATTTGTGTGCTTTCTGTTGACATCGATTTATAATTGTTAGTTTGGTGATTGATAGTTTGCAGTTAATAGACTATCGACTTAGACTTGGAAAATTCGTTGGCTTTGTCGAGAAGCAGAACGTCACATCGTGTAAAAACAGCGGCAATAATTTAACATTTTATTTCAAATTTGTATTCAGATATTTCAAAACAACCTGAGGAGTGTCTTATGACAATAATTCGTTAGCAGGAAGTTTTGAGAAGTGTCTTCCTCCGCTTTTACGGAAGTTTTACCGGAACTGTACATGGGAAGGGTAATAACTACATTACAGAAGCCCATAAGCAAGAGATACGTTAGACGACGGATGCATCGATTTGGAGAGAAAAAGATCGTGAAATGCGGAGGTCAAGCGTAGTGAGACCGAGATGACATTATTATGTCTTAGCGGAGAGGAGAAGGTTTATAGGAAGGTGAAAACAGAAGGCAGATTGAAAGATGAGGATTTAGAGAGGTCAGTTTACCGACTATCTTGATTATCTGTTACTTGTTCTACTCATCAGGAGTATATATTACTGGAAAAGTGAGAATTAGAGTTAAGAATGAAGAATGAGTTCGAGTTCAAGGATCAGGGGTAAATGGAGAAGAAGGAAGAGGAAGGGTAATGAGAGATTTTTAAAGGGAAAAAGAAATAGAGAAAAGGTGCTTTAAATAGTCGATATCTGTTTGTATGTATATAGCATTAGTTGGCAACACCGATTATCACCATCACTGTCATTTACGAAAGCAACCTAAGCCTGTCTGTATCATTCTCTGGCAACTTATCATCGTCTATCTCTGCGTCCTTCGATGAACTCATTTGCATGTTTTCGAGTCCAGTTCACTTCCTTCCACAGGTAATTGTCTAGTTTCATCACTCCTGCACCTAGATTAATTACTACCAGTAATTTCTTTCTGATTAGCTGCACTCTTTTTCGGAGGGTTTTTTCATTTTCGATTACAATGCAAACACAGTTACTTTATGTTTCTAATTGGAAATGATAAAGTCACATTTACGAGACATACGTGAGCAACGGATTCACTCACGTGCAATATACAACTGGTTCGTTTATCCAGTGTTCATTTCCTTTCAAAAGCGAACCTCTTATCATTTGTTTATCTTTCACTGTTAACGTTCTTATCATCATGCTGATTTTTTTTTCTTTTTGTCCTGATTTACTCAGAAAATTATGATGATAATGATGCTGGGATAGATGATGTGCCTATCACTCGTATTTCCAGCAGTTCTCCTAATTACCCTAATTTTTGCTACTGGACCAAAGTTTTAGTAAGCTAGAGGAAAATGATTATCAGTATCAGTGCGAGGGAACTCCCTCGAATCGGCGTATTTGCAAGACTGCAAACTGGACGGGGGAAGGAATGGTTCGGAATGATTGTTTTTGTGATCAAGATTTTTGGTTTGTAGAAATGTGAGAAAGGATGAATAATGGATGTGATGTATATGGTGGTGGTATATTGCCCTGGAAACTATATGAGTGCCATTTTCTCATTTAATTTTGAGTGCTGATGATTCAAAGGCTCGCTCAGTAGGTCCGCATAGATTGTTCCTTCATGTCCCTGAAATTCCCTCTCATTTCAGTCTTAAAAATTAACTCTTAATGTCGTCGTTTAGATGATGCAACTGTTATATAGGTGAATACTTGCGTGCTACACCTAATCCTGAAAATATACAGGATGATTTATTGCAGTCCGTTAGTGCCTTCCTTCTTTCAGATTTTTCGGCAACCAGACCAATATGTGCAGTTGTTTATTCGCTGTCTGGTAGCTGTGTAAAGTACGGAGGATTACCGGACAGTACGCTAGGTTAGGCAGTTGTTGCGTCACACGCACGCACGCACACATACACGTAGAAGTTAACTTGTCGGAAGTGAGCTGCTGTTCAAGCACACATGCATGCATGCATGCACGCCCTACACGGACAGACACACAGACATGCACATACACAGACAAACACGTGATGACGCGTCAAACCTTTTTGCCGGCAGCGTTTCGCATATCGATTTTTGTTCCATATCATCGCGATGTGCTTGCGGTGCGTTCATAAATTATCGACGAGACTCAAACTCTATGCGTGTCTGCGTGTATGTTGTCTGTGCTGCATGTCTGTGTGTGTATGTGTGTGTCTGTATATACACTCATTAAATTTGTTTTATTTTTCAGGACTTCCATCGGTGTTTGTGCATTTTGTCCCAGAAAGCGTTAAAGTTGCCTCACTCCTCCGACATCATCCGTCCGTCCCTTCCGTTCCGTTCCATTCCATTCCTGTTCCTTCCGTCAGTCGATCCAATACGATTCGGTTGATTGTCGGAACTGTAGAGCATTTCTACTTGATGACATTTATTGTTAACATAGTAGCAGTAGTTAATTATTCTTTCGGGTCGTTTCGTTTCATCAATCGATCAATGAAAATTTCATATGTAAAAGGTTTCAAAATACGGTCATGGTGAATCGAGCAGAGTCATGTGGTGTAATGTGCTATTTTTATTGATGCATTTTTTTCATATTAGTAGAATATATGGTTTAAATAACTCTGGTGATAGTTTAAACCGCATTGAATTGGTTCGTAATTCTTCCTCCTTTTGCCATTCCAAATGAACCATGAAAGAACATTGGTAAAGAGTATCATTTGTTATCGTTTTTTTTTTTTTTTTCTATCCTGTTCGAAATATGATTTGTCATAAATTTTTGAGATTAATGGCAAGTACTTATCATAATCATATCAAAAATCATGTATTTTTTTCCTTTTTCAAGTTTTGCTTATTGGTTTGATTTCTACTAAAAATTTTTTCGATGTTCTTGAGAATTTAAAATGTTTCATATGCTATTTTGTAACACTCTATTGATTTTTTTTTCTTTTTTTTTTTTTTTTTTTTTGACTGAAAATTGGAAAATATTCTGACATTGTTGGAGTCGTGTTGTTCAGCGATGAGCTGAAATACGTATCGTAACAGAAACCTTCCCCAAAATTGACATTTTATATTATAGTTGGTATGCACAAAGTGATTCAGTAGAACATCCAGAATTATGGCAACAAAATCAGAACATCGAGCATCAACAGAGAGTACCTCAAAAGCGGTAAATGGTGCAGTTGATGTGCATGCCTTGGAAGCGGAAGCGGAAACTTTCAATGGTTTTGAAGAGGTCTGTATTTAGTCATCACCCATTAATTTATTTACGCATTCATTTAAAGTGTAGGTTGGTTATCCAAAATAATTTTTACGAGTCGGGTTGGCGAAATATGATAGCTTCAAAAAAAAAAAAATCTCTTCGAAAAGCTTCCCTATGAAACTTGCATTACATATAGAATCAAAAAGAAAGTCAATGACCAAAATAATGTTAAGTACAATTACTTTTGTACAAACAACTATTAGTAATTAAATAAATGAAGGTGCCGAATTTGCTGAGCAAAAAATTTACAGCAAATGCAAATAAAAGCTTAAATTTTTATCTGGATTGAGTTTCTAAAAATTTTGAGAACCATCCAACTCGGATCACTTTTTCTATAAAAAATAGTTTTTCATTGTGTTTTGAGCGTGGATTTGATAAGATTGTTTTCTGTTCTTCAAATTGGGAATTTGCTGAAGCTTATAGGTAGAGATATTTGATTTTTTGGAGAATTTAGCATACTTTTCTATTCAAGTTGTTATAACAAAGGTTTGTTTTATTTTGCAATGCATTTTTCGATTCATGATTTTCATCGAATTTCATTTTTGTTTTTAAGTGCTTAGAAAAGGTTGTAATCAGTTATGAAAATTTCTAGATATTTTCTAAAATAAAACCGCTTCCATCCATTTAGAATGGAATGTGCCATGAATCAACTTCGTCAAGCGTTGATCAAGGTGGAGAGGGGGATGCAGTGATTACGAAAACGGCAACAGCTAACGATGGTGATGTGTCACCATCATCATTACGTCGCAGTACACGTGCTTGCGCTTTGAAAGCTGCGGAACGCATCAAGCTGAAAGAAACGCTCACTCCGGTGATGGATGGTGTAGCATCACACAGCGTAAGTATTAGCAAATAATTTGATTGGAAAAAGAAATCAAAAAGATAACTTCTATAAGTTGAGGTTTCTTTATTCAGACATCTTCGGAAACATTATTCAGTTGTTCTTCAGTCCCTTAATCCGTGAGTAAATATTAGCTAGATCAGTTTTTTTTTGTCCCTTAATTTTTATAAGTTTTACACTCTTAGGTATGATTTATAAAAATATCCAGCAATGCCATCCTGAAACATTGCTTCACGAATTACGTGTTTTTTAACTTCACTATGTATTCCATAAACAGTTTCAATAAACTGTTCTGAAATATTGGCNAAAATATCCAGCAATGCCATCCTGAAACATTGCTTCACGAATTACGTGTTTTTCAACTTCACTATGTATTCCATAAACAGTTTCAATAAACTGTTCTGAAATATTGGCTATCAGATGATGTCATAACCTAACGTTATTAAAAGCGTGTCATTGCTGTAACGCGGTCTTCTTCATTTCACACTTTTTAAACTATTATTAGCTATCACTCCATAATATCATGATTGATGAATGTGGCGTAAACATTATCAACTCGGAGCTAGATATCTGGTGCGGACTTAAAATTATTCGGAAACATAATGTATTTACAGGGTGAGGGTTACATTTCTGGAGCCGAAAATGACGATGAGGAGCCACTTGTGAAGAAGAAGCGTTATGCTGAAGGCCGGACTTTAGACCAAACTGATTGTAAATTTGGAATCAAAGTCGAAAACGATGAAGTATTATTGATGAGCGATGAATCCGAGTTGTCCAGTTTAAATGACACGGAATTCGAACAAGTCAAAAAAGTCTTTGATAGGGTATGTAACTGTTGCAGAAATATTTAATTCGTAGTTGACTGGGAAAGAATATTGTTTAGGAAGTCCAGTGACTCTAAGAGTCCTATTTTTGATTTAAAAAAAAAGATGAGGGAGCTTGATGGATTTGAAATTAAAATGGGATATTCATTCTTGTTCTTTTTTTTGTGATATATGTAACTGTATGTAACTGGGAACTGTTTCCACAAAGGATGTGACATATTTTTTTTTTTTCATTTCCATTCACTGGCAAAATCAGTGCGTGATAGACCTGACTAGATGAGTTGATGGATAAATGGGGTGGAGTTTAATGATTTATGATTGCAGACTCTCCATCGAGAACAAACCGATGAGCAAAAGAAGGAGCGCGAAATGATGATTAAAACTCTGGAAGCTGAGCTGAGGAGGGAGGAAGCAAAACTTTCTATGCTCAGAAAATTGCGAATAAGTCAACAACATTCCGTAAAACAGGTTCATATCTTTAGCAGTGATGGGTGGTGCAGTGATGAAGTAGTGATAATAATATGGATAACATTTATGGCGTTGTTAAGGATAGGTTTGATTTTCGCTGTATCCATCGGTTATCAGAACACACTATTTACGATTTCCATTGAATAAATAATTCGTACATATTTGCATTTATTAATGGATGCTTGCTATGAAACTTTTAGTAATGTGCCTATGATTTGGTGATGCTGTTGTTATTCCTTCAAGTTCACCGTTATATATTCACCCAACCAAGAAACAGAGCATTACAAAAGCTGTTACATCTTAATGTCTTCTAGAATAGACATCAAAATATTCGCTTAAACAGATTTTTCAGAGATGAAAAATTTGGTATAGTACAGTATTAATACGGTTAGCATGACTTATTCTGTTGAATGACAGATGGAGTAACCAGGAAAAAAAAGTAATTCGAATAACTAAGCTTAATTTACGTTAGAATTAAGTCGCATACATCTTTTTACGCAGAGCAGTAAGCCATTTATCGTGCTTATATGTCATCCAAAAATTTTTTTAGATACAGGAAGCAAATATGCGAAAATTGACGGCTAATGTTGCTCAAAATGGTAGTGGCCATGCTTATAAACCACCAGTTGCTTCCATCCAGAATCGAGCTACATCTAATAGTCATACAAAAGGTTGGCATAAATTTTCTGATTTTAATCGATTCATAATTTATGACGTACACTATTTATTCCTAATTTGCATTGCAAGTCCCTCATACCACTCAATGTTTTAAGTTTCAAGCATTTAAAATCTATCAAAACTGACAGAAGAAATATTTATGTGACATATAAATTTGAAGATCGGATGTCTATGACCGGAATTTGTTTTATATATACTTCACTTATTACAGAATACAGCAACAAGTACTTGTTAAATACAGATGAACAAGTTCAACAAGTTGCATGCAATTTTCCAAAAGAAGTAGATTTCTGACATAACTCAGACTAAGCCGAATGCTGTGACATAATTTATTCAAGCAGTCTCGAAATTTATAGCATCAACTTCAAATGCATCGTCTCGTGCAGTTGCGTCTGCTGCATCCGCTGCAGCAGCTTTAATGAATTTGAATTTGACGCCACAACAGCAACAGTTACTGCAGAATGCAGCCAAAAGTGGTTTATTGAATACAGCTGCGGCTCAGGCATTGCTGCAACAAGCTCAACAACAGGCACAAGCTAATAATGGTGAGCAACTAATTCTCACATGAATAACGTTTCACGTTGCCATCCATGCACTTGAAACAGTGCCATTTCCAAATCACACCACAGATTCAATTCGAACTGAATAATTTGATTATAAATCATTACGATTGCTTAATCAATGTTGAATTAAAGAATAGCTGCTGATGCGTAGCATGGCCACGGTCAATGTGGTACGGACGAAACTTTTGTTGATTTTTTCAGAAAAGTATCAACAGGAGTTGAAAGACGGAAGTGGGTGAGTAAAGAATTTAAAGTAATACGGAATTTGGAGGTGACCTCAGCAATGGAGTAAAACAGTGCTCAATATTGGGCAAGTTTTTAGTACCTATTCTAAAATCCAGCCTGTCACACTTGTAATTTTAGGACGTTTAACTCAGCATGCAGCAGCTTTAGCCACTGCTGCGCTTCTTTCACAACATCAGCAACAACAACAGCAGCACCAGCAACATCACCATTCACGAAACAATGCTGCTGCTGCTGCACTGGCTGCTAAAGAAACCGCTGCGCAAAGAGCTGCAGCAGCTAAGCTTGCGTTGCGGAGGCAATTGGAACAACAGTTACTACAGGTAAGTGTGAAGTTTTCAGAAATGATAAACTGAGGTGGTTTCTAAATTTATCTATTTTTCTGAAATTTCTCGAACGCGTAAGAGCATGAGAGAAAACAGTTGTGAGAAAGGTAAAAGAACTTGTATAATATACTTTTTTAATGTGTACCAGAAATTCTATTATTATGTTCTCTGCAATCAAAGCATTTCCAGAAATCAAATTAGTCAGATTTAAGGTCCTTCGTTTTTTTCAGCTTCTTTGTTTCCACTGTTTTAATGTTCGTTTATTTCCCCATTCCTTCGCTTTAATTGGTCACATACTTCCACAGGTATTGTTTAATTTACCCCAACTTCAGATCCCGCCACCACGGCCTCCACCTCCAGATATGCATTTTATTCCCAATGGTAGTCAGCCAGATTTCCTAATGTATTTGGGTCTAGATATCGCTGTTCAAAGGCTGTTAAAAGATAAAGTAGCTACAAAGTAAGTCTGTTTTTTTCTGACGAAAAATTTGGGAAGGTACTGTTATTAAGTAAAACATTGATGGTTGGCCGGTGTGGAGTTGCTACATTCCAACATGTGTTAATGACACATAAATTGGTGTAAATTTCTGTCGTTAGTATTGAGTAGATGTATATTATATATTCTCTTCTCTGCAAGTGCATGTGTCATCCAAGCAAAAAGACGCATTTTTATGCACTGGTTGTTTATTTGAAACTCTCAGCATTTCTTAACTCAGTTAATTTTTAAAAATTTTTCGAAAGCATTGCTTTTAGACGTGTCACTGAGGGGCCTTATCTGTGCGAAGAATGTGGTACCGACTTTACACCCGTATGGCGTGCCATAGGAGCAGATGAAAATTCATTAAACTTGTACTGTGATGCATGCGTTAAAGCAGCACAAAAGAAGAAGCTGCGACAAGAACATACGGCGCTGCTGAGGAAAGCTTTCAATAAAGTGATGGAAAAAGAACAAGTAAGGACGGAGATGGCATAAAGTCTCAATTTTTTTTTTTTTAATAATTTCTGAAATAACGTAACCATTGGTACATATGACAAAATTTTCTCATCCTGGAGTTATTGGCATAAATGAAACAAGGAGATCCTTGCAGAGGTGATCTGAATAACATTCAAGTAACTCTTTTTTATTTAGGAATTAGAAAAGCAAATAGCGGAAGGCAAATTCGAGCCCGTAGTGCCTTCTTCATCAACACCTCGCTCATCGACTCCAGCTACACCACCTCTCACCGCAGCTGCTCTGAAAACTGCGCCTTCATCTTCTGGTGCCTCACTCAGTGCACCCAAAGCTTCTACTTCTTCCGTAAGCAATTACAACTTCAAGGATATCGGTTTTGGATTCTGTTACAATTAGCTGAAGTTGTATTCGTTTTGTAGGCAAGTCATCAACAGCACCATACCAAATCAGGTTCACACAAAAGGCCTGCAGCGACTGGCAGTAATACCGTAGCACAAGCTGCTTCACAAAATGCTGCAGCCGCGGCCGCCGCAGCTGCGCTTGCAGCAGCAGCAGGTGCAACAGGTACGAGTAGTTTCCTGCAGCAGCAGATGGCAGCTGCAGTGGCACTCCGACAGACAAATCCCATGCTTGCAGCCATGATGGCGAATCCTTTGCTTAATGCGCCGAATATGTTGCAGGTAAGTAAAATCTATTTTTTTTTTTTTTTTTTTTGCACTTTTCAATAAATAAAAATATCTGAAATTCTGGGGAAATTTAAATAAATGGAAGAATTTGTCATTTGACAAAATGCTCGCTATTGATTTGAAATTTGACAAAATGCTCGCTATTGATCTGGTTAGTCAAATTCCATGGTGATGATAAAACAAAAATCTGCGGTGAGTGGAATTAGAGCAAGAATGTTTCCGGGA
This sequence comes from Setaria digitata, assembly GCA_003640385.1. Lineage (NCBI taxonomy): Eukaryota > Metazoa > Nematoda > Chromadorea > Rhabditida > Setariidae > Setaria > Setaria digitata. The sequence goes on from RCAB01000147.1 coordinate 63,841, forward strand.
GTTCTAAATAAACACGGAAAACTGTGCTATGCTTCCGAGTTGTTGGTAACCTTCTCCACCACTGTGTTGGAATAAATAGAATAAGAGTGACGAATGACATCTTAAAGGTTTTTCAGTGTAGGAGTGTTCACCTGTTAATCCGACTTGAGTTGTTGTAGTATCAGTATAAAAGGGTAATGTCCTAAGCGATTTGTTGAAGCTTTTCATCCAACATATTGAATTCTGCTCGCAGTTTTTAACGAAAAATGTTCTTGACCTTGAGCTTACTGTGATTTATCGTACTCAGGAAGTATACGTAGTGTAAACATTTTTTAAAATATCAGCATTTGTAATTAGTTTATTAATGAAATTGAATTGAACATGTTAGCATTCTAAATCTTTTTGTTAACCATATCTGTTGAGTAGCAATCGGCTGCACATCTGCCACGAGTAAATAAGAAGAAAATACTCTGTTACTCTTCTGGTGATTTTAGTAGTTCGATAGTGCCTTTTCCACCTTCGTAGATATAGATAATTGGAATTCTTTCAGTTACAATGGAATCCACTAATGCAGCAACGTTTACCAAATCTGGCGATGGCAGCACTTGCTCAAGCTGTCCAAAATGCCCAACAAAGTGGTGCATCCGGAAATGTTGCTTCGAATGCAGCAGCAGCTGCTGCTGCGGCTAATCCTTTAGCAGCACTAGCAGCCTCGATGAATCCAGCTGCTGCAGCTGCGATGTTTAGTAGTAGCCCACAAATGGTTCGACAATTGCAGCAAGCACAGCAAGCAATGCAAAGGAATTTTCTGTTAGAATATGCAAAAAGTCAATCGAAGAAATGACGTCGTTAACAAAGAAGGTAAATATTCCGTTCTGTTATCCAACTGGTGATACAAAGTGATAAATATGCGTATGATATGGTATTTGTAGCATGGTATGGTAACGGTGATTTGGTAGGTTCATATATTATTTGAATTTGGGAATCATTATGGGTATTTCGATTACTTTGATAATTTTAGGTAACTTTAAAATTTGATCTGGTTGAAACACTTTACGGACTATTGCTTTTTAATCTGCTATCCGATATGTCACTTTTTTCCTTTTTATTCTCTTAAAGATGAGATTTACATAGTGTATGAAAGCGCGATTACCAGCTAATCAAAATTTCTGTTAAGATAGCACATCTTAAGGAATTACTTGATGTTATGGGTATTTCGATTATTTTTAATAGGTACATTTTCAATTGTCTTATGATGTTCCCATCTGAAAGTTCTTCCATTGGTGGATCATTGATTTGATTTGCATACTTCCGTAATTCCAAAGTGAGATTCAGCTGAATTTTTCTTCGGAAAGAGTACAGAAAGAATATACCGAATTTTGTAGTTATGACCGGTTACTGGATCAGTTTTTTCCCTTTTTTGGAAAATAAACATTACTTGCTGATGAAATGTGTGTCCATGAAATTCCTTGATGTGTGTCATTGGAACTCCAAGCACACACATTTCGGATTTGAGTTGCAGGTAATTCTAAAATCCCTTTTAAAATAGGAATTTTCTGGAGTTATTCAAAATTTCGGCTTTTAGAAGGAGAAGGTCGGATTATTTGTTCGTTGCTGCTGTACACGCTTCATGGTCAATTATTATTGCTATAGGTATCGTGATATTTGTAAATATAAGTATGTAAGGTGTGATCCTTGAAGATGTTTCTTTTCTTTTTTTTTTTTTTTTTTTTTTTTTCAAATTGAAATATATGTGCAACAATTTTTTAAAGTAGATCTCCAGAAGTTTGTGTTTTCCGAGCAGAATTTAAGCTACACAATAGACATATTCATAGATGGAATCAGAGATAAAGGATCATTTGCAGGTTTCAAAAAAGATTTGTGGAATTTGTTGCGTGGGATTGTTTTGCGAGAATTTGATTTATGTGACTGGTGGGTAATTTGTTTGAGACTTTACGCTTTTCGTTGGCATAAGTGCAGCTGGTACCTATGAACAATCCGACTGGTTCTAAATATTGGTTGGGTAGACACTAGTTTGTAATGATGTTTGTTGTTAGGTTATCATCTGTCATCTTTTTTCAGAAGGCTTGGTTTATCTGCATACCCATTTTGGGGAATTTTTATAATTATTGATTTATTTACATAATTTCTAAACATCATTTGGTTATGGGGTTGTTTTTGTTGCGTTCCTTCGTCTTCATTACTTGAAATATCTTCATCATTTCATTCGATATTTCAATAATTCAAGTTGTTGAAATGGATTTTTATTTTTGAAATTCGTTTCATTGCATGTATCATCGTTTTGATCAGAGAAAGATGTGCTTTCAGGTTGAATTTTTGAGTTGTTTTTATGATTTTTCTTTTGGAATTTTGTTCTTTTTTGCACGTTCATTGGGAATCAGTTCAAGATTGATAACTGATGACAGAGATATAACAGTGACTTTTGCTGGTAATTTTTCCCGTCCAGATTTGTTATTGCTCTATACAAAGTCCAAATGAGAAAAAAAACCAAAAGTGGAAGAAAAAAACAAGGTTTTCTTACAAATCTTTTCTTCAGAGGAAGTTAGCAAGCGTAGTTAGCGAGCACTTTCCATATTTTTTTGAAGCAGTTCTTCGGAGTTTGCGCCTCCTTTTTCTCATTTTCTTAGAAAAAGTTTTCAAGCCCAAAACGTCTTACCATATGCGTAAGACAGGATGTTTAAAATATCTTGTTTTGCGATATGTACCCAAGTACAATGTTATTATAGGATAGGAAGAGAACATTTATTGTTTTTTTTTTTTTTTGGTGCATACTTTTTAAAGGAAAATTTTCGTGGATACCGTGAGCATACTATTTCCATTGAACGCTGAAATCCCAGCCGATTTCAAAACAAGATTTCTAAAAAATATAAATAACGACCTGAAATGTGTCATGATTTCAGTATTTTACCTTCTCTGTGGTTGAACTTTTATTGCATTTTTCTAATTTCTCTCTCACTTTAGAATTCTCGGAAATTACATGAACAACCTCTAGAAATTGAGGATCTCAACAGTTCAGAAAAATCTTCGGGATTTCATAGAGTTGCAATTACATTTCTATTTCTGTCGCAATTACTACCTGACTGATTCATTTTCTTTCGTGTATCTCATTGATTTTCATTAAATTGAATTCTTTGAAATATGCAGCAGCACGAGGCTCGTATGGCTATCAGGTTTTCTGCCCCTATCACATGTTTCATGTTTCCAGTTTTGCCGCAGTAATTTTCCTGGTTTAAACTGGTATTCTTTAATCATAGAAAAATGCAATCTGACGTGGTACTATTGGTGATTAGTGTATGGAAATGTCGGTTCGTGAAATGGCCACGTTGATAACAGCACATAATTGTAGGGATTCAGGAAATAAAGCGTGCTGTATTATCCAACCTATCTTACAAAACTATGTTCATCTTCTAAGCAATAAAGAGACGTTACCTAAATGCAACTCGCTAACCAACTTCTCGTGAAGTTGCAAAGTGTATTTGTGCTTTCAAAACAATCATAATTTTTCTCCCTTTGTTTGGAATATGTACCTTAGATCGTATATCAGTGAAGTTATGTTTTGCTATGAATGTCGGCGTTTGCACGTTAGATGGGATGCAAGAATTAATCGCAGTCACGATGAGAGTATCTCTTCTAGTTCAGAATGTGTGCCTGAAGTACACAAGACTAGAGATGGTATCAAATCATGTGAAAATGACAATTTTTGATACTTTTAGACCAATTAAGGAACTGGAACAAAAGTTACAATATCAAATTTATTAAAGAGAGGAAAAGGCAAGAGAGGCAAAATGTAGTAATAAACACTGCTCAGTACTAATTGACTGATCAAGATTGGAATAGTATGTATGTACTTCAGCAAATTACTTTCCTAGCTGAAGTGCTGATGATCGAGTAACTTCGTGCCACACGGGAATCGAGATATGGAAATCATTATTTTGATATTACCAGAGAGATTTTTTCCGTCATGCTGTTACTATAGCTGACGATGAATGCTCATCGGTTCGTAGTATCCGTAGTTCAGTGTCATTCAAATGAGTTTCCTCCTTATCACGAACACCCTTATCATTCTGTTTTCTGCTATCACTGCTGCTATGGCTACCAATTCCACCGCCACCACTACTAATACCACTACTGCTACCACCAATAGCGGCGCTGCTGTAAGCATTGTCGTTGCCAGCTATAGTACTGAATAGATGCTTTCCGAAAATTGCTCGATAGCAGTTAAATTCCAGTAGAGAGTGAGGTACTAATGATAAAAATGTGGGCAACAATACAAGACCATGAAATAGTCCCCAAATCACAACCAGCGATATCGTCTTCACAAACACCAGTGGAATGTAATTCTGAAATTCACGGAGAGAAACGGATAGAAATTTCTTTTTTTTTGTAAACAAAAGTTTTGTAAGAGGAGGAACAAACTGATGATTATTCAGATAAATTCACTCTTTTTAGAAACTATTCAAATTATTTATCTTTTATCTTGAAATTCTTCCTAGGAATGCATATTACTTTTTTTTTTTTGTAAAACACTAGTTTTTCTCTCAGTCGGGATGCGTAACAACACAATATACTAAAGTTATGCTTTTGTGTCCAGTCGCTATTTAATTTTCCTCCTAAAATGAAATTTTCAACAATATCTGTACTTGAATCGGGATTTGTCTCCATCTAAAGTGCTGCATAGAAATGGACTAAAGCCGAACTCAATCACTTTCTTTTTATGTTATGAGATTTACTAGGAAGATGCATATATTTAAGCAAAATTATCCATTTTCAATTCCCTAATATCAGACCTGTAAAAATGCTAATGGTACGATGCAAGCAACCGTACTGATTCCACCCTGTAATGTTGGCCATACAACACTTTCTAACGTGTATTCTAAGCGTGCCTTATTATTCTCCAGCCGTAATTTCGTTATTCTTGTTCCTTTGATTGCTTTTTTCTCTCCGAGCTATAAGAATGTAAATAAAAGGAGGGAAAGAATCTCATATCATTTGAGATTTTGAAATCATTTTAACTGGTAAATGGCGCAACTGCGATACCAAAGGTACAGTAAAAAATCAGAGGTACTTGAGGAACTTACCTGATGATGATATGATACATGGGCGGTGAAATCGACCGACATTCCAATACACATCAGTATGGCGCATAGTGTTGCCGGATCGAGATCCAGATGCCACCAGGACAAAAATCCAATCACGCCTTCAATAATTTCCCAGCACTTGTTGTTGCACTTCCTGCTAAGGGTGCCCCTTCATCTTTGTTAACAACAGTGTAGTTTATTACTAATATTATTACTAATATTATTATTACTTTTTATATTATTATATTAATATTTCTATATTTTTATATTTTTATATTTATATTTTTATATTTTATATTTTTATATTATATTTATATTAATAATAATATTACTAATATTTCTCTTTTATGGCAACTTTCATCTAATCGCTAGGAATTTCGATCACATAATAAAAAGGAATGGATGTTAAAAGTCCAAAAGATAATTTACTTTAACCCAAAATGATTCGAGGCTCATCTGGAGTATATATAACAACTGATAGCATTTGGACAACATATCAGATCACGAAAGACTGTCCTATTGTAATCTTATCATTTAGATTGCTATCACTCTTAGTTGAGGGTTGATTCAAGTTCTAACGGATAATTTTGCTGCTGGTGGGGATGGTGTCGAATTTGTGTGCATAGTACCGTTGATTTCTTTCGTTACATAGCTATTTAGTGTCTCACTTCCATCAAAGAGACCAATCGTTAAATGATATTTCAAATTCTTTTCTTTTTAGATTTCAGTTTTGAACTGTAAACTATCATGCAACTTATCATTTGTTCGAATATTAAAAGATTGTTTCTTTTCCTGACTAACTAGACAAATTGCTAGTCCCTTGTCATAGGAATTCTGTTTAATATAATTATTCTTTTCAGTTAAGTTAAATAATCTTACTTACCAAAACTTATGGATGCAATTGTAACAGATGCGATGATTACACTGAACGGATTCTGGATGAATAAACCGCATACTACTGTCATGCACATTAATGTCCAGACGCATGTCTTAAAGTTCAAAAAATGATGGAACTGATTAATTTATATCAGTTCAGGATTGATTAACTTATCAGTGTATCAGTTCAAAAATACAATATCATTTAGTACAATAAAGTGATATGATTTCAGTGTTTACCTGCATAGCTAATGTTTTCAGTGAAAGCATTTGATCAACGAACATCGAATTAGCTTCCCAAACGGATACATTCAAGTCTTTGTAAGAATTAGCAATGCTTCGCCATTTTTGCATCATTTCAATCCGTTCCTTCCAACTAGTCAAATTCTGATATGTCACCAGAAACCAAAATCTTTCCACCGGTATCTCCGTATCATTCCTTTTAAGGAAACAGATGGAAATAAAGTGCTGTGCATTTAACTTGAACGAGATTATAAAGGGAAGAAATCTCAGTTGCAAGGAAAAATGCAAATTACGCCAATGAAGGATCAAGGAAAAAAAAAGTAAAGGAATGAAGGAAAAAGTAAGAAAAAAAAAAGTAAATCATTTGAAAAAAAAAGAAGCTTCTTCTCTCGCAAACATTTGTGAATGCGCCATAACATCATGTGATACCTATCAATCATGATATACCTGTCATGTTCCTTGAAAACAGTTCAAAAAATAAATGTAATAACCAATTTATACGGCTATAATTTAAATAAATTTCAAAATTTTACCTGATTTTTAAAAAATTTTTCCAGTGCTTGTAAAGTGGTGAAAATAGGAAGTCATTAACTTTGGTATAATCAATCATTCCTTTCCCGAATATTGCTGATGTTTCTGTTGTTAATGCTGTCGTATCATCCGAGAAATAATCAAAGTCGTATATTGTCGCTTCCCACCAATACGTTTTATAGTCACGTAGCCAAAGAAGGGTGAATTCTTTTCCTGAAATATTTCCAATGAGAAATTTCTTTAGGACTTTCAATTTGCTACAAAAATTTCTCGAAATTTTCAAGAAAAAGTTAAAATCGAAACAAGTCATAATGAACAACTCCTCAAACCACTGCATACCTCGACAGTTTTCCAGTGTTTCAAAATCATTGACCAATGCATCAAATCGACTGAGGATATGTTCCTTTCGTATATCCAACGGACTATTCACTAGAATCGTTACCGGATAGTACTCCTTCCAAACTGCAATCTAATCAAGGCACATTTGAGCAAATAAAAGCCTAGTCTTATTAACAAAAAGATCTTAAAAATCATCATCCATTCTAATATTATCACTGTGCGGTTCTGAACTGGTGCACGGTTTGTATTGAATGGAAAAATTCCAATTCCATTATTACGGAAAATTTTCCAGTAAAAGGGTTTGTTTCATTTATTCATTAATATTCACACTTTATTTATTTGCATCAGTCGAGTGAAAATTACATAACTAACAAAAGGAATCAAAGAAATTAAAAGATAAAAAAGTTTGATTTTGAAAGGATTTAATTCTTGAAATTTGAAGTTAGCAATTTCATAAAATCAAGAATCGATAATGATATAAATTAAAGGAAAAAAAAAACAGAATAATTACTTTTATCTGAAATTAGAGCATTTGCTTCTTGTAGAGGCGAATTTTTTGGTAGCAATTTTTCGACATCCAAACGTGTTTCAATATTCATTGCACCAATAACACCAAAGAACCAATAAATTAAAATGCCAATGAAAGCAAGCACACCGAACAATTTCGATGTTATCAGACGACAGTAACATTTCAGTGTTGAATTTAAACCGATAATAACCTAAACAAATGAAATGTCACTTGAAAGTAATATCAGAAAAGCGATATTTTGTTGCAAATGCATTAGAAATGCACGGAAAGAGAAATATTTAAGCTCAATAAAATTTCTAGAAAATTTATTTGTTTTTTTTTTTTCAGTTTTCAACCGTGGAAACATCATGTCAGAAAAAAGAATTCTTTCAGCTAAAAGGCATAGAGATAAATGAACAAAATAAAATGTCTTATATATGAAATGTTTATGGCCATAATTTGGCCACTTGGAAAACAATTTTTACTCTGCGCAATACTCATTTATTTATAACACACAAAAAAAAAAATCATCCACGACAAAAATTTCGTGATTTGTTATCATTAACTTAACACTCCGGCAAGCAACCCGAGAAGCATTCTGTTTAGTTCATTCACAAGTTGCAAAATTTTAATTTAATTGATATTTAGTATTAATTACTAATATTATTACTGATATTAATACCGTAACAACACTAATATATTTATATATCTGATGATTAGTAATTACATATTGTATAATTAAGGGAGGAAAGTAAAATGAAACGAAAACCGTAGAAAAACCAGCAGCATCCCTTTTTCGCATCCGTTCAAGTGTCGTTGCTAGATAGAGTAGTGGACATAATAGAACCATTGTGAAGATATAAGCAAATGCAAGTGCTATTGCTGTTTCGAAGCAAAATAATGCTATTTCTAAAATAGAAATGAAATTTTCATCTTCTTACAAGGAAATTCAAAAATTTTTGCCAAAAAGCTTAATCTGAGAGGATGCAACAATGGGAAGAATAAAATTTTTTGTTGAACACAAATGATTATTGGTGATGAAAAGAAAATTCGAATTAACAATTATCAAGGAAAATTTTGTGGTAGTTATCAAAGCTTCCCATAGCTTTATCATAACTGTTGTGAAAAAAAAAAAAATAGCAATATCTTAATTAGCTGTTACCATCAGATTGACAGATTCAAGAATGTGATCCAACTCCCTAGGTGTTAAAGAACTTGCCTGGCGTGGGAGTTAAAGCACCGATACGATCCAACTCCCTAAGTGTTAAAGAACTTGCCTGGCGTGGGAGTTAAAGCACCGATACGATCCAACTCCCTAGGTGTTAAAGAACTTGCCTGGCGTGGGAGTTAAAGCACCGATACCAAATGTGATTACATTCGTAAAGGTGGAAATAGTGATCGAAGGTCCGACTTCTTCTAGCACAAAACCGAGTCGTTGAGCTATTGAACATTCGCTTGTTGATCGTAACCACGAATGGATCACTAGGAATGCTCCATTGACGCCTAAAAATAACAAGGATATTGAAAGAAAACTTGAAGCACTGCAGCCCAAACACGCCCGAAAGAGCACGTATGTCAACTTTGCTTTGCGTCAGTAAGTGACGACGCTGAAACCAATGGCGTATCTTCTCAAGTAGGCAAGCATCCATGTAAATATATTCACAATTTGAGCATAAGAAATTTATGGTAAAAAAGGCATGTTGAACTATTTCTTAAGATACCTGACAAAATGAACTTGAAAGTTTAAGTAAGCGGAAGAAGTAGTAAAGAAAGCACCAGAAGATGGATGGAACCACATATCCGTGAAACTGTTTTTTTTTATTGTTATTTTTTTGATAACTATCATTGGATTTAATTTATTATGAATACCTGATATAAAGGGATGACACTTTTATTTGCCTTCAGCGACTCATTTACGTCATTTACAGCGTGAAACGTCAACCCGAAAGTGCACTTTGCTTTTATCCTATATGATTTGAAATATTTAAATTTTTTTTTATGAAAAAAAAAATGATAAAAGGTGAAAAAATTCAAAACTTACCGATCCCCATCACTAAGAAAGGCATAATAAGCATAATTGTGTTTGTCCGAAGCTGAGCCAAAGCAAATAACCCAAATGTGACAGTAATTGCGAGAATTGGACATATGATAACACCAAATGCAATGATTAGTTTGGCAGGATGCATAACACCAAGCAATAAGGCACTTCCAAGTACCGAAGTGGCCACGACCAAAAACATAGCTAAGAAGCCTGAAATGAGTGTAGCTTCAAAAATTCACGAAATAACTAAATTACTGTGAGTACAGCAGTGAATCAGTGTGGTGCTACTGTTTCTCAGATCGATGTTATCAAAAATAAACATCATAAAAGTTTCTCAAGAAAAGAAAAAGTAAAAATAATAATTTCAAAGTTACTGCTAAAAATGAAAGAGTGAAAGATAGCAGGTTATGAAATGATTTCGTATTGCAAGAAGAGACTTGTCACTTTCAACATCTTTTTTTAAAATCAAACCTCAGCTCTTTGCATTCCCCCTTAATTCTTCTTTTCTTTCTAAAAAGGTAGATCCAAAAGGATTTTTGTGTTTGACGGAATTACCTTCTTATATTTCATTAACACAACTAGGTTTTATTCCAAATTTCCATGTCAAATTATCTTTTATAGTTATAATAACCAAGTCAGGCATGAAAGCTTCTCCTTGTCATTAGATAATTATCTTAATCATTATCGGAAGCCATATTGAATTGTTGGGAAACCTTCGCGAATAGACAAGTATGAAATAAGTTATTCGAATCAATCTAGAGTATATCAAAGCTAAATAACGAGAAAGGTAGCCCAGAATCAGTCATCAGGATGCAAGTTTAGGAAGGAATATATCAAACTTATGCTAATGTGTCTTCAAGTTAGATCTATTGATTCGAGGGCTGAAGAAGGAAAGCAGAAATTAAAAATGACTAATCGTTGTATAGAAATCATTTCCATTTCTGCTCATGAAATATAAAACAAAACCATTTTTTTACCTTAGTGTAAAAGAAATACGAGAAAATTGATGAAGAAAAGAGTAGGGAGATTTTATGAAAAATGATATACTTGTTAACTACAAAGGAAGAATGGAGTTTCTTGAACGATAACGGTATAAATCCGGTGCCATCACTTTAGTCTAACTTGAACCGGTTAGTAAATTTGATTGATCAAAAATGCTTATAGGCCGAAGTTTGTTTCGAGCCATTTTAGGGAACCTAAGGATTACGTTTATTTCAATTTATCCTCTGAGTGAGATAAATTTAGATATGAAAAGAAAATCCCAATAAAAAACCGAGAAAGTTACGCATTAACGTCAACAGATGTGTGGTTATATATTTATGTGATCAGTTATAACAAACATTGATTTCGTCCCCTCACAAATTTGGTATTTAAAAAAAAAAAAAAAGATTTAAAAATTGCTAAGAAATCAATACAGGGATAGATTAATCAAACGCTTTGAAGGGATCTTGAGTATTACAGTTGTTCCATTAGAAGTAGTTTTGATTTAATATAACGGCAAGTTTGATAATTAATTTCAAAGTATAATTATTATCTGATGATCACTATTAAACCAATCATGAACTCCTAAAATTTGAGAAATTAATGATGACCATCAAATTGGTGCTATTTTGATATTAATTATAATATAAATCACATGAGGAAGTAATGAAAATATGTAATTATATTCTATAAAGCAAAGCTAGGAATTACAATATTTCAAGTATCTCTAAATTTTAGTTAAAAATTTGGCAATTTAATCCTTTTTTTTTTTTTTTAAATTGCTGAAATTATTCGTCCAATGGATGAAAATATCAATGGCTACAAGTTTCATACCAAAGAATTTTTCTAATTCTATAAAGTTGAATCTAATTAATTCAATCGTATATTTCAAATATGAGTACATTATTCTGTCTTTTTCCTTTCCCTTCTTTTATTGATATCGTTGAATTACGCAATTATGCAAAAAAAAAAAAAAAAAAAAGAAAAAAGAGTGAAGGAAAAAAAAAATGAACCAGCAACGAAATAGGGTGCCATTCGTTGTGAATCCTTAATTAGTTCTTGATTAACTATTTCTGATCCAAGTACCTGCAAACGTATTTGCCTTTTCTTTTTAAAAATTTGCCACATAAAAGTTTCACATTTCGATAAATTGTATAGCTGTGAGTTTTTTTTTTTTTTGAGAACAGGGTTTGAGAAATCAGCCTATGTCATACAAAAAAATTTCCTATCTGTTACTACTAATCAGGGCTAGGCCATAGCCTTAAGAATAGATAAGATACTGTTACAAGTAGTTTACAAAATAATAATTGCTAAATTCTTTAAAAGCTAACTATCTAGAATGTTAGCGTGTTTAGGTCATAATAAGAATTCACAGCAAAATGAGAAAAAGATTTGAAATATACCAATATTTTTATTGGTCGGTCGATATAAGTTTGAGTAGCAAATTTATAAAGCGCTAATTCCCAAGAATTAAGCTTTGTTTCGATGTTATGACTAGTTATTTGTCCTTGGAAAATCATGAAAATTACCTGAAAAAGTTTTAAAAATGGTTACTTTCGTTCCTTTCTCTTGTCACTGTAATTATCACTATGCTAAGGTGTTAATTAATCTTAAATATGCAAACAAAAATTGGTCATTGGATAATGAAAGAAAAGAGCAATATTGCAGCTCATTTTTTAATAACTACAAATAACAAACATTTCATTTTTTAAAAATTATTCGAAAAGATTTTTCTGTCAGAAAGATATTTTGTAAGCATATTTTTAGAACTCATTCTATAATATCAAATTTCATCACAAATTATACCTCAATATATTCAATATTAGTGATAGCTTTCAGGATTGCTTTTTCCGTAGCAGTAGCGGATTCTGTCTTACTCCTGTCGATGTTACGATCATAACTGCTACCATTTCTATACGGTCGTAAACGGACACCGTAAAAATTGCGTTCCAGATGGATTTCAAAGCCTCTAATTTTGGCAATTGGATATGTTAAATTGGTTATTTCACTACGTGCTTTACCCCCTTTCTCTTTCCTGTATTCTTCCAACAATGCACTCTGAAAATAATGTTAGCTTACGTAATGCTTCTGGGTTACGTGACGACGCTTCTGAAAGAAACATTTCGAAATCATATTTTACAGTATGAACAAGAGCAAGTTAGATGCAGTGAAAAAGAAAAAATGAATTTAGGGATTCTGATGAGCGAATGTTTAATACCCAACAATTAGACTGCTACAGAAATCCCTTCAGCCTTGCAAAAATGACACACGCACGTGAAAGTATTCGATGACAACGTTTGCATCGCAAGAGAATTGGCATATTTCTTTATAAACGAATTGTTCACCAGAAGAAGGCACTTCAACAGTGAAATTATCTATGAGATATCGGTGCAGACGAACTACTTCAGCCAAGTAGTTCAGACGATGCATTGAGCCACCATCACGGGCCTGTAGCATCAAGACTGTTAATGTTGGGTCACCTGAAAAACTTGGCACTACTATATTCTATTTGGATATTTCGAATAATTATGGTTCAGCAGAACTTAAACATTTCGAGAATTTGAATTACCAAATGAAAAAACAGAAAAAAAAAAAAAAAAAGGGAACTGATAAAATGTCTTTAAATTGTCAGCGTTATTTAATATTAACGTTCATTGCAATATCAATCTTGAACAGTTTTGAGAAAAGAAATAATCTTTTACGAAAATATATCTTTATCGCTTAAGCGTCTAATTTTCAAGGAATTAGTTTGAAATAAGTTAAAATTTATTAAATAATTCACTTTTTCAATTCCAAATTTCACTTCCTCTTCTTTCCTTTCCTTTTTTATTTCAAGTAAAAAAGCAAACTAACCAAAAGAATTGCTAAATTCTCGTAACAAATTAGCTTCTCGTCTTGACGGTGATGTTGTTGGTGTATAGCCATCACGAACTCGATCTTCTAGTTTAAGATAATAAATTCCGAATGACATTACTGACATAATGATTGCAGCAATGACATATGCAAGTGGATATGAACCGATACTAAAACCGATCAAGCGAAAAACCCTTCTTAATGTCATCTGTTGACAGAATGCTAGTAGTTTTGATGCTTTTGCGTCTGAAATTTGAAATGAATTGGCAAATCTAAAACGATCAGAAACCAAAAAATTATGGAATAGATTATAATGCTTCAATATTTTTGAGGAAATTAATGAGAAGTACTTTTGTGTAAAATTAGAAAATTAAAAGAGAAAAAGACATTTAAATTTTTGGAAATCAGAACAGACTGTGTTATCTTGTGTAAAATCTCATGATCGAAGCATTTTATCATAAACGTTTTAATCTAAGATATAAACATTTCTTGGAGTTCAATTTGGCCTTTAAAAATATTCGAAAGGTTAAAAAGAAATTAAGGCCATCTTATGAATTTTACGTAACAGAAGTGACGCGATGTATTGATAAATGATGAACAAGAACGAATTAATTGAAATTCAGAATTCAGAGGAAAACAGAAAGCTAGTCCGAGAAATTGGTCATAATGTTCATCTCTACATGGAACAAGAAGAGTATAAAATGGCCCAGTAATTTTACAATTATCATCCAATGATTATGAATGATATGATATCAATACTTTTCAAGTGAAGTTTCTATGTGGCATTTCTGACGTGCGTAAATTCTCAATTCACGTAAACAGCAACTCACTGTTATTGACGACGCCTGGACTGATTCTCAACGGTAGTTCTTCCTGCATCTCACAACATTCATTATCATTGTTGTTATTAGCCAAATCAGCCGTAAAATTAGAGCGGAACTGTTGATTGGTGGATGCACTTTCCACAAATAACGTTGACATAACTGATCGGCAAATAGTCTAGTTTAGTGCGAAACTTTTAAATCATTGCATCTCTAAAATTAGAGTTTTTTTTTTTTTTTTCATGTCTTGTTAAACAATGCAAATTGTATCATTTGAATAGCTGCCTAAATGAGTGATACAAGAACACTGTGTTTAACTCAAATTCTGTAAAAGGGAGAATTATATCTCATCGGTTTTAAGCTTGAGTTAAAGATAGAACGGAACTATACTGCTTAAATGAGTTGTGAAACAAAGTTTTTTTTTATAGCATATTGTGAAACAGTTTATTTCATCCCATTAGTTTTAATGAGATCTTTAAGTTAGCAAAAGAGAGATACCTGAGCAAATAAATACTAGTATTAGATAGACAAACAATAGATGAATAAATAAAAGGTCGGTATCAGGTAGGCCCCTTCGGCAAATAAATAGCACAGAGATAAATAAATGGAGATGTAGCAGAGATTTAAATGAATGGATAAGTAATTGTTAATTATTAGCATCACTGATATTTTCAAATCTAAGAAGTGATAATAAAATGCGCCTTTTCATGGAGAGATATTTGTTGAAAAATTAAAAAGAACAAAGGAGAAAATGATGCCAAATAAAAAAGAGGAAAGCCTAGGCTTGAGTTGTTTTGTCTATCCATATATAAACTGCTTAAATGAGTTGTGAAACAAAGTTTATTGTGTTTCCTTAATTTCCATTCTAATTTGTTAGCATTAAATCAATTAAGAATGATAAGTGATAAATCAGAGTAAAGCGATCAACAAATAAACAAAAGGAAAAAGTAATGAATGATAAATTTTCTATCACTTTATCACTGTACTTCTGTACTATTATTACATTTGATATTGCTTACTATATCAATACACTGATATGATGCAATGAATAACACACAGTTTACATAAGCTTTTAGAGCACAATATATGGCATTATCAACTGGTACCCATCGGTTTCGTTGTGATATGAACAAGTAGAGTTTAGTGAAGTACTGAAACTCCATTAATCATTCGAGAAATGCTAATAAAATGATAATACTTGGGAAATATCGTTTAAATAAGATCAGATGAGATTAATTGATGCATTTGTTTATCATATCTCCGTGATCATCAAGAAGGTCTGCACAAGCCTAGATTCGAAATATTTCATGCAAAATCATAGAATTACTGGTTAGATTTAAAAAGAGAAAATGAAAAATAAATATGTTAGCAAAATGAAATTATAAAAGAATGAAAGAGAGAAAGAGAATGAAAAAAAAAAAATTTTAATTTCAAGCAACAAAATGGTACTTAGAGCAATAAGAGGAAATGAGAAGTTAGTTCGACCAGAGGAAGAGCATAGTCTGAAAACTCAATTTCAATCGAGATTGATCTTTAATTTCGCGTACTAAATCCTTCCTTTTCATCTTACTCCTCTCTGTCTTCCTCTTCTACTCTTGCCAATTAATTATTCACGACAACTCTTTTTAAATAAGTAGAACAGAATAAGTGTAAACTTTGTTTAAAATTGAGATTGAAATTTTTTTTAAATCTAACATTCTTCAAGTTTAGTTTGTGTCTTGCTATTATCATTAATAATATAGCAGTAAGAAAGAAATTAAAAAAATGGACTGTTGCTCTTCATGAATCTGCGAATGTTTCAGATGAGAACTTCAACAATTTATCATTTATTTATCATTTACTTCATATATATTCATATTATCAGTCATGCTCTTTCTGAGTACTCCGTATCATTTGACACACCGATTTGTTCCCCATGAGATATATCTTGGAAGATACCTATCAGTAGATGGATTAATATTTGGTATTCAAGTCATTTCAATCTCACTTTAAATTACTTTTTATTAAATAAAGTATTATGCGCATTTTCTTTATCCAATTCGAGCTCTAGTCTTCATAATTAGCAATAATTTAAGGAACTAAATGGTAACTTGATTTAGTCATTGGAAATAACACAATAATACTACCATACCATATGATTTATTCAAATTATAAAATACACAAACTGATTAATTTAATTAAAGGAAAAATGGAATGTTCCGCAGAAATGAATAAAATAGAATTAATTCACCGGTAGCACTATTTCTGACTCCTTTTTACTGCAAGTGAGGAAATGATTCACTGATGTGATTGAGCTGATGAAAAACGAAAAATGATATAAATAAGGAAATGATTGGATATGCTAATCTCTTACTTTCATTTGGAAATAAAAGCATTCTTCACAACTTTTATAAATCCCACTAGTTTTTACAATTTAATTTTAAAATTTTTCATAATATTATCACTAACAGTATAGGTTAGGAATATTCACAGAACTAAGCAAAAGCCAGGTAAAAGGGTAGAAAATTTTTTCCTAATTCTGAAAAGTTAAGCATATGCAAGTTTAAGTTTGCACAAGAATGGTCAAGAATAATAGGAGTTTTTTTTTTTTTTTTTTTTTTTTTTCAACAATCAAAGAGATTTCTCTGTTTCATCGAGCCAAAAACAGAAATGAAATGAGACAGGTGGTCGAATGAATTCTCAGCAATTCACATCCAAAAACTTTAGAAAGAATGAAAATAACGGACACTAATATAAATAAATTCATGTCAGACTTTTTCACGATAAGGGAAAAGAAACTTTGGAAAAAAAAAAAAAAAGCATTGTGGAATTTTAAGAATCAGTTAGGACTGCATAGCAGAAAAATAGTTTATTGTGAAGGGTGAAAAAAAAAAAAAAAAAAAAACAAAAAGCAAGAGAAGGTAAGGAAAGGAACCAGCTTTTTTCGATCACTTCCTTTTTTAAACTTCACACCTCTTACTTACGGTTATACTATAGTGTTTTTTTTTTTTTTTTTTTGAAATCTACAGAGAAAAAAAGAACAAAATCAGATTAATTTGCTAATTAAAAATGATACATATTATTAAAAATTATGGAAGGCAACAAATTCTTTTCTTCTTCTATTTCCCAATTTTCACAGATTCCATAACTGATTGATAGCAAATGAAAAAAAAAAAAAACCTTGGAAATCAATGTTTAAAAATATGGAGCAATTTGGTAAAACTGATCAGAAAGGCAGAACAGTACAAGAAAATCCTAGATAATCAGACTTAGCATAAATTCTTGAGAACGAGACAAATGCGAATTCGGAAATAAGATCAGTGGTAGCTCTAGTAATACTGGAATTCTGCAAGTGAACAGAAATTAATATCTCAAAATTCGAGAAAGCGAAAAATAAAAAAGAAGCAATCTGTTGGAAGTTGGTGTTGAAAACGATAAATTTGATAAATTATAATTGAAAGTACCGTAGCATTCTGACCGATACACATAGGACAAGTTCATTTTTCAAAATTTTAACGTTAGCTTTAATTAATTAGCCAAAAGTTGGGAAATGAACACCATTAAATTACTAAATATATTCAAATTAATGGAAAAAAAAAAGAAAGAATGGAGAACGGAAATTTGACCACCAATTACAAGTATTATTTATTGAAGGTATTTTCTTTTGATAACATTAATTAATTACAAAAATCATTAGAGCGAAGTTAATGACTGGAACAATCATTGGCTTATATGTTACACCCAATTACTTATTAAAGTTAATTATTTAAGAAATACAAATGAAATGAATGAATGGAGCAAATAAAAAGTAGCACGAAGGTAAGTAATAGGAAGTCAAAACCTGAAATATTTAAGTTTACTAGGAAAGAAATTTTTTTCTAATTAGCTTCCTTCTCAGTTTTAATTTATTTTACTCCATGATATTTGCCTTATTCGATCTTGTACTAATTCATATTTTCATTCTTTTTTTAAAATTCCATTTTTTGCTAACTTCCTTATTAGCAAAAATAAAAAAGAGAAAAGAAAGAAAAAATAGAAAAGAAATAAAGGGAAAAAAAGAAAATTACTGAAATCGATAATTATTAATAGCACGTGCTTTGCTGATGATTTAATGATAAATGCATTGTTATCATGATTACATAGCATCATACCACAACACTAGCAAAAGCAACAGCAGCAGTAGCAATAGTTCATAAAGGTAATGAAGGAGGACTAGTAATACTATAGCAAGGATAGACAACAATAAGAAAGGAAGGAACCGGTCGATGTTTTGTTGCTGACACTAAAAGTTTGAAAAAAGAAAAAGGTTGGAAAAAAAGGTCAATCAACATTAGAGCAATTAATGGAGAATGAAAAAGAAAAAACAATTAATGAATTTACTAATAGATGAAAAAAGAAAAAACAATTCTAGATCTAATGGCTATTGTGTCATCATTTCGCTGCTACCGCTAATTTTGACAATTATTTTACTATCCTCTCTACAGGTGTACTTCATTATTCAATTTATTGAATACTCTGAAATTCCGTCTAAAATTTAGAAACGAAATCGATAATTTCAAATTTTATCATTGATTTTAACGCAAAAAAAAAAAAAACGGATGATTTGTTTGTTATTTCAATGGATTACCGCACAGCAAAAAACGAAAACGATACAGCCAGCAACTGTGTGTCCATAATAAACGGTGCACACATACACACACGCACACACACATACATAAACACACACACACATACACCACACATACACACACACATAACCACACATACACACACACATACACCACACATACACACACACATACACACATACATACACCACACATACACACACACACACATAACCACACATACACACACACATACACAACCACACATACACACACACATACACCACACATACACACACACATACACACATACATACACCACACATACACACACACACACATAACCACACATACACACACACACACACAACACATACACACACACATACACACATACATACACCACACATACACACACACACACACATAACCACACATACACACACACATACACCACACATACACACACACATACACACATACATACACCACACATACACACACACACACATAACCACACATACACACACACACACATAACCACACATACACACACACATACACCAAACATACACACACACATACACACATACATACACCACACATACACACACACACACATAACCACACATACACACACACATACACACACACATACACACATACATACACACATACATACACCACACATACACACACACATAACCACACATACACACACACATACATACACACATACATACACACACACATACACATATTGGTGTCTTCATTTTCAAATAATTTGAAAATAATTCAAACCAAGAAAGCGAACTTCGATACGTTGCCTAAATTGACAAGTGCAAAGGCAGAAAAAAAAAATCAACAAAGAACTGAAATTAATAATTCCAAAGAAATAATCGTCGCGAGACAGAAACTTTTCAATAATTTTGAAAGAAAGGAAAGTAAATATACCAAAAAATTGGCTTTTTTTTTTTTTCCTGAATTCACTATTACTGGAAAGCCAATAGTCTTCTTACATGCAAAAATTAGTCGTAACTTTTTTAATCTTTTAAATGCTTAAAATTAGAGAGCACTTCAAAGAGCGCTATAGTTTGAGTTCATTTCTCTATTCAGCAGTGAATAGTTTCCAATCGTTCTGAAAGATTCTCAATGAAGAAAAAGAAAATGTGGTAATAATTTGATAAATCATCAATTTAAAAGTGTTTTCTAAAATGATGAAAAATCAGTGAAGAGAAGGATGATATTTTAAATTGGTGAAATAAATTTCATATGCAACTAAAATAACAATGAATTTGTTTAAAATTTCGAAATTTTGAAAGAGAGAGAGAGAGAAAAAAAAAAAACAATAGAAAGCAATAGTAATTGTTGATTTTTAGAAAGTAAAATTTTTAGAAACAAGTTAGTGAAACCGGTGCCAACAACAAACAATATTCGTTCTACACAAACAGATGCATGAAGGTATAGGCAATCGAAAAGAGGTTAAAAATTGATGATAAATGAACCATTCAGCAATTTACAAAGATGAATGAAACAAACGGTAGGATAACAAAAAAGTTCTTCATCGTTTTTGCAAGTTTAGACATATTAATAATTGAGCCATCTGATATTATCAGGTATGTTAAGCAGATAAATAGCTAAATGATTAAAATTGAATTTAAAATTTGCATGAGTGAAGAGACAGGAAGAGCAAGAAGAGTGCTGTGTGGTTTTTGTGAAAATAAGAGATTTTGTGCGTTATACACATCGTGGGATCGTAATTTAATGAAATTAATGAGTTGAAATATTCTTTTCAAATTATTCGAAAAAGTTTTTTTTTTTTTCTAAGACTTCTAGAATTATTTCTTGCGAAATTTAACGAATTTTCCATGACAATCAATTAATATCAATAATCAACTTTACTGATAATGATCGGCCTTTTTTTTTTTGTGATCAAAACAGAACGATTGTTTCATGATAAATTTTTATAATTTAGTTAAAATTTAATAATTCCTTTAATAACATTTATTCAAAATTAAATCTAAAGTAAGACAATAAATTTGAAAAATAAGTTTTAATTGGCAAAATGGCAGAAAAAGCATCAATCATTTTTTTTTCAATTTGGTGATTTCTTTCTGCAGAAATTACTATAAAATTACAAATTCATTAAGGAATAACTATTTTACTATGACAATAAAAAAGGCCAATCATTATCGATTAATCACTATCAGTAAAGTTACTCATTGATATTAACTGATCGCCACGGAAAATTTCTCAATTTCGAAAATTTTTTTCAATTTTTTTTTTCCAATTTTTTTCAAAAATTTCGCGAGAAACAATTCTAAAAATTTTACAGAAAAAAAAACCTATTTCGAAATAGTTCGGAAAGAACATTTTCCATTAATTTCATTAAACTACTACGATACCACAATGAGCATTACGAATAACATCTCTTATTTTACGAAAATTTTCACAGCCTTTTTTAGCCTCTTCGCTTCTTTGAATTATTTCTAGTCATAATGGATTAATTTTCCAGAAACTATTAATCTATTCAAATGGCAAAAATAAAACATTTCGGATTCAAAATGATTGCAAATGATCAATTACATTTTAAAATAGTTTAAAGTAGTGTCTCATTTGAACTATTTTTGTCAGTTCAAGAATTTCTGAGAAAGATTATTCCGAAATAACACAAAAAGTTTCAAACATTAAAACTGCTCAACCACCATAACCGAAAGTTTGATAGCGGTGACATAAAAGGGAATATTTCAGAGTGACCGAATCTGACGATTTATTAGCCTTTCAGTTGATATGATCAGATGTGCTGATAAAAAAACATTTTTTTTTTTTTTTTTTAGGTGGGGAACGGGGAGAAAGAGAGAATTGAATAACACTGGAAGGAAGTAACAGTAATGATTATAAAATGTTATCTTTGAAAAACAAAGCAGTTTGAGTGCTTGAATTTTAATATTGGATGCTAAATTCAACTCAAGATCAAACTTTGCCCATTTTAGGCATGAAGCCATTCAAATAAATTACATCAAGCCTCAGCAAACGAAAACAAACAGTCGTATTCCGCATTCACTAGTTTATTCTAATGGTACCTAAAATATACCTCTGTAAATTAGAGCCAAACCACCGGATAATTACTTTTAATTAATTGGAATCAACCTGTGCTGCAATCAGCAGAATAGTTCAGTTTTTTTTTTCCTCTCATTGATCAGTCTCAAATTCGATCTAGCCTTCTGGCATCAGTGCAATGTGCGTGGTGTTGAGAGATTCGAGTGACATTGCCAGAAGTGGACTGATGGATCGTCTAAGAAGCCAAGAAATTTCTCAGCCAAAAAAAGTCTTTTCCTCTTCCCCTTTAATCTTTGCTGATCTGTATGCTATAAAATTTAGAAATGAATCAAAATCAGTAACAGCTGGTAAGAGTGAAAAAATTTTGAATTCACTTGAAACAAACTAAAGACCTCCTAATTTTTAATTAATTGCTGCCGACCAAAAGAAGGAATTAACCAAGAATCCAAAAGAACTGAATACTAAGGGAATTGAATTAAAGTATTTCTGCTTTTTTTTTTCTCTATCATAAATACAATTAGCAAGTATTTCAGTTGAATAATGTAAATCAAAGAATCAATCCAATTAGAGATATTTCCTTCTGAAGATGTTTATTTAAAATATAAGTAACTGACTATAATTTAAATCAACAATTGAGCATTTAACACGTAAGTGTACCATGTGTGTAACTTTTTCATTTCAGGTTCATTTTAGCATTGAATTCTTGCTATTCCTACCTGGCTTCTACCTTGTGTAACATCTTCAGAAGGAAATATCTCTAATTTGCCGCTAGAGCTGTCTGCTACTATATATGAGAAATTAATTATGTTTGTGGTGATAAATCTAATAATTAATGAAGCTCGCACGAATTATATTTAATTAAATTTAACCATCGGAAGATATTGCATTGAAAGATGCAATTCGAAACCGATATTGAGTGTGCTGTGACTCGGAGAGCAAACATTATCAACGGTATCACTTATTAGATAAGGATTAGGCAGAAGCTGAAAGATAACTGATTAGAAAAAGTAATTATAACAAAATAATTATGATGGATGGAAGGACTAAAATTCACGAAAGAAATAAATGCAAATGATTTTACAAATTGCACTGCGCATCTTTTTTTTTTTTTTTATTTCAAAAATTCTTTTTCACACTCTGTTAAATTAAATTTGATAAAATAAACTATTATTTTTTTTCCACCTGAACATATCATACATAATTGGAAAGTTTGAAGAGATCTATTAGTTAGATATCACGATCAATTAAGTTATCAGTTCAATTAAAGCATTCGATCAAAACTATTTTCGATAGCTACATATGACATCTGCTTGGATTATCATATGTAGCACGGTTTGATACTTCAACATAGGTAGTCATGGAAATATTGAGCATTCTAGAATGATCGTATATTTTTTGTTTCTTGCTATTATATGCTAAAAATATTTGCATTAAAACTTGACTTAAATTTGAGCAAGATTAATTAAATATAGCTAATGGATAATGAAAATTATGCGCAAGACCTATAAATTAACATTGATAAGGGGATATTTTCTAGTTCAAGTCAATTTTTTACACTTCAATTAGGCAACATCGGGTTGAAAATGTACCAAAATTGTTTTTCAAGTCTGAACTTTATTCAAAAAAAAAAAAAACAATATCAAATATTATCATTTTATTTTGAGTAAAATTTTTTATTCTAATAAAAATTTTATCCAGCCTCAAATTCATGTTTCTTCCATTCCTTTGGAAATGAAAATGTTAGAAAAGAAGAAATTTCCTGAGAAGAACAACTCACTGTCCAGTTTTTACCTCTCTAATTTCTATTTTCTAGAAGAGCAAAAAATGATTGAATTGTTACGAGTTACCAAAATACTTTTGAAAATTGGAAAAAAAAATCTTCATTTCATCTACTGTTAATGTTTAGAATTTTCATCATTTTAACTGAATTTTGAGAAGGAATTTCTATCTCTGAAATTAGTAGAAATTTCCGTCTCTAAAATTAATTATAAAACTGTGCAGCTGTATATATTTTTTCTAAATTTTTACCAATTAAAAAAAGTATTCGTTTTTCTTTTCTTTTACACTGCCTAAAAAAACTATTTGTTGATGATTGTATTTTTAGAATCGCATTTTTTAGGAATTCTTTGGCAATAATTATGTTAATAGTGATGGCCATGGAAAAAAGAGAATTAAATCAATGATTAGAGCAATCATGATTAAATTGCAGCCATTAGTTTGCTATCACATGTTATCATTTTGGAGATAGAGCGAAAATTGTTTGTAGTAGTCATGCATTATTAAGTGAAATATTTATCAGAGAACATTGCATTGATAGATTTCCAAATTTAGAGCCCAGATGGTTGGTAGAACTTTAGAACAAAATACTCATTTCATTTTAAACTCTAATAATTAGTGAAAAGAATTTTAACTTTTTGAACTTTTAAATCTATATTTTTAGGAATAGAAAGATGGAAAAAATGTATATGAAGTTTGAAAATATATAAGCTTTTAATTTTCCACCTTATCAGATTGAAACAAATTCTTATCAGATTAAAATAATCTTCGCGGCACTAATGAACTTATGCATTTTGTATTTGTAATGGCTATGAAGATTTCATATCAAATATTTAACAAAAAGTGAGAAGAAAAAGAGGAAAAACTGAAATTACTCAAATCATTGATTAAATTTAGTACTACTATCTTAGTAGCATTCATCCACTGTTAGTTTGATAGACTAAGTATGGATAGGCGGTGGTTTAGGCAATTAAGTTCCGCAAACAAAATAAAAAAAAAAGACAAATGAGAAACTATGATCTTGTAAAATTTTACTCTTTTGTTTACTTCCAGTGCTGGGTTATGATTTTTCGACTTTCCAGGGTCAAGAATAGAAATTCATCAACGTTCTAGTCATCATTGGATGTAAATTTGAGAAAGATAACTTGACTGCAATAGGATTAACAATACAAAAACCATTGTCTCACTTCCAGCTTCATTGAGCTTTAACTTTTAGGAAAAGAAGCAAAGAACAGTGGTTCATTACAAAGCCGTCGAATAGTTGATAAAGGTGGCACAATGCTTATGCCTCTCTTTCTTCCGTTTATCCGGAAACCAACCTGAACATGGGACAGATCGGTAGCTTGACGACAGCAAAAAAGTTGCTACAGCGTCTTGTGGAATTATTAAATTCAGACAGAAACAGCGATTAAAAATTTCAGCTAAAAGTGTACTTTTTTTATTGCATCTTCTACTTCAGAAGTTCGCTAAATATCAGATTAAAGGAAAAATTAGATCACTTCTCAGGTGATCAGAGTAATGTATGTGAAGTTGTTCATCAGACTGTTGGACGTAGAATCGTCCATCGGACCATGCTGAACATGGAATCGTTCATCTGAGTGATGAAAATGGATTAAAAGTCATTCATTCGTTCAGTCAAACAGCTATTCAATCAGTCATCTAAAGCAAACAAAGGCACAAAAACTTCACAATTCATTAAATATGAAATTTTATTCGGCAAAGTTTGCTATTAACGAAAAACTAAAATTCGTTTATTCTTAGAATCAGTCAGCCATTTTATCATCCAAAATTAATCTTTTAAAAAGCAATTTTGTGGAGCAAATAACGAGCAGTGCGATGAAAGGAACTTGAACTGACGCAAAACTATAAATTCATTTAGTTTTTCTTCTCTTCATTTGGTTTTAATAATTTCAGGAAGTATTTAACAAATTAGAATAATTGGGAAGAAAATTTTTCTCTTAAGGAAAAAATAAAATATTTCTGTTCCACTTATGAGCCAACATGACTTTCCTTTTAGTTTCAAAGCCCAAAAGAAAAATGAAAAAAAAAAAAAAAAAAGAACTCGGCAAAATCAATTTTGCTTTCAACAACAGTTTCCCATCCGTTTTCTTTCTGCAAAAAGAGAAAAAAAATTTTTGAAAATATATATATTTTTTTTTAATTCAATTAAAAAATTGAAGATTTTTTGAAGTGCTTTCTATTAAGTTTCATTTAAACTAAATATTTTCGCTTCTTTGAACCATTGAAAACATCAGAATTTTGTTTTTCATACTTCAAAATAACCAACTTATTTCAGTTTGTTACTGTTATCGGCATCCTTATCACCATAATCAAAAACAACGGCAGTAGCAGTATCGGTGGTGTAATAGTAAGAACATTGGAATGTTCTCGTTCATCAAGATTTATTTGTTTTCATTTGTAATTTATTAAAGGCATGTTAGTATATAAATTGCACAAATTACTGCAATTCGTTAACAATTAAAACATATCAATAAGATAGATCATCAAATACAAAATAATAAATTATTTCCAATAATTTCTATTCTATTTCAGAAATTCGTTAATTTTAGATAGAGCAAATTTTTATTGACTTTTGAGTTAAATAATTTTTATGATTAATTTTGTAAGAAAGGAGAATTCCAATAACATGATTTCACAATTTTTTTTACGAACTCTAAGAATTTAGCAGTTCTAAAAAAAATGTAAGATTTCAGCTTAAATAAAAAAACAGAGTGCTAATTTTATATTTGTGATTTTAGGATTTAAATCACTTATTACAAACAGGTTTGATTATTTCTATAGGCTATGAATTTATTCCACGTTATGTTAAGTTCCTACTGCCTTATGCATTTTTAGTTAGATGATTATTCTGAAGAAATGAAAGATTTGATTTTAAGAAGCTCCTTCAGCTGATTTCAGCCCGTTAAATTTTGTTAATTGTTTCAACTTTCTCTTACTCAAATAATTCAATACTGTACGATGGATAGTAATAACGAAGAAAAAGATTGATAAAATTCATTGTTTTACTATTTCTTGTTACAGATCTTTGCAATGTAGTGACTAATTCAGCATTTTATACGAAATTTTCCTCCCAATTCGTTTCATAGCTAAATTTTTGGTGGAATTAGGAATCGAAAAAGAATTTTTCCGAGCAATTCGAGTCTCAGTTTTGAAAAGTTTCAGTTACATGATTCAAATATCGCTAGCAGTATCATCATTCATTTCATCGTTTTCATTTTTTCAATTGCTTAAATCTAATAGATTTTTTCTTCAAACAGTTTTTTTTTTCTTTTAGTTAATTTTTTGGCGAAATTTCAAAATGATCTAATAAATTACACGTAATCGCTAGTGCTACCGGATGTGGGCCGATACAAAAAGGAGGAGAGAAGTTTTTGCAGCAAACTATTTCTATTCTTATCGAGAAGGGAAAGTGTATTCCAGCAGTTTGGGAATTGTTAAGCAGTAATTAATCTTGCTAGTAACGATGCCAAAGGCTAACTTCGACGGAAAAAAAAAAAGCTTGAAAGAGGTGCTCCAGAATGAGTGAGATTTTTTGGTTCGATTAGTGGTACAAAATCTCATTTCCCGGATACAGTGAAATCATTAATCTTCAAGAGATGCTCAAAATAATGTTTAGCTATTCAGTGCTTTTTGTCTTAATTCATTCAGAACTAGACAGTTCGATAGTATAATTTTAAATTCTTATTAATTTATAGCCAGAAAAGTTTTACTAGAAATCTTTGTTATTTCGATTTTATCATTCTATGATCAATTCTTATCATTAGATCACTTTTGCTAAAAAAAAAAAAAAAAAAAAAAAAAAAAAAAGAAAAAAGAAAAGATATTAAATTCCAGGAAGAAATATTGACAGGAAATCAATTATTACTGACTGTACACATTAACCATCTCACTTTAAGAGCAAGAGGGAAAGTGAATTTGACAATTTACAATTAGTTGCTGTAGGAAGAGATCTTCTCAATGTCCTGTCTATAAAATAAAAAAAAAAAAAAAAAAAAAAGCAAACTTTCTATTTCAATCTAATTTGGAGCTAGACGAATTTAAAAATTATTCGCTGTTCTAAACTAAACATTTTAATTATGACAATTTATTAGTTCTAAAGTGCTATTAATGCACTAACTTGCATTCTTTCTTCCTTCTAGCTCAAAAATAATGATGATAAATTATACTTCTGTAATGCAACAAAAGTCTGATGATTCGAAAATAAATTAGAAATCTATTTTTAAGCACTGAAAAATCATAAAGTACAAAGAAATTAAGACTAAAAAGGAATACCGTGATAATGTTTTTCACTTGCCTTTGATCACTCTGTCACTCATTCGATCAATCAGTTATCAATAATCAGCAATGTGTAAAGTGCTAAACAAAAGCAAGCAGTACTAAATTATCGGTGAAATTATGCGAAGAAAACCTGTTAGAAATGATGAATGGTAGATAAATAATAGAAAATCAGTTCACAAGAATATATTTATAGTGGGTGCAATAATCTGAATGAGAAAGTAATTAGCTAGCATCTTCTAGGATGCAAGAAAGTACAATTGTTAATTCTAAATTTGCGCCATATCTTTATTCTTTTACTTGTTATCATCATTCGAACTGAAAAGCCTCATTTCTTTTTCTTCTCTCTGCACTTCTTAAATTTTGAATTTAAATTTATATGCCATAAATTACGTTCTTTGTTCACAGCTTTCTCCACTTTCTCTTAACAAATTTTCCACTTAATATTTACAATTTGATAGAAGAAAAATAGCATGTATTTAGAGGCTAAGATGATTTCAATTTTATTAAATTTCAAATATTGCCATTCGTTAGTTAGGAGGACGATTTTAAAGTTGCAGTTCAAAGATTTTACAATCAACGTCATTTCTTTTCACTGAACGGTCCTTTTGTAGGACAACTAGATTAGGCTTCGAATGAAAAGGCCTTCCTTCATCTTTCGTCTGTTCAGAAGTAGGAATGAATACAAACGTTCAACTGAAAGATAAGAATTGAGATCTTTTATTAAAACAGTAAAAGTATCGCATATTTTTTCATTTTATTTTAAAACTAAATTTATTTGTAAAACATCAAAGGAATTGTATCAGAATGCCGATAATTTTTGTTTTGTTTTGTTTTTAAACTTTCGTTTATTATCTTGTTTTTGTTTTTTTTTTTTTTTTTTTTTCTCAAATGAGTGAGATTGAAAGTTAGCTACTAAGATATTTGGATGAATTATTATCGTCATAAACTGAACAGTCTCATTTGACGCTTTTGATATCTTTATTAATGCTATTGTCTCCAATATATTCACTATCGAGCTCGAGCCCTTTCATTTCTGTCTTTTCAAGCATTTCTTTCTTAATCTAATCCAAAATATCCAAAGTAAATATGGCATTCCTAAGGATAACGTTACAATGTTTTTTTTTTGGCAATTGTTTTTGAGTTGAATAAAATTAAATATTATTCTTAATTTCAGGTGAAATAAAACAAAACTGATAGAAAATCAAAAAAGTCAGAAGGATTTTGGTATCCACTTCTTATTCTAAATATTCTTCTCTTGATTTCTCCAGCTTCAGCCTCACGCATACCTGGTATAAGACGCTACTTACACGGTTTTTTCTCTTTCATTCATCTTTTTATTGAACTTCTTTCTAATTCCAAAAATTACCGAAAACTTTTCCCTTGATAAATGCAAAAAATAAGTTTAGTTGGCGATGCTACATCATGGTGTCATTGTCTGGTCTAGTTTAAAGTTCATTTGCTATTTCCCTAGACAATTTTGTGTATATTTACCTATTTTAACTTATTATCCGTACATACATCAGGAATATCAGCCTCTCTTTACTTCTCATATTTATTAACTTCTTAAAACAAAGTCAAAATTTTACCAATTCAGCTTTATTCCCCACAGATTATGACGAAAAACAATGCTAGCAGCAGCAGTAGTCAGAGTTCGAGTTTCAGTTCGAAGTTAAGGTAACACTACATTACATGAGAGATACAAAGCAGCAGTGGTAGTGGTAGTAAGACAGATATTTATAAAATCTAAGTGGAGAGTAAATTATTTTCCTTTTTCCTCGCCCCTTTTTCATATTGTTCTTTTGTCTTTTCCTTTAAAAAAAAAAAAAAAAAAAAAAAAAAAAAAAAGAAATTTCTAAAGCATTCTTGGATGGAAGCGTGAAATATATAACTTGTAAAATAAAATTTGAATGTCTGAGTCATAAAGTAAAAGCAAAAGCAAAATAATAGAAAGTGAAACTTCATTTGTGAGCCCACAGGAACAGCTGACTTATAGAAATAAGCAAGTAAGACAGAGGAGATATTGACGACTATGACAAAGATCATCGCCTGTGATTGTTGAAATTTTCTGAACATTTAATGCATCGCTAAATTTGCTATCATTACTACCACTATCATCATCATTATCACTACTATCATCATTGCTACTATTCCTTCATCTCCTCCTCCTCCTCTCAACTCCCAAACTAATATCAATTAACCTCTTTTCCCCTCTAATCAAATTTTAATTCACTAAATAGTAAGGAAAGAGCGGATTTGTTTCCAGATATTTCAGCAGCTAAAATGGTATTATCAGTGTCTTATGGTGAGCTGCTGATTATATTAGTAACTCATCATTTTATCACTGAAGATGTTACTTGCTACTACAAGAACTGCTATCAGCTTTATGTTATTAATGATTATTTTTATTAATACAATTATAACTCGCAGCAACTAGACAGACACTAATTTACATTACTGATTATCCAAGAAATTGCTTATGAAGTCGTAAATTTTTAATAGAATTTATATTATATCTGGAATTTTATTTGGACATCTCGAACTTTTCGAAGGAAAAGTTCGAGCTATTTCATATTAATCTAGCATGATCGCTGATTTATTCATTACTTCACATTCTCTGAATAATGCAACTCTTTTATTACATCATTTATTGATTGAGCGATAAAGAATATTTCCGTAATGGACGCTTCCTTATGTTATCACGCACGTAAGGTCACGTGCCACACCTATACCAAGGAATTATATCGTTATAGAAAGGATCGAAAGAGTGATGATAGTCGTAGGGATTGATTGCCTTTACTTCATAAAAATTGAAATTCAAAACAACTGATTTCAAGCACCTCATTGCTTCCTTGCCATTCCATCTTCCTTGTTTATTTGTGTCAAATCGACCAGTTCCTCTTCCCGTTCTTCTCTTTCCTCCTTCTTTCTTTTCGTCCTTCCACAAATGTCACCTCTCGTTCTCATCTAATTAATCCTATCATTTCCACCGTACTTTACCTTGGCTGTTCAAAGATGAAAAAGCCTTCTGGAGTTTATTGAACTTCTGAAAAGGTCCTCAAATTAGTAGTAATGAAATTGATGAAGTATTGAACTGAATGCAGAAATAACTCACTGATTAGATAATAATTCAGTGATGAGTTTGAATATCGTCCGTTAACATTTCTTTTCACTTCAGAATTATTCCATTCTTTTCAACAAACATAAGCACAGCAATTCTTCAAACTAAATAACTGAAATATCCATTACTACGTAGACCACGCAGACCACGTGTGACGTTTATAAAAGCTTGCCCTAAGAAACAAGCACAGCAACTCTTCAGACTATGTAATTGAAATATCTCATTACTGCGTATATCACACAGATCACGTGTAACTGACCTTTAAAGTTAACCTGCATAAAACTAAAACGTACTGAAATTTTCTCTTCATTGGACTACTATTTAGATTATTAGCTTTTATCTGTTTGGTCTAATTTAAACTGATATCTCATATTAAGTGCACTTTCCTTTCTTCCCCTCTATGTAACTTTCTCAAGATTTACAGGTTTCTTTTTTTGTGAGCGGAATTACAAATAGAATATTAATTAATTATAATTGGTTTAAATTTCAGATTTGAAAATTTCGACCTACTGTACATATCGATGCAAATTTAACTTACAGAATACGAGATATCTATCAGCTTTAATTGTACATTATTAAGAAGCAGAAGGGGGGGGGGAAAAAAAAATGAGCTTCGAGTCGGTTTCTTCGTTGGGTTCTGTTAATACGGCAAATGTCTATCCAAATCGTTCATTAACTGTTGCTTCAACTCCAACTTCAACGGATGATTCACATTTTCAAACTGTTTCCGTTTATTTGTATTCATTTAATCCGATTTCTTATGAAGATCGAATTAGTTTTGACTTCCATAAATGGGCCACCACCGAAGAACTTATTGAAAAAGTTCTACAACAAAGACAGGGTAAGTAATACACGAAAACTGTTGCATAATCATTGAAATCTGTTGAAGATCAAATGACAGAACTTAGTTGATAGTTGCAATAGTCAGTGATTAATTGTAATTAAATGACCTTATTGTGCTGTCTATATTGTAATATAATCTAGAATTGGCTGATCAGTGTGCAGATGATTACGATTTGTACGAAATAATGGGCACACTGGATGGACAAACATTCAAAGAAAGAAAACTTGACCGAAACGAATATCCGGTAGCCGTACAGATGCTTTGGGTACGACCGCTCCACGGTGAAAGTAATGAGGCTGCGCCGAAAAATCGACTAGTATTAAGGTGAAAATTAAGATATTTACCATAACCGAACATTTCCACGTTCCAGTGTAACAAAAAGAAATAAGCTAACTTATTCCACTTGATTCAACATATTATTTGTTTCAAGAAGCACTGCTTGGGCTAATTAAGAACTTATTGTTGTGTATCAGTATCTCCGCGTAATCTTCACGTAGTCTGTACAGGAAGGAAATCATAAAGCTAGACGTTATGCTTTTCTGTGAAGAGCTAATTGTAAAGAAGTCAAAGGCCTTTAAGGAATTAAATAGGTCAACTAGGCCAGAATCTAAACCCTAGCTGACATTTAAAAAATGTCGCATCATACAGCATTAAAGTTCTGTTTCATTCAAATTCAATTAAATGTACTTCCATAAAATTCACCATTTCAGTTTGGCAGCTCAGTTTAGTCCTGCCTTGATAACTTTTCTACTTTTAGACATAAGGGCTCATCATTATCATCCGATGGTATACACTATGGATCCATAAGAGGATCTAGTGCTATCGATTCATTCTTAGTCAAATTTTTGACACAACCTCAGGTAAAACTCATGAAAATTGATTTCCCTGGAAGATTTTGATCGTTATTAATCATTTTATTAAGCAACAATTATTGCTTTTTTTTGTCGGAAAAGTCGATTTAAAAGTATATGTCTTCTTATTCATCTGAAATTAGCATTTTTAAGAATCGTGAATATCCTGATTTATGTATGCTCCCAGAACTTACAGAACAAACACTACTTGATAATCTTAAAGATCGCTTCGCTAGTGGACACATTTATACTTATATCGGTAAGTTTCACTAAAATTTCGTTTTGACAAGGTTGAGAAAGCACTCTAACGACTAGAATGCTCCTGTCAGTATAAAGCTAGCTAAATCCGGCATATGGTAACCAAATATTGCGGCTTTTATCGAACTGAAAAAAAAATTGCATTTTACTCACTGCCACTCTATTTCATCTCGTTTCTTCATTAACAAGTAAATCGATTCAAAAGTCTGTATTCTTTTGAAATTAATTTGCTTATCTTCTTTATAACATTCCTCATGTTCATATCTATTCTTCAACTATGAACTTCTTTAAAGTTGCATACTTGATGGAAAACTTTGTCTCGCGTAGTATAATTTCCACCCCATCATTACAGGGCCAATTTTGTTAGCTGTTAATCCTTTTAACTTCTTTCCAATCTATAATCCAAAATACGCTCGATTATATTGTCAAAGCCGACAGCTTTCCAGTATGCCACCACATATCTTTGCTATTGCTAATATCACGTATCACAGGTCAGTACTTACTGATAACCCTAATCAACTGTAGCTACTAACAAGTGAACTGATACGGCTACACTGTTCAAGACAATAATTATTTAAACAGTTTCATGAATGAGTTCGATAAATTCACTTAGCGTTTGGTTGGCCGAAGCAAATTTTATTGGCATAATTTAAGAGTTACTATCAAATAGTTTAGGTTTATATTCAGTGTGCCTAAATTTAAGCCGTTTAATTTTGTTTCTACCTGCTCATTACGATATTTAGAATAAGTGATCGTTTTATCAAATGATATCTTGAAACATTTTTTCAGCATGTTGCGGATCAAGGCGAATCAGTGCATTGTAATCAGTGGAGAATCAGGTTCCGGAAAAACCGAATCAACAAATTTCTTACTACATCATCTTACCACACTCAGCCAGAAAGGATCCACTACCGGAAGTTCTGTTGAACAAACGTTACTTTCTGCCGGACCTGTACTCGAGGTTCCCTTTTTAACAATGAAATTTGCTAAATATATGAAAATATCTGTTTTCAATTACATAATTTAGCTTATCTGTTAATTCGTTGCAAGGATTATCTTATTTAATCTAAGTTTTAATTTAAATTAAAAAAAAAAAAGGAAAACCTTTGAGGCATTTGGAAATGCTGTAACAGTGCAAAATAATAACAGCAGCAGGTTTGGAAAATTCATCAGAGTAAATTATCGGGAAAATGGAATGGTTTCAGGGTATGTTTGCATTTTTCGAGCATCGTTAATTTTTCCCTTAACGACTTTCCAAATTATCGCCATAGTCTCAGGGAATCTTACTTTATTGTGAATCTTCATTTTATTCACTTTCATTATCAGAAGGCATGCATTCACAAGTGACAATAAGATAAGCAATAAATTGAAACGATCAGGAGAATAAAACTATCTACTAGTCGATTTACACTCAGATAATTTGAATGATAGACGATTTCTGCGAAGAGATGAGATAATTGAAGTGAAATTTTTATCAGCATAAAGATAAGCAATTTCCAAGTCAACTTTTTCTGAGGATAAACTATTCAAAAATAAAAATGAAAGACTGCTAATTTAGTATAAATTTTCAGAGCAAATGTTGAAATTTATTTGTTGGAAAAATCACGAATTATATCACAAGCTGCTGATGAAAGGTTAAAAATTAGCCCTTTAAGTGCAAAATGATTTAATTTCTATTTGCTTCAAGTTTCATTAATAAAATTTCATTGAAGTCTTTTCGAATAAATCTTCAGAAATAAGCATTCTAAATTATAAATTTTAAAGATTTCCATTTCCTTTGCCTTCCTCTGTTAATGCGCCACAAATTTACACTTTTAATTAGCAAGAATTAGAGCTGAAAAATATTTATATATTCCAGAAACTATCATGTTTTTTACTATTTGCTAAACGGAGCAACCGAACAAGAACGGCAAAAGCATTATTTGTTGCAACCAACTGATTACAGCTATCTTAATCAGGTAAGTTGTATTATATCATCCTGGAATTACTCGAATTATTTGCGCAAATGTATATTTATGCGCAAAAAACTCCCAACGATTCTTTATGTTTCCTTTCTTTTTTTTTTCACTTTTTTCCTTTCAACTATTTTGTTCAAATCTTATCAGTATCATATCATAATTAAAGGCTGCAAAGATTGCTCCATTCTATTTAAGTGATTGCATTCCTGTTGCAGTACTACTTCCCAAAAATGATCAGAATTAATTTCAATTCATTTCTTAGATTAAATTTAAATGACAATTTGTAAATCACATCATACTATCATGATGCAACCAAATATAGTTTCATTATTGCATTCATTTTCAGTTTCATTATTTCATTGCTAAATGAAAATAACAGTAGCTAAATGATCTGAATGAATAAGAACCAGAAGCAACTTTTTCTTCATTATTGCTTTTCTCTCGTTAGGAGCACTAATTAATAGACGTAATAAATCTGTCAGAACTGCTAATGACATTTAATGAAAACATATTGAAGAATGTGATAATGTATATTCAGCAGAAAGTTATAGTAATATGAAGTTAAAAGGGTATCTCTTAGAAAGTATTGTACTGTGTGATTTTAGTTTTCATTTTAGGAATCAACTTAGTCGGTGATAAGATTGTAAATTCCTATCCACCGATATCTGATAGATTATCAGATTTCATTCTCTTTCATCAGTTTTTTCTTCTTCCTCTCATTTATTCACTTCTTATCATCTTCTCCTTGCTGATAGTAATCACACAAAGATTAATTTTATTCAGTAATATCTAAAAAAAAAAAAAAAATCATCTATCAAAATTTTTCAGAATAATTTTTATGCAGCTGAAGGAGTGAATGAATGTTACGAATATCAGAGGCTTAAATATGCCATGGATGCTGTTGGCTTTTCTCAACAATCGCAGCAAAATATGTTCGCCGTTATTTCCGCTGTATTACTTCTTGGAAACATACAATACGTTAGGGTAAGCTATGATGATGAAAAATTTTTTTTGAATAATTAAAATATTTATTTTCATTCTAACAAGTATACCTGGTCAATTTAGTTGGAGCTAAATTTTAAAATCTTTTCTGTTCCATCTGTTTCCAGGCTTTTTCCATAAACATTTCTCTTATCATTCCATATATGTGAGTCATACTTGATAAAGTATAATTATTTAGAGGAGTGGATATCACAGTGATGAGAATGCATATATTGATAACGAAGAAGTATTAGGTATCATTTCGACATTGCTGCATATTAAGGCATCGAATCTACAACAAGCTTTAACGATGCGTCGAACGGTAATGAAAAACGATGTGGTCATTTCACAGTACAATGTTAGTGAAGTGAGTTCAATATTTCTAGTTTTATCTGCAATAAATATTATGATAAGATTGTTGATAAGAGACTCTTTTTTTGATAATGCGTAAGTCTTTCAAACTAATCACTAGGACAAGCAGCTCTCCGTGTATGATACATTTGTCGCTTTCTTCTTACACTTACTTATCCTGACGAACAATAAGTTATGAATTTCTTATCACTGTTAAATGATTGATATTATTTTAAAACAATAGGTTATGAATTTCTTATCATCATTATCAGTATGGTTAAATGATTGATATTATTTGAAGAAAGTTAAACTATTAAAGGGATGAATTTAAGGCAAAAGATACACGTGATGCCATGGCAAAATGCTTATACAATGCATTATTTAATTGGATTGTATTACGCATAAATCAAGCGTTGTTGAAGAAAGAACGACTTACGTCAAAGAATGGATATTATATTGGTAGTTGAGATTTAATTGAAAATTAAATTTTAATTTTAACTTTCAATGAGATGATTGCTAAATAATCTGTTTTGGTTTTTCTTTAAGCACCAATTTTAATTTTTTCATTGCGAAGTAAATGAGAAAATTTCATCAGGTGAAAAAATTCGGCATGCAATTTTGACTGAAGAATTAGTTTTCGGATTGGTTTTTTAATTCTAGGTGAATCTTGAATTTAAAACCTGTGCCAAATTTTTTTTTTTACAATATTTTTGCAATTTTCAAGCACAGTTATCCAAATTTTGAAAGTTTGATTATAGAAATTAAGTAAGCAGCTATTAACTTGATAACAAAATTGCATAAACATTTTTTAACAGATAGGAAGCAAAAATTTATGAAATAAGAAATTCACACTTTTCCCGTTTTTTCAAAAATTTGCAGTAGAAGTTTTCTTCTAGACTAGTTCTCTTTTCGAACAGAGTGAATCAATTTTGCAAGAACAAGGCTGATTAAATTTTGGCAGTTGAATATTCCAGGTATCCTGGATATTTTCGGATTTGAAGATATCGGTGGTAAATGGAATTCATTCGAGCAGCTCTGTATTAATTACGCTAATGAACATTTGCAAGCCTACTTCAATCAACATATATTCCAATTTGAACAAGTATAGTTTATGTCATAAATCAATCTGTGATTTTTTCTCAATGGCTACTTAAAGTTTCATTATACCATAAATCTAATCTAAAAAAAAACCCAATCTAAGCCGAAAGTAGTTAACATTATTCCAATAAGAGAGTCACGAAGAGTATATATAGCTGGCAAAATATATCATACTTGTTAAAATAAATGATTGTACCTTTTCTTAAATAATTAAGCGATCATTTCGTGTAAAATTAGTAAAATGTACTTCTGAAACTTAATGAATTCCAATTAGGTATTCATCACTTTTGAGCTTCATCGTATTTTGGTTAAATTTACTGAACATTACTGCTGGAAAATTAATTGACCAATTAGTCTTAATAAGACACTTTTCAACTCTTTTAACAGGAGGAATATCTGAAAGAAGGAATTACCTGGACAAATATCGAATACACTGATAATACTGAATGTGTTCTACTGTTTCAGGTAATTTAGCTTCTTTCACTGAGATGCTTTCATCGATTAGATAAACTATTAGTATAAAGTCATTTTGTGAAATACTTTAAAGATGATTATTTCATACCTTTTTTTCATTACAATAATTGAGATACTTCGAAACTTTGACTGGACAAGGTGTATACTTCAAAAAAATAGATAAATAAATAAAATATTTCATTTTAATGCTGTAGCAAATTATAAATTTACTTTTTTTCGTTGAATATAAAAGAATTTTCAAATGCGATGCAAATTTTGCTAAAAATTTCATCATTAATTAAACCAACTTCCCATTCTGCGAGAATGCTACCTGTTATCATAAATGATATTGCATATCACTGGAGCAGTGCTAATGATTCAGATTGAGAAAGAGAGTGCAGAAGAAGAGGAAGGAAACTGTTGAAAAGTTTGTTGTTGTTTTATTTACAGAGCAAACCATATGGAATATTACGGTTGATTGATGAAGAAAGTAATATCAATAACGGAACCGATGAATCAATGCTCGATAAGCTCAATCATTTCCTCAAAAATAACGAATACTACGAGACACCGCAAAAACGTGAATCAGCCTTCATTATTGCTCATTATGCTGGAAAAGTGAAATATCAGATTAAGGTTAATAATTTGAAATTTGACGAATTTGACAGGAAGATGCTAATGAGACGGTGAGGTCGTTTTTAATGAGTAAGAATGGAGCTAACCTTGGCACACCTTGATAAATCAGTTCTCATTTCAAAATGACGCACCTTACAAGCGTATAAATGTGTCGTTGGGATTAATTAAGGACAGTGAGGATTCAAGTACTCAGGAAACATCCACCTGTGTTTAGGTAGATTAGATAAATTCATTTGCGTTTAGAAGATGGGCGTTTCTATCTGTGTTTTTTGATTTCTTGAATCCACGCTGTCTGTGAAACATGAAATGAAGTGTAGTCAAGAGTGAAATTATCATGTGCAACAGTGAAAAGATAAAATTAGGATGTTTTAATTGGATTTAAAGGGGTTCCGTGAGAAAAACAAAGATTTAATGCGACAAGAAGTTTTGATGACAATCAAGAAAAGCAAAAGTGCATTCGTTCGAGGACTGGTTGGAAATGATCCAGTTGCTGTATTTCAATGGGGCATATTGCGGTCAACTTTCCGGGCAATTAATGCTTTCTGGCAGGCTGGAAAATCGGCAAGAAAAATAGGTTATTATGTTTGGATCGAAAATTTCTTCTGTGCTTAGCTGATGATTGATTTCAAAATGATCTTGAGATTAACATTAAAATTTTCCCGTCATGTAAGATTTATGTAAAGTTTTGAAATTAATTTATTAGTTATATTTTCTTCTTCAGCAATTTCAAATTGAGTTTAGTTCCAGAAAATGTCGAACATTTGAAAGTGACAAATGTTGGAAAGATGGCACTGACTGGAGTTAGTTCAGACACGCATTTGAATGCTTTTCTCCGCGGTGAAATTACCCCAGAAGTGTTACCGGACTTCTGCGACACATCATTTTTCACCACAATTGTCTTCCATGCCCGCAAACAACCAAACATCCAGGTGGAGGATTGTCATAGTGCACTGAAAAGTTTGCAGGTGAAAGATGATAGCAATTTCTTTTTTACCTGTATATTCTATACCTTTAGAAGATGCCGTCTCTTAGTTTCTGCTTACTAATTAATTTAAAAAAATTCTATAGCAGCATATAACAAATTTATTTATATCTTTTGCTGTGTTTTTCAGGCAGTGAAAGCATTTTCGGAAAAGAAAAGTATTACGGGTAAACCATCTTCTGTAGGCAAACAATTCCAGCATTCGTTATCACGACTGATGAAAACATTATCACAAACAACACCATACTTCATCAGGTGTATTAAGTCTAACAATGAAAAGGTGTAGTTTTTTTTTTTTGCTTTATTTTGCACTCTCAATGGACAAAGCTCATTAAAGGACTCTAATTGATTCATCTCATTTGACTAAGAAGTACTCTGATTTGAGATATTAGACAAAAATAACTAAATATGTCATGCAACTGATAATTTGTTAAGCTCATAAT
Source organism: Setaria digitata (assembly GCA_003640385.1). Classification (NCBI taxonomy): domain Eukaryota; kingdom Metazoa; phylum Nematoda; class Chromadorea; order Rhabditida; family Setariidae; genus Setaria; species Setaria digitata. The sequence goes on from RCAB01000147.1 coordinate 103,806, forward strand.
AATGTCAACAGGAATTTTATTGAAAAGCACCATTTTGTTGTAAACTTTAGTGATCAAATCTAATATTCCTGAAATATCCTGATCCTATCATGAAATATTTAGCTCAGAAACTTTTACTGTGATATTTCTGTGTATATTTCGAACTCCTCTCCTCTCCAGCTACTGTTCTGAAATGCCAAAAGTTTAGTTCCTCTTTTAAAGGTTGTAATAAATTTTTAAAACTGGACAAGTCTATGTCGGACATTCAGGTCGACAAGGTTAAACGAGCTGTAAATTAATGATTTTTAGATTCCGAATCACTTCGATGATAATATTATTTTGCGGCAATTACGTTATACAGGTATGTTGGAAACAGTACGGATACGTCGAGCCGGCTATAGCGTCCGTATTGAATATAAGGTTTGCCTACCGTATAAAATAATAGGAAAAAAGGAACAAAATCATATATCGTATTATAATAATCATTTATTGTATTGTAATGAAGGAAAAAAAGCAACAAAAGTAGAAAATGTGTAAAATTTTTCTGGAATTTTTTTTTTTTTTTAAAGGATTTTATCAAGCAGTATAGAATCCTTTTGCCAAAAGGCTGTGAGAGTGCAACAGAAGATGTGAAAAAATTTATCATGCAACATCCGTCGATTGATAATAATGAAGTGCAGTTTGGGATTACCAAAGTAAGTTAACTCAGAATGTTCATTTTAATTATATAATTTGAAGCTAATGGTTTTTTTTTATTTAACAAATTAAACAAAAAATCAAGTTCTGAATGATTATAATACTGATTATTCCTTAAAATCTATAGTGATATTCTGACGAGTAATGTTTCGTTGTTCTTCATCGCAGGTATTCATGCGTGATGCTGAAAAATTGATACTGGATGATCATCTTCATCGGGTTATTACGAAACATATTGAAACGTTGCAGTGCTGCATTCAAGCTTTGATAACGAGGCGCAAATATGTCAAATTGCGCAGCACTGTCATTGCAATGCAGGTATATATGTTTAAGTAACAAATTAAAATAAAAGACTTAAGTTATCGTCACAAAATAACGCTTACTTTCTTTTTATAATATCTGTAATAATAATTCATATCTCACAATTATTCAGAATGAAATCACACAAAATCTCATAACTTCTGACTTTATTCGAGCAAGTCGCTTCCTAGATGTTAATTCTCTCAATTCTTCTATTTCGCTAACATAAAGTGATTGTGAAGTTAGATCTATTTGGTAAATTTTCGTCGTGAATTTTTTATATATATAAAAAAAAAAAAAACCCTTCTATAGTTTATCATTCTGCATTACATTCTGACAAATATTTAATTAAACAGCGACATTTCGATGATAAAATTTCATTTTAGTCAGCGATTCGAGGAATGGCTGTAAGGAATCGCTTACGTGAAGTATACAATGCAGCGTTGGTAATTCAACGTAACTGGAGACGTTTCAACGTGCAAAGATGGTATTTGCAAATTCGGCGTATTGTAATTGCTTTACAGGCACACTATCGTGGTCATTATGCTAGGAAACGGTATTGAGTTTTAATTTTCATTCATTTTCTTTTTGTTTCATTTCATTTTTACTTTGCATTACATCTTCATCATCGTCGTGAATTTAGGTATAACGAAATGCGAAAAGAAGGCATCGCAAAGAAACATACACCAAATTTCACAATAGCAAAAGTTGTGCGGAAGATGGAATTAGTATCATTCAATTTGAACGATCCAGAATCGTTAGCACAGTTTGCCAGTTCAGATGATGAAGATGAAGAAGCGCTATCAGTAGCTTCAACAAGTGGTAGTATTCTGGATGAGGAAGATCTACAGGAGGATGGTGAAAGTGTCCGCAGTTCAACTCCGCTCGACAGGTTCTCCCAAAATAAAATTCTTTCATTAATTCTTAACTCTGTTCACTAGAAATATCTAAATAATAGAAAGTGTTTGCAGTCCTGAAATTTCACAGTAACAACAAATATTTCGAAGTATTTCTTTATGATTTATTAATTTCATTTGTGAAATTAATTTTTTAAGCAACCAAAAATGCTTCAATTTGTTTCAGCGATCATCTAGAAACAGAGCTCGATGCAACATTCATATTGGAGGACAAAAAATTGAAGCTTGTTGAGTAAGTAAACGAGTTGATCAGTTTTTTGACATAGTACTTGTATTCTGACATTTTAATTTTTCTCATAATTATTCCATAATCGAAATTTTGCTAATTGCTCCACAAATGGTCTTCTCTTTGACCTTACTTCATTAATTATAAAGAGGAATTCATCATTTTTCATCTCCAACTTATCGCATTCAAATACTACTTTGAATAGAGATTAAAGTGAAGCATTTCATTTGATTCACAACAATGTTTGTTAATTTCCAATTCTCTTTATAATGTTTATTTTCTAGAACACCACGAGATTCAGCAATTTTCAAAAGACGAATAAGTTTAGCATCAACTGGTGCCCCGAAAAAGGTCATTTTTCTTTTTTCTCAGCAAATATATCAAGGAATATCATTATTATCAATCATGATTAAGAAAGTATTGAATAAATAAACATCCGGAATGAAACTGTCACCATAATTTTACTGAAATATCAAAATAGAAGCAGAAATCTTCTCCGGAAATAGTAATTGATTAACATTGGTTATATTTTGGACTCAGTAAAATAATCGAAGAATTTTTGATTACAGCAACATATTCATCTTAAGTTACGCAATTAAAGTAAATATATTTCTTGGAGTATCCTTCAGCAATTGCTGCCATTTCCTTTTGCTACGTTGTTAATTTCACATAATTAATTTTGTTCTTTTGATTCATTTTATTCAGTCTTTGATTTCAGTGAAATGAAAAGCGTTTCTAAATTGGATTTTTCAATCCACTGAATTTCAATGCATTTTACAGATGAAAATGTTTCGGAGAGCTGCAAGTACAGAAACCGATCGAATTTCGATCGCAGAGCATATGGTTCCTTCAGTCAGTACTTATTATCTTAAAAAAAAACTAAAGCTTAGTTTTTTTTTTTTAGATTTTAAAGAACTATTTTGTTCTTTTTCCTTCTTATAATTCATGGTCAATGTGCGAGTATAATGGATGAAGTTCGTGTTGAACAAAATTTCAGAGTCCAGAAAGTAAGACAAAAAGCAAGAGGATCGGTTTCAGGAGGGCAAAGAAACACTTAAAAGCATTTTTATCGCGTCGTAGTGATAGTGTCGTAAGCGTTGATGAAAGTCGAGATTCACTTGTTGCAAGGTATAAATTAAATTTCATAATTTTTCAACAGCCAGTTCTGATCTTGAAATTTTTTTTTTTTTTTTGCTCTTTTATATTTGAAATTTTATTACACAAAAAATTTCACCCCATTTTCTGGATAAAACCTCAAACGCAAACGGACGTTTTTTTCTTCTGACTTATTTCAGTCATCCTGATCTGCTATTTGCAGGAAGGGAAAGAGGGAGAGAGGGAGAGAGAGAGAGAGAGAGAGAGAGAGAGGAAGAGAGAGGAGAATATTGTAAATTATTGGGGCATAACATTTTCATTTTATAGTTCAACATTGATTGAAACAACTAAAACGTCGAATTCAGTGCCACTGAAGCATAATTTGAAAATAAGTCGATTGCATCGCAATGAAAGCTGTGCATTGTGCAATAAGAATCTTACCGGTATACTGATAAAAGGACATAAATGCACAAGTACTTTTTTTTTTATAATGTTTAAAATAACCTAATAAATGAATCTGAGCAATTTCGAGCATGTCGAATTGCTTAATTCATAAGTAATGATTATCCAAAAACTTGGCTAGCAGATTTCAGGATACGTCTGGATTTCATTAAAATATTAATTTTAAATTTTTATATAAGTAATTTTATGTAAGTACTTGAATAAATTTTCAAGGATATTTTTTGAATGTTTTAAATTGATTATTAAAATGGAATATTTTCGAGCAGATTTGGCTAGATATTTTTAGATTGAAATTGTTATCTTATCTCTCTATAAATAAATTTTTTTCATATTATATTAAGTTAAATTTGTGTAAATAAAATTATTTAAATGCAAAAAATGTCTCTTATTCGATTTAAACTTGAATAGTAGTTTCAAATTTCATAACATATCGACTAGATTGCAAAAAAAAAAAAAAAAAAAAAAAAAAAAAATACAAATAATCTGACAATACGATACAGGATGTAAGCTGTCATTCCATAAAGAGTGTTCATCATTCGCTTCGAATATCCCCTGCCAAATATTATCGCAGTCACTTCGTCCAGACGATACGCCACCAAAAAAAGCTTGGGAAATAAAGTAACATTTTTTTTTTTTTAAAAAAACTTTTATAAAATTGTCAATGCTTTTTATCAAAATTTAATTCGAAACTTTTCTGTAAAATTTGACAGCTGTATATCACTTTCGCAATATTCCACGGTTAAATAACTTTATGAAAGCAGTTAAAAATTAGCTAAACAAGATCAATGTACTGAAAGCTGTATGACACATTGTCACCCTTCGAGAGTGTAATTTTTCGAGAATGCTCCGAATCACTAATAACATCTGGATAGTCGATATCGTTTCTTCATTTGTCGATCTCTCATGCTTTTTTAATAATTTCTTTAATTATCAACTTTGCAAATTTGCGATAACGTTCAAATTTCATGCTGGATTTCTTCCAAAAATTTTATTTTAACTTCGCCTATTTTTAGGTCAGCCTGGCCACCGAAGCAATCATTTGCACCGCTTGTCCTCCAACCTGTCAAATCTTTCAGTCTGCATAAAACAAAACAACAGGTTAAATCTATTTATTTGCGGGGTATTATTCTGTTTGCACATAAGAGTGTTTTTTGAAAGAAGATATAAATTGGCGAAATATAAACGATTGCATCAAGAGAAGGTATTGATTTCGAGAAATCGTAAAACAATTCGTTGGTTTTGTCAAACGAAACTTATTTCAGACTGATCCCAGCGATATGATTATTGAAACTGATGATGATTTGAGACAGTTCAACGTTTTCCTTTTCAAAAAACTGATGAATTTGGAGAATAATAAGAAGAAGCGAGACACACAAATTGATGCAATTTTTAAAAAAGCCTTCAAGGAATTTCATATGGAAATTATTGGATATGAAGCTGTGGTTAATGTATGTATGATTTATAAAATATAAAATTCATTTTCAAATTTCAAAATTTCATCCTTTATTCCGGTTTCAGTTTTTTTTTTTCAGTTTCTTCTTATAGATGAAAATTATTTTTAATTGCTAAATTTTATGGTTCATTTTGTTTATTACCATTAAGATAAGTATGCCGTAAATTTACGCTTTTTCGTTCTCTAATACAGTCTCGAATTCACAAACCTTCCCCTTCTCTTCTCTCTTCCAAAACTTTTAAAAATGCCTCAGAAAGAATCTAATTACATTTTTTTTGGATGACACTAGATGAAAGTGCAGTCTACTAATCATCGGCAACCTTATAAAATTTTTTATATAAAAGGAATTATGGAAAAAAAAAAAATGATTAAAGCTAAATACGAAAGTCCGTATAATTTATTACTCCCATCTAAATATATTTCTTTTTATTAAAATTCGTAGGAATCTAATAATAAAATTAATTAAGAAAATTATTATTATTTCTTCATCACTATCATATAATTTATTGGTCCCATCTAAATATATTCCTCTATTTCTATAAAATTTTCAATTTTTTTTTTTTTTTTTTTTAAGGAAAACAAAACGGTGTTGAAGTACCACGATCTGATTACTATTTTTGAAGGTTCACTGACTAAAGTTTCGACCCAGGAAAAGGTATTATTAACTGTACCAAACAATAGGTTTTGACACCGTAACTTACCTCATTTTCATTCTTAAGCTAATGGATATGATAACTGTACTGATAACAAATAACAGGTTGCATAATTTATTGTTGCTAGCGCTCTTGCTATTTTAATTCCTCTAGTTTTTTCTAATGAATTTCATAAAAGGCAGAAAATAATTATATCATGCCTGAAACTTTCGGTAGGAACTACGTAATCAAATGAAACCACAACCTTTTCAAGAAATTGTTTCAATTAATTCATCCAACTGAAATGAATTAATTGCCATAATCAATCAAAGCTGGTATAATTTATCACGCAAATTAAAATTAATTGATATAATGAATATTGTAGGTGACATTCCCCACTACGCTTGGTGTAAATGCGTTTCGTGGATTTCTGAATGAATTCTTGCACGAGCAGGTGAAATTTAAGAAATCAAACAAGAAATCGAATGTTCTTGAGGTAATAACGTTTCTTCTATTGTAATCAGCCTGAAATGTTCCCTTGTTTCTTTTTTTTAATCTTCTGTTGGTTTCAATTTATTAATTAATACTCGTCTTTTCTCTTTGTGTTGAGTTTGAAATTAATTGTTTGGCTTTTCTAAAAATGAATTGGTATTCTATTTTCCATCCCATAATATATCATTGAATTATCACTTTTAATAGAATTTTTCTAACAATTCACTTTCCTCCAACTGACTAACTGATAACTGTTTATGTCGGATTTACAAAATAACAAATTTTTGCAGTGGAATAACTTCTCATCATATTATAATTTCCTGGAATAGATAATAGAATATTGCGTGTGAGGCAATCCATTTTTAGGAATTATGTATCTGTGGAAAGTACCAGAATACACCTTATTTAAACTAATTATGATTTTATTTTCGAAATTAATATGCTTTTATTCTATTCCACACTTCCCAGGTACTATTTGAACTAACTCATAAATAATTCCAATTTTAAGTTTTTTGATGTATGTTTAACGTAATTAACAACTTTTACCTTAAATAGCTTAAAAAATTATTGTGCAAAATGTCTTATGTAAGAAATAATTCATCAGAAGTTTGAAAAATTAGTGTTTTGAGTGGGTTATGTTTCTGGTGGTTAAAGTTATAAAGCCTCTTTTTCGAGATATAGAAAGGTATTCGGCATTCAGGAAAGACGATGTACTGGATATCCGAATAGTCCTATTGATGAGATGATCAGTTATTTCTCCAATTATGACTTTACCAAAGCAATTCTTATTGCTTATTTGTTATGCAACTGATTCCTTTTCATTTAAACGATGATGAATTTAAGAATTATCTTCCGTTACAGAATGTTCGCAAGAAACGACGAAAATCGGACGCAACAGTGGTAAGTAAGACTTACTGTACTACTATTTTTCGTTTCAAAACTACAAATAATGATGACGAGATTCTGTTAGACCGTTTTAGATATCCGATAAAAGAAAATGAGGATGAAAGGAAGTTGCTAAAACGTTAATTTCAGGTGCATAATGGCCATCGATTCAAGTTAGACTACGTTCACGTACCGACCTATTGTGAAGTGTGTAATTTGTTCATGTGGCATGCTGAAAAAATTTTTATTTGTAAAGCATGTCGCATAAGTTGTCACAAGAAGTGTCACACAAAAATTACAACAAGTTGTTCACAGGCGTTGCAGCAAGCGGTATTTTTCAATCTTTTTTTTTTTTTTTACCATCCAAAATGATTATTGTTTTAGCATTAGCAATGAAAATACTATTGATGCTTACTTGAAAAGTCAGAGGTGATTTTCCTGATCAGTACTAAGAAAAACAAATCGATATCAACCAGATCATGTGGAAGTATTTTTGATCGATACTTAGATGGAAGGAAAAGTTAAACTGTTCAGATATCAGCATTAAGAATTTTTGTCTTAGAGATTGACAAACTAGAGAGATGAAAATACAAATGACAAAAATTAACAACACCTTTTTCTTTTTTTCTTAATTTTAAATTTCTGTTCATTTAGAATGTTTTCAAAATGATATTCGTCTAATGAAAAGTTTCTTTATATTTGTATTTATAATGTGAAAGATATCATCATAAAACACATAATTATTGCCAGTACTACAAGAATTCTTCCGATCAGAAAATAACACAAACATTATAGATGAAAGAAAAAATAAGTGAGATAACTGAGAAGTGTTGTAATTTGTAAATTATAAAATATTTCCACTTCTACTGCTTATATTCATCATTTATTCATTTGTTTAAAATAGATTCTTATTTTATTTATTGAAACTAAGAAAAAACTAATTTGAATTTGCAGAATTTACAATCCGGTGGACGATTTTTTGGTGTTAATTTGAGTAACCTTATGGATGATCAAGAGACAATTCCAATAGTTATGCATAAACTTTTTATGACTATCGAATTGAAGGGACTTTTTGTCGAAGGAATTTATCGGAAAAGTGGAGCAATCGGACAAGTACGTAATGCACGTCGGAAAATTGAAAATGCAGGTGTGTATTTTTTTTTTTTTGCATCAAAATATAAGGATAGCTGAAGGAGTAATTTTGGAAATACAATTAATAATTCAGTGTCTCCTATTTTTTGTTTGATATTTATTTATTTTATTCAACATATCATACAATAAGTGATTGGAATAGGGACCAGATGGACAAAAAGAGAATAAGTAAATTCTTTTATAAATAAATTTCGTTGCAAAATAAAAAAATTTTTTTTTTTTTAGATTTCGATACTGTATCATTTGATGACATTCCGACGCATGTCATGACAGCCTTAGTGAAATCTTTTTTTCGGGAGCTTCCAGAACCTCTTATCACTTACGATCTCTATGAAAATTTTTTGAATGCCTCTGGTAAAAATTTTTGCTTACTAGTATAATTGTTTCATTATCAGCATTTCTGCTTACTTTTCCTCCATTTAAAAAATGTTTTTTTATAGAGGTAGAAGAGAATGCTGAACGAATAAGATGTTTGAGCATAGTAGTGGAATTACTACCAAAATGTAATAAAAGTGTGTTGGATCGATTACTGTATCATTTAGCCCGTGTTGCTAATCAGGTGAGTAAATATTAATTATAATTAATTTTGATATTTAGCAGAGTAGAATTTCGAATGCTAACCTATCCGATCAATGCCATTCTATCCACATTTATTTTACAGAATACAATAAAGCAGTAGTGATTTCGTATCAGATTGTTAGTTTTTTTTTTTTTCTAATTTTTCATTCCATCTAGTTTTTTTTTTTATTCCTACATTTCTTGAGAAAAAGTCTGTTTAGTGCAAAATTAAAGTAGTTTATGTTAAAATAGTAGTGATTTAATGCTTCTTACTATGTTGTTGTTCTTTTTATGAGTATGATTATTTTAGAAAATTAGCTGATTGACTGAATTTTTTTAATTTGTTATAAGCAAGTGAAAGGGATATTTTTAAAAGGATTAAATTTTTTCTACAAATAATGGCTTGTTTTTTTTAAATTAAATTTTGAAAAACCACTAAAATTTTAAAATTCTGATTAATTAAAAAAGAAAAGTAGCAAATGCATAGCAATGCTAGAAGATATTAATGGTATATTTATTAATTGCTACATTATTTAGTTACTGCAATGGCTGTAAGTTTTGCCAATTCTCGATAGACTAAAATGGGTTAGGGTAAATTGTCTTAGGCATTATTTACCTGGAAATCATTTACAGGAATCAGTGAACAAAATGGGTGCTGCAAATTTGGCACTTATTTTTGCGCCGTGTATTTTACGTACTAATCAAACGATGCATGCGCAAGATCAGTTACGTGATGTCGAACGGCAAGCTATTTGTGTACAGACGTTGATCGAAGCCAAGTTACGGCAGTTCCGTTCAACGTTGACAGAGATTGTTTCACTTGAAACTGCCAGTGAAAAGGTAATTAAATTTCAGTATTTCTGTAAATTCGAAGTCAAAAAAACGAATAAATGAATTTTCAACTCTAATAATTTTTGGTGGTATGTTACTTACTTTCCTTCATCTTTCTACACTGTTCCAGATTGCTGAGAATTTACGTCTAATTGATGAGCATAAAGATTCGGTGGAGAATAAGACAAATGTATCAAATGAAGAAATCGAAACTGCTCGGCAGTTATTTGTGGAGCAATTGGAGTTTCTGGACAGCGAAAAGTATGAATGACTTCTCTTTTCTGAAAATTTTTTCATATCACGGAGAAAATCATGATTTGTTTCAAAGAAATGCTCGATAATCATGATTTCTGCTTCAGTTCAAGAGCAAGAAATTGCAAATAAAGAAAAATTTTAATTTCAGAGATAAGCTCATTCAAGATTTACCACCAATGGCACCAGTAGCATCACAAGAAGATCTTTCATCACTAGAGGAATGTTGCAGTTCACTACTAGTGATAGATAAAGTATCGCAGGAAGAATATGCCTTAGATCTCAATGCTCCACCGATCTTTAATACTTTAAAGAACGTAACTAAAACACGTTCACGAGGGCCACCAAGACGTCTGCCACGTCGACACTTCAGGCAGTTGTGAGAAGCGTTTCCTGGTGAAATTCTCATACTGAAAACAATAATGTTACCTTAATTCCTAATTAATTAATTAATTAATTCAGAATGTATTATATTTGCAACAGTCTGCAAAACCCTTTCCATTATACAAAGTGTTAGAAATTTTCAGGGAGATCAATTATATTGCTACACTTTGTTCTTAGCCCAAATTATTATTTCCTTAATAAAGTCAATTATCAGATGTCTGTATAGGATGTGGAGCTTTCATTATCAGTACACTGATAAATATAATAACGAGAGCTTTTTATAACAAAACTAGAAGTCGATATGCTAAGCCTATCTGTTATAGATTTCAGTGGTTGAAAATTCGAAGTCTCCTTAGTTTTTAAGAATTTTAGTGTCCAAACTCTTCAGTTTGAAATTAGAAAATATTTTAAAAACAATTATCCACCTTCTCCAATTTTCTTATTTCATTCTTTCGCTCCATATCGTTTTCTTTCCACTGCATGATATCAAACGAGCTCTAAGCATTCTTTTAATAAAGAAATAGAAGGAAATTTCTTAAATTAAAGTGATACAATGCACGTGAAACTGTCATAAGCTATCACTGTGATAAATATACTTCTGAACATTATTTATTAGCTTACATATCTAATGCCTGATTTTGGAATTTCTCGTCATCTGAATCTTTAACCTACGATAGAACCAAGACGTTGTGCTTTATTACATGATTGTTTTTTTTTTTTTTATAGCAATTGAAATTTTGATATAAAGCTAAAATGTGAAAAGGTTTTAGATAAGTAGCACTAATTCACTTGCTAGTTTCGATATCTTCATTAATTGCCTTCTTGATGTACAGTTGACATTCGGCGAATAAAGTAATTTATTAGCCAAGAAAGATGTCACTATCAACTGACAATATATTTTGCATTACAACAGCATAGAACTTCCGCAGCCTCTTAACTATACTACAAAAGTTTCTTTAACACCTGCGACTAATCATAAATGATTGAAAGGATCATTTTCTCCTAGGTATGTCCCTTTGCTTCTTTCTCTCTTGACATACCGATTGTACATAAGCAAGTGGTTTCTGTATCTACTAGATTCTTCATCATAAATCGCACTTGCTGATGAAATCTGATTGATGCTCTCATTCATCTCTTTCACTGACAACAGTAGCGGGTAGACAGATTTCAATCGTCATTATATCATTCGTACATTGTTGATATATAGTGATATAAGTCTCTTGACTTCGTTTAATTGTTCCCTTCTTCCGTTTCACATTTGCGAGATTCCAAACACTTCAAAGACTGATGCTCTGAATCCGTCCATTGCATTCTTGTCCGGTCTGTCCACAATAGAACTTTGGGCATCAGAAGTTCGCATTATAGACATATCAATCGCCAATGTAAAAAAACAGTGGCTTGAGCGAAGCTTATGAAATGCCATACGAGGAATCCTTTGCTTTCGTTTGCTTCTTCCATAAAAAATCTTATGAAGTTCTGTATTTGTTTTCGGTAAGAAGTTCACGCGCTGTTGCATTCTGTAATGAATTATTTAATATTAAAACTCAATTGTAATGTGCAGAAGGTGCAGAAGTTAGCTTTATCCATATAGCTTTAGGTTATTATTTTCTCCATAAATGAAGTTTCAAAGAATTTAAAGATAAATGAGATGGTACTTAAAAATGATTATCAGAAAGCTGAAATGCAGTGCCTGATCAAAATTTGTTTTATTCTATTTCATTACGATACTTAAAATTTAATTCACTTATTTCAGAAGAATAGAAGCATTTGTATTCGAAAAATTGAATAGATAATTTGAAATGTTGCCATTGCTATAGATAGCAATGTGCAGAAGAGTAACATAATGAAAAGATTACCGTATCGAATAGGTAATCTGAAATGTTGAAATTATTGAGGTAAAAATAATATGATAGGAATGGGTACGAAATAAGCATATATAAGTGGCATTACTTATGCTTGCAGATTGGTTACTAAAATTTATGTTTATAATTTCTATTGATTTCAGAGTTTTGTTAGAAATGAAAAATGGGTAAGCATGCTTCGAATCATTGCCGCATAGTTGGACGATTGAATAATCCAACTCAGTCATTATTTCCGCTTTCCGGTGTGATATGTCACAGTGAACAAAAACTTACTCTATGAAATATATTTTTTGGATGCGAGCATAAATTTTATAGAATTATCTTGACTAGGAATGTCAGGTGAAATGATTCTTTAATAGTAATTAAGTAATTTAAATATTTATTGGAGGCAAAGAAAAAAAAGAAACTATTCACTAAAAAGAGGATTTTCTTTTTTCTGCGCTGTATGAAGTTCTTTCCACTGATGAAGTTTTGGAAATTGGGCATTTCCAAAACTTCGAAGAAATCTCAAAAAATGAGAGTTTATAAAAAAAAATGAGGAAGTAGTTAACAAATAGCTGTATTTTGCTAATTGGTTAATTAGCAGAGATGCTTTAATCAAGATAATGATATTTATTGGTTGTAGAAATGTGCGGAAGTTATCGCAATTCATTTGTAGCTGAAGAGAGCCAAGTTTTAGGAGGGGTCTTATAAACAAAAAATTTTTCTCCAATTTCCTCAACAAGGTAAGAAGGTGAATTCTCAGATTTAGATACATTTATATTCGATTCATGCCATTTCAGTAATGTAAAATTCGTCCAGAACGAGTTTACGCAATGGACAAGTGGCTAATTTTTATATTAATTTTTCGAGTTTTAGTATTTCGGAGATATTTCAAAATCCAATGCAGTGTTAATGAAAACTTGGCTAATTAATTCATTAACCACACTTTTGATCGATATTTTGCGTATCTGATCTTGTTATATTGAGAATTTCTGAATCGTTTGAAATTTCAATTTTATTTAGCGATTACTTTTTAAAATTGCAACAATCTTTGCTACATTAGTACACTGATCTTGCATTTCACTTCGCTAAGCTACTAATAGCATTAGTGGGCAAAATAAAACACTAAATTATAGTGCTAATAATGATATGATAAACAGTGATAATTTTAAATCATTGACAAATTGGAAATTTTCGAGAAAATTCCAACTCTTGCTTGAAATTTTTATAGAAAATTTGGCTTAACTTAAAGATTTACTCGGCTTGAAATCCTTTCTCCACTCATTTTTGCTCACAAAGACTCAAAAGATCCCGTAGAAAATAGTTTACATTCTGAAGAGAGTTACAAGCTTGCTAGATTTAGAAAACTGCAAAATGAATAAGAAGACGTTAGGTAAAGAAAGACACACGAAATACTATGCAGTATGATGTTACCAGATGTTGGCAATAGCGAATTATAGACAAGTAGTTGAAAGGAGGAAGAGAAGTGAGGTGAATGTGTTGGATTTTTTGCTGGGAGTATTTGCTTTGCCGGAAAAGTGTCCGCCGAATAGTCCGTCAAATTCATTTGAGGCGCAAATGACTCGCTCTGTTACTTTTCATGGTGCCTGAGATGAGCGGTGGAGCATCACATCACTGATCTGGGCTCAATTGTCGCAGCATTACCTTTTCTTTTCATTGAAATGCTCGGTGCAATTTTTTTTCTGTTGCAGAATTTTTGTAAGCGTGAAATTTGTAGTGAAATTTTTGCTTGTTATCAGTGCCACTGAATATATCTTTAAAAAACAATTAAATTCCACTTGGTGGTGCTATAAGTGAGCTGTCATATGGCAAACCCATCCGTTTATAAAAGAATACCGTTTAAAAATTTCGATTTATCAATTTTCTAATCTTTACAAAGTTGAATTTTTTTTCTTTTTTTTGTCGAACTTAGTGAGGAGTTATCAGTGGCGCCAATATAAATAACTCTACCTTTCATGTATTTCTGGCATTCTTCGGAATATGAGTTCGTCAGATCGATGAATTAATGGAGGAAATTCCTTGTGCATTCAATTCCTTAAACTGAGGGAAGAGTAGCACCTGGAAAGAGTCGAAACAAAACAAAGAAACAAAGGCATCAAGCTTCAACTTTCAGTGTATTGAAATCCAAAGTCCAATCATAATATGTTTGTTTCAAGAAATTATTGTTGGAATTGTCACAGGAACACCGTCGATTTAAGATCAAATAATGTTGAATGAAGGAATTGGGAAATCGGATGGATCGGTTTAGTTTCAGGCTTCGATAAGCTTGTTGATATCAAAGTACCTTGATAGAAAGTTGGCTAACGAAAAGTCTACAAATGAAGCCTGAGTCTACACCTCTCTTTCTTTCACTCTTCCTTCCTTCTATTCCGAAATCTACAAAGAAGTGCATTTTTTGTGCTGTTTTTAAAATATATTTGCTTTTACCATTTTCGTTTTCGTTTTCATTTTCAAAGCCAAATGTAATTCAAGTCGATGAAGGTGCAAAGAAACAGAAAAGGAGAATTGTTCCAGTCAGATATGGTGACCTCGACGTGAAGGTCATCTCTCCGTCAACATGATATCAACTAATTGGAAAAAAAACTGGTGTCTACCTTATTTATCCAAGATTTGCCAAGGAAGTAATTGAGAATAGTCTATATCCAATCTAAAACTCTTAGGAATGGCAGAAAATCGATCGAGACCACTATTCATTTCATTCCCTAGTTTTTTTGCAGTTTTTCACTTTTTTCGGAAGCATTTTTCTCCTTTTACTTTTCCATCCTTTCTCCGCTTCTCACATCTTTCCTTTTCTCCTTTCCAGTTTTCTTCTAATAATTCCTCCACATCACTTTTTCCTCTCCACCGGGCTTCTTTATGATTGAGTGAGGTGTTAATGAGTATCATCTAGCCAAGTAGCTCATAAGAGTTAGGACAGAACTCGTTTGACGTTCACGTTAAATTTTTTATGGATCTCCAGCACGATTGCCTAATGTAAGGTATGGCAGGAATCAGTCAGCAATAATAGTATCGAAAACCAGTCCGTTTGTAGCGTTTGTTCATTGTCAACATTTCTCATTAACTTCCATCTCATTCAACAGTCATATTAAAAGCTTATCATCTTAGGAACTGCAAATGTTCCATTTCTTTTCCACTTCTTTTTGACAAGCACTTTTTTGAGTTTCTTTCCATTTTCTCCTTGCTGGGTCACAAAGTTTCCCGAAGTTTAGCTTCTTTCAGCTTCAAATATCTGTTAGCACTTGATCTGAGCTTGTGATGTATTTTAATGCTTATTTATCCGTTCATGCTTGAATTCCAAAGAAACATACATATAATAGAATTTCAGCTTCACTCCCAAATATCGTTGTTTATCGGAAAACACATTAATTGGGGTGGAAACGGAAGTTTTTATGTCCATTTTCTTCACACCGGAAGTCATCATGTGTTATATAAATTTCCACATCAGCATGATTCGAGAATGAAGCGAATGCCATGTTGACTTCCGGTGGTGCATGTAATAAAGAGCTCTAATACCTGCTCATTCATTAATAACGCATCTCCGACTTTTATCACTAATATTTTCTGGCCACTCTTTGTCACTCATCTTAAGCTGATGGTGTATGTCTTTATAGGAAGGGTCATATATCATTGCTATCACCTACTTGTTTTATCACATAATTCGGTCAAATCTAGCAACCGATCACTTAGCACTGCAGTGATTCAAACCATTAAGTACGATGCTAAATCTTCTTGATTTACTTCAGCTTGTTCCCTTCTTCCACAAGAGCCCACTGATACTTCAGGTTACAGTCACAGATGTTGTCCCAGGTTTGTTTTCAGTGAGATTAACGGTTCATACATCTCGATCAAGTCACCATATATTGGCTAGAGCTTTGTTTTAACTGGTAGGATTTAGAAAATGATTACACTCATAAATCACAATTGAATGACCTTTTATTAGCTCTTTTGAAGAAAGGCCTATTTCTTTCGTTTTTACAAACAACACTTCTGAAGATTTTATTGAGAACTAATCTGAAGATTTCACTAAAAAGTAATCCCTTTGGGATTTATTCGAACAAAAAAACCAGTCAGCTGTTTTGTTCATCCTCGCAGAAATGCAGCTACCGCTTAACTCTAGTATCATTTCTCTGAGAATTCATCACTGATTATCATCAAGAGATATCTTAACAGTTGCGAAGTTCTGCTGTCTTATTCTATTAGATTAGATGATTACCTTCTATAAGTTAGAGTAAGCCAACTTGCAGTTTGTGTTAATTACATATAGAGGGTGCAAAATCGAGAAATATATTTCGGTATCGACTTAATGGTAAAGATGGCAGTTAACAATTTTCATTCAGTTTTCGTCATTTTTCACCTTCGTTACATTTGCTAGTTCACTTTAAGAGACAGTAAAAGGCTGTTTTAATTTAAAAGGTATCTGTTTCTTGTTTTATGTTTACTTATCTATGAGAAGTACCAGATATGAGGTGGATATTTTGTAATTGAGAAAATTCGTCAAGATTTCGCACCACCTCATGTGAGGGAAATTATCGTTGATTACTTTTTGCAGGATATCATTCTTGATTTCATTCAGTGAAAGAGAAAGAAAGGAACGAGAGAAGTAATGGATGAAGTTGAGGAACAAGCAAGACAAGTTCGTATAAGTAAAGATGAATTCGGTGGTCTGATTGGTGGTCTTGCGGGGAATTTCATCGAGAGTCAAATTGGTGGTGGCGTTGGACAAGTTCTCGGAGGACTACTGCGGGGTGGTGGAAGCGCCATGGATCGCGGTACTGCTTGAAATTATTACTGTTTTCGGAATTTCATGATATTTTTGTCAGTATGAGATTGTATTATTATTATCCTGCTACGGTAAGCTTGCTACAAAATAGTATGACTGATGAGCACATTCGTTGCGAGGAATTAATGANGAATTTCATGATATTTTTGTCAGTATGAGAAATTCTGTTCCATTAATAAATGGTTTTTTTTGCTTAAGCAAATGATGTATTAATAAGACTAATAAAAAGAGTAGTATTGTTGTATTATTATTATCCTGCTACGGTAAGCTTGCTACAAAATAGTATGACTGATGAGCACATTCGTTGCGAGGAATTAATGATTGCAAAATTTAGTTTATACTTTAATAATACGTAAAACTGTATCGGCCGTATGTCAGCGCCACTGTAATATTCATGTTAACAACGATTTCACAATGAAATACTTTTCGCGAAAATTGTAAGATTTGAATTTTGGATTATTTCAGGTGGTGTGGATGTCGGAAATTTTGTTAACCAGATTGTTGGAGGTGGCGGTAGAGGAGGAGGAAGCGGTGGTGGAGGTAATTATTTGAATGAACTTACTGTCTTCTATTAATGTAAAGGAAACTGAAAAAAAAGGTTAAGAGGAATAAGAAAGATTTGCCAGGAATTGAGAAATAAGTTTGATTTTGAGATAAAGTAAAGGATGTAAGTAATTCGAAGCTTTCTTATCTCGATAAAATTTGGATTTAATCAAAATTTAATTCTCCGTGGNAAATTGAGAAATAAGTTTGATTTTGAGATAAAGTAAAGGATGTAAGTAATTCAAAGCTTTCTTATCTCGATAAAATTTGGATTTAATCAAAATTTAATTCTCCGTGGCATAATTTTTGCTTTAAATAATGGAGAATATAACGGTAACACAGACTTTTTTTTCACTTTTTTTTAAAATACTATTTTATTGTTCTCTGTTGACATATTGTTGAATATAAACAGAATTTAGTTATATAAAAATTTAAAATTCGTCATTTCTTTCATATAACATTTCACATCAAAGTTGTTGCTGTTATTAAGTACTCATTTTAAACTGGTTTTTTTCTTCAAATTAAATTAAATTTTCCCTCTTTTGCTTTTCTAGGAGATAATGTACCGATGGATTTTTTGCGTGGTGGTGTTATCGAGATCCTGTCAGATATGATCGGTAGAGCTGCACATCATTTTCTCGGCATTGATCCACAAACGGGTCGTATTATTGGTGCAGTCGCCGGAAATGTGCTGTTTGATCTGGGTGGAAAAGACAACAGTTTGTCGGATATTGGGAAGGTCATCTTAGATAACATTGTTTCTGGAAAATTCCGCCGGAAGGTTAATTTTCTCTGCTTTCTTAGAGATTTGCATGACTTTTTTACATGTCTAAAAGAGTCCTTTTACATTGTAATTTCAATCTGCATTGAAGTTTCACTGTTTGCTCATTTATTTATTTATTTTTTTAAAACTTTACTTAAAAGTTTTGCCGACTCACTTATTAATGGTTGAGCTTACTTCTTCATGTTGATCCCTATGTTCCTCGAGAACCACGTTTAATACCACGTCCGCCGTCACCAGGCCGAGAAGTCCATGGACTCGATTTTTACGAAGAACGTGATCGATGCTTACAGGTTAGTGATATAATTCATTACTGGGTATTTTTTAATAAATAAATTAAAATTAGGAATTCTTGGCAGATTACCGACAAAACAGAGATATGTTATTGACCATTCTTGTTGTTTCGAGATATTATTGATGTGTTGCAGTCCAACACTTTGTTTGAAGATCCAGAATTTCCAGCAGCTGATTCCAGTTTGTTCTATAGTAGACGTCCTCCAAAGTACATCGAGTGGCTTCGTCCAGGAGTAAGTGAATCGCGTATCTTCCTTCACCTTTTGTTGAGCCATCTTTTTTAATTTCCTGAATCTGAATGTTCTCTAATTTTTTCTAAAATTTCGATGCATGAGGGGTTTGAAGGAAATCGTCCGCGAGCCGATGTTAATTTCGGAAGGACAAACTCGTTTCGATGTAATTCAAGGTGAATTAGGCGATTGTTGGTTGATGGCTGGTGCTGCAAGTTTGACCCTGCGTGATGAACTATTTTACCGTGTGGTCCCACCGGATCAAAGTTTCACTGAAAACTATGCTGGTTAGTTAACATACATATGTTAGAGATAAAGACCAAAGACAAACATGTGAATATACAGAAGGATGCTGCTTAATAAACAGCCATCATTAGGCAGAAGTGATAAATCTGACGGATCCAAAGACAAAATTCCTAGAAACTTAGTATAGATGAAACATGGTTTCTTAGTAACAGGAGTAGCGAGAAAGTCGTGGTGAAATATCCAATTTCTGGAATGTCAGAAATAAAATATAACTGTCTAATTAATCCTTACTTTTTAGTTATCGTTAATGATTAAAAAATTCTTGAGTTAGATTACCTTTATAAAATCTTTCATAAAGTTGATTTTCTTTGGAATCCAAAATATTCATTTTCCAGGAATATTCCATTTCCAATTCTGGCATTATGGTAATTGGGTGGATGTAGTTGTTGATGACAGATTGCCAACATCTGGTGGAAAACTTCTATACATGCATTCCCGTGAACATAATGAATTCTGGAGCGCATTGATGGAAAAAGCATATGCTAAGTTGGTTTTGAAGGTTTTAGAGAAAAAGCGAGATAAAGTTGGTGATAGGAGAGAAGTCCTTTTTTAAATCACTTTAAATTACAAATAATGACAGATTGGTTTGAGCTGCTAACATTGCTTTATTGCCGGTGTTTTGTTCTTTTAATTCCATCGGAAAATTAATGTTATAGATTGTACGGTAGTTACGAAGCGTTGAAAGGTGGTACAACATCGGAAGCATTAGAAGACATGACTGGTGGTTTGACAGAATTTATTGATTTAACAGAATCTCCACCAAATTTGTTGCAAATGATGTTTCGTGGTTTCGAGATGGGTTCTTTGTTTGGTTGTAGTATTGAGGTTAATGATAATTTCACTTCATTTATACCAGATTACTTGCTCAAGTTTCAATTGAGGGAATTCTCATTACATTCAGCAAATCGATCTTCTTCAGGCTTCACCGATGGAATTTGAAGCACGCACTCCTGAAGGGTTGGTTAAAGGCCACGCTTACAGTATTACAGGAATGAGATTGGTAGGTTTATACGATACTTATAAGTTTATCAGACAAGCGATCGAGTTTGTTAGCGAATTTTGTTATCAAAGATGCGACGTAGTCCATTTTGTATGCTTTTACTGGCGCCAATTTTTTTTCCATGGTTCATATGGCGAGCATTGAGTTCGTCAGAGAACTTTTGAAAATATTTATTTTTTCATTCGAAACTTTGCAACGTTTTAGGTTGAAACAGGACGGGGCAAAATCCCATTACTGAGAATTCGCAACCCGTGGGGTAATGAGCAAGAGTGGAATGGTGATTGGTCAGACGAAAGTGAGTTATGGAATTATATTTCCAGTCAACAAAAGAAAGATATGAATCTTGTTTTGGCACATGATGGCGAATTTTGGTTTGCTTTTGCATTTACTTTTAGAGAATTACGATGCTTTATTTTGCTTTTTAATCATGAATCACTGAAGGTACTTACACACTCTTAAGAAATCGAGTATACATTAACTGAATTAAACAGATATGGTGTGGTCGCCTTGTTAAGTTAAAAATGGTGAAAATGATAGCTTCAAAACACTGCAACAAGGTGTTGTCTGAATTTGCCAATAATTTTCTTTTTTTTTCCAATTTAAAAAAAAAATGGTCGAGTTGAAACAAGGTATGAGAGTTATCAGTCATTATAGGATGTCGTTTGACGACTTCATGCGGTATTTTAATAAAATGGAAATTTGCAATTTGGGACCAGATGTTATGGATGAAGTTCGAGAAATGACTGGTGTATCGATGGAAGATGTTGGCTATAGACGTTGGAATACTCGTTGCCATCTTGGTGCATGGATAGGTGATACGGCTGGTGGTTGCCGAAATTACTTAGGTTTGTGTTGTTGAAATTACTCAGGTATATTGGTGGGAGACGAAATCACTGAAGGTAGATGATTTTAAGGGGTATTTGATGAAAATTATCAAAATATCATGATGTGATTACCTTGAGCTTGAACGAGAAATTGTGTAGGAAAAGGTACAGAAGTAGTCCGTGGCAAAAGTGAAAGGCCGAAGTTAACTGTAGTGAAAAAAAAAAAAACGATAAATAGAAAGGTAGTTCCATTCCCAGAAATACAGCTGTCTCACTCTTCTCACCTCCATTAAGATTGACAAAACCAATTTCATTCATAACGGAATCCAGTCTTGCTGAGAACTGATCTTGTGAACTATATCAAAAGCGATGCGCTGAGAACTGAATAATGTAGTGGAAACTGATTGTTTTGGTTGAAAGGTTATTTAGATCGCACTTCAAAAGACAAGAAAAATAGTCAGTTAAGATAATTGAAAATAGTAAGAATAGAGGTTTCTAGATATTGAATTCAACTTTGAAGTAGCTTTTCAAGTATCTTTTTAATTTTTAAGGTATCATGGATTATCAGTTAAATATGATTTCATTATCGGAATATTTTTCTAGATACCTTTGCCAATAATTGCCAGTTTGCGATGACTTTGTCCAATCCAAATCCTGAAGATGAGGATGGTCTTTGCACAGTAATCATTGCCGTGCTGCAGAAGAATCGTCGTGAAATGAAATCACGAGGAGTGGACAATCTTGCTATTGGCTTTGCCGTCTATGAAGTAATTTAAAAATTAATATTGTTACCAAGGAGTTTTTCTGAATAACTAACTGGCAAATTTTATCCCGTTAAAATTCGAATTTTGAGGTTAACGAGATTTACGGTCACTTGGATCGCAGTTTCTTCGCTTCACATAAATCATGCGCAAGAAGTGCTGCTTTCATCAATCTTCGTGAGGTAATCTTTTGTTATTTTTGGCACTTTTTCAGTTTCCTATAAATCGGTATTTCATTTTGAAAAAAACTATAAACTGAAGTTAGATTCAACCATACATAATCCTACGAACAATCCTGATCATGTCGATAGTTTGTATTAATAAATCAAATTAAAGATTGCAGCGGTAAATAACTCCATTTTCTTATTTAATAGAGCAAACCATAGTTTAGTTTTCATCCTCATATTGCTTCAATTATAATATAATTCAGAACAGATAAAAATAGCATATTTTATCGTCGTTATATTATTGCAGATAACTGGTCGTTTCCGTCTTCCTCCTGGCAATTATATCATAGTTCCATCAACGTTCGAACCTGGTGAAGAAGGTGAATATATGCTTCGTATGTACACCAATGTGACCATTGATTCTGAGTAAGTTCCGGTTCCAATTTCTAAAATATATTTTGCCTCATTATGTTCTCTATTTCCTTTTGTCTATGGTGGTCTTTCATTACCCAGAGGGTAAATTTCAAATTTGCACTATTTGAACATTTCAGGGAGCTTGGATGAACAACTGAAGCAGAGAACAGGATGATGTGCAAGATATGCAATCAAATATTTTACGAGAAAACAATTTTGTAAATCTTTTCTTTTATGTTAATTCTGCAAAATGTTTAATATTACTGCAATTTAAGGAAAAAGGGCTGGAAGGTTGTTCAAAATTTCTACGGATATTTGAAGAAAGTTTTGTTAATTTTCGAAGTTGGTTTTTTAGTTTAAATACATGTATTGCATTACGATGTGCAGCACAGGATTAAGTAATATTAAATATTTCCTTTAATTTCTGAATGTTCATTTTTCATCATGTTTATACTTTTAGAAATTAAATTTTTGACTCTGTAAATCTTACCTTATCCTACCTTTCACCGGTGGTATTAATTATGCCCAACATTTTCAAAATATACGGCAGTCAAGAATACTATTGTTTCATTCACACACCTAGGTATTCCAAAATCAGATATTCTAAAGAGTGATTTAAGAATGTCTCGGACTGCATCCTAACCGGAACTGGAGGAAAGTCATTTTTATGACTGAAAAAGGAATGAATAATTTTTATCCAGCACTTCAGTCTTCTGGATGTCATTAGGCGCTGTGCATAGATATTTCAAGCTCTTATTGTTTAAACTCTAGATTTAGCGAGAATCTGAAGGTTGAGGCATTATTACTCATTGTTATTGTTTCTATTAACATCGGTAGTAATTAGTACCACTGTACTACTATTAGAAGTTCTGTTTGCTTTAATAATTCTGCAGTAAAATGTAATTGTTCAGTTAATATTACTTTCCTTTTATGAAAATACATGCACAGCTCTCAACGCGCATAATGTGTTGTTGTAGGATTCAAATTTGGATACGTTTAATGTTTTTACACAGTTCAAATATTACAATCGCGTGAAATTCGTGAAATGCTTCAAAACTGATGATGATTTTTTTGAACGATCACCGATGATCCTACTGTAGATGTTGATCTGATTACTGAGGATAGATGGAATCTTTGTTTTTGGTTTATCTAAATGCATATTTTCAATCAATTCAATGATTCGGATCATATATACATGTTAAGCTAATCTGCAGATGAAAAGATTTTGCCGCAAATTAGTAGTCTGATGGCGGAACACTCCTCATCTAATTACAACCCTTCTCTCCTATCTTCTTTGAAGTTTACCGTTAGCGGTCATTTATCAGCTCTTTGTCGGGCGCACCCCGTTGTGAGGTGCGTAATCTATAAAAGATTACCGTTCGTTCCTTTACGTTGCAAGCTGTTTGTAATTATCATCATATGCAAATTTAAATATCCTTAAAGAAAAACGACCAATTTAAATATTGCTTAAGGACATTGATGTTTCTGTTAGCTTCATGACAATAAATTTCATTCCTCTCTTTATCAGTTGCATTCAACATAGCAAATATCACTGATATGCAAGCATAAACTGATGTCCATTTGATCGATGTATGATATGGTGATCTGTATGCAGCCGTTATAGGTGACATATATTATACATGATAAATCTCAAATTCAAATTGGTTCTCTTTGTGCTGCTAGAATAACAGGTCATTGGAACTAGAATGGAGGGATTTCTTCAATATTGGATTTTGATAATTGGGAATGGAAAAATAAATGAGGATGGAACCGGTCGGTCCATTTTGTTTCGGAATGTTTGACTAGCATTATGTCAAGTATCTGGAATTGCATTAATACAGAAGCGGATCTATTTTGCGGGTTTTAGGCTCATACTGATTGATCTCTCACTTTTACGATTCAATAATTGTGCATCATCATTTACTTTGTATAACTTGCATCCTTGTTTGTACATATATGTATTTTGATTTAGAATATGCAAATCGATACAGGTCAGAAAATTAAAAACATTTGATTGTTACCTATTTCTTTATAAGTGCTATTATCGTCATTATCATGAATATTATCATTTTTAACTGTTAAAACTAATATCTTAGAAGTGATAGTTTTTAACATCAGATCACAGCAAATAGCTAGTAATAACCAAAAGATGATAGGATGTTTAACTGTTAATTGCAAAAAAAGCACTTACAAATGATTAAGGGAAGTGACACTGGAATTATTTGGATCGTTCTTTGAAACATTAGAATTTAAAATTTGACAATTCACCTCACTGGTCATTTTAATTCTGATTTCTTAACTGTTTTCTTGATCAAGTATCTCATTATCTCTATCTATTTGTTCCGAGCAATTCCTTAACTCCAGGCTATGGTATTTTGAATCGAGTAGGTTGAATTTTAGATGAGTTTAGTTTCCGTTTGGTTTTGTTAATTTTTAATTTTTTTCACTTACGATTTTTTCCGGGAACGATTACTTCAAATTTTTTTTCAGTTAATTTCTCCAAGCTTTATTCAGCAACATTAATTTTTACTCTGTATCAAGCCTAATTTTAACACAGTTTCTTCACATTTTCTAAAGTAATTTTTACATAATCTTTCAGTCTCTCATCCGGCGAAATTTTTCGTTATTGTAATTCCCGTAATATATTAGAATTTTCGAAATTCGATGAAAGTGTGACATTATTTTATGTTCGGTTCAAATCATTTAACCCTACTACTTCCAGGTATTTAAATTAGTTCAGCTCTTCGTTTATCAACTTTGTCTAGTCAATTATTCAGCATATAGTTCATTTTCAAACGGTTGCACATGTATATAGCAGTGCCCTAAGGTAGAGCTTACCTTATGAATGAGATTAGTAAATCGTTCCGGTTTCGAAATAATTTGATCCGTTTAAACCAAAAATGAATTCAGTTGAAGTTCTTAATTTAACTTCGCATCGTACTGATTAAAACCAAGTCTGCTGACGAAAAAAGAAATTTTTCTTCATTCACTTCTGGAAAATTTAAATCTGATTAAAATGAAAGTTCAATTCAGTATTCTTGTTTCACATTCGATGGGATATTGGACAGAAGCATGCAGGATGTTTGCCCAGTTGGGAGGGTTAACAATACATCTATAGGCTGTCATCGTCATCGTCGTTGTCGCCGTCGATTAATGATAACGATTTTAGGAGCATTCTGGCAAGCTAGGCTATAGATCGATGCATAGTAGACTAGGCTGGACAAAATTGTGCATATCACTTCCCTCATCGTGTATTTGTGGGAATGATGATGGTGACAATGATAAGAATGATGATGATAATGATGCACATGTATTGTTTATCCGTACAAGGCTGCTTTCCTAATTCTGAGACAAAATCTCGGATGACAAATTGCACTTGACTAGTTTATTTAAGTTTTTCCTTGAGTTGTTAGCCATCAATCGCTTTCCTCTGCTCTCTTCTCTAGGCTACAGCTAACGATGGATGACCAACTGATGCCTAGAGGATGAAGAAGGACTAGTGGACCTTCCTGAATGAATGCAAAATGGACGGGCAGGGACTGGAACAGGAGAAAGATGATGATTGATTGATGATACTTCATCAAGCATTCCTTCTCATCCGTCACCCTTTCTCCTTTTGCCTTCAGAAGGCACTTCTGAAGGTAATCGATCTGACAACGAAGCGCAACCCTTACTGCTGCAAACTTTACTCGTTGTAAGCTCTAGAAGTATTATCACTTCACTGGCTGCTCTTGATTTTATCCGGAAGTTCCAGCTAAAACAGTTGTCCAAAGTTTGATCTGGATGTTGAGCCCTTTCTCAAGGATTCCAGTAGTTAGGAAGTAGCAGGACATTCTGCATAATGAATGAAATGTTAGTGTCTAGAACAGTAGATAGTGTTAAGTGATGATCTGTTGATTGCATTAAATGGTTTGATAAAAAAATCGAACGGTTCAAAGACTTGTTGGCTCATTTTCCCTAGCATTTTAGTTCTCCCCTTCAATTCAAGAATATGTTTCAAATCTCAGTGAATTGAATTTAATTTCAGCTTTATTTTCCCGTAGATTAACTCTTCATTGTTAATTGTTCTGTCAATTATGCCCATATGTTATGTGGAAATTTGCTAAATTTAATATTTCTTTCGATTATCGCTCAATTTTCAGTAAAAAAAAAATCTAGGTTTTATAAAATTAAATTCGATAAGTGGGCTTTGTTTATTAAAAAAAAAAAAAACAGAAATTTGAGGAAATTATAGAATTTGTAATTCCCGACAATTACAAACAATTTATTCCGTGACAAGATTGCTAATTTTTTGAAATCTCATAGAATAATTCCAAAAAGTATAGCAAATATTAGTTATTTGAAATATTTCTCTCTCAATCTTAAGAAAATCGACACAAGTAATACTTCACATGTTTGCTATCTGTTGCTTCGATAATAGTATCAGTGATACACTTTTGATGCTATATATATATATATTTTAAGAAATTACACTGTACATTGATGGTTGTGAAAAGCCTGAAATTATCAAATTAAATAGATGTGAGGTGTGTAGTTTACACAGTAAACATTGTGGTCATCCATGCTATGGGATCTGTTTAAATAGTTCAAAGAGATACGAAAGGAGTAGAAGAGTAATGGTACTTGATAAATAATCTTTCTTTCAGATGTGTTAAGTAGAATGATCCGTGGTTGCGATTAATATAGACTAGTCATTTTTCTTTCATTTCTCCGAGAGCAATTTCCTTCTCAAATAACCAAGGAAAGTATGATATTCAAATTCAAAGTATTTCTACTATTTGTTTGATCAAAGGGAGGAAAATTTGTAGTATCCTCTATCAATAATTATTTGTCTGTTTAGCTCCACTCAAAAATATGTTAGTAAAAGGTTAAGAATTAAAAGGTTTGTACTGTCTTTTTTTTTTTTTGTTTAACAGAATAAATGTAAAGGGCAGTATTAATTAATTACACTGTAGCTAATTAGCTTCTTTCTGTCAAGCTTAAAAACAATGAGAATAATTTGTAAATAATAAACGTGAAATAAAGATTTCTTCATCGCTGAACTTCTTGCGAACTCAATGTAAATGGAATAGAACGATGTCAAATGTTATTCCTTCACTTGAGATCATTTCCCTAATACTTCATTATGAGGTCAAATAACCTTCCCTGTTTTCAGTTAACTGCTAAAGAGCGATAGCAGTGATAGGTCTAGTCCTCTTATTTGACAGCCCGAAGATCAATTGCTTGGAGCATTTTATGATTTGGCCATGGAGAGAAAGAGGAAGAGAAGAGGAGAAGAGAGCCTTAAGTGTCACCACACTGTCAGCCTAGCCAACTAGCTCTCCATCTAAAGGATTCGAACTATCTCCATTTCCTACAAACAATTAACGATGGCGAACGATTGAATTCCTCTGATTTTCCTTTCTTCATTCAGTGATATAAATTTAAGATTCTCTGAGAAAATCTCGGCAACAGAATGCAAAACAGCTCCTGGGAGAAGAAAAAGTTTACCAATAGAAATGAAAAGGACACGAATCGTACTGCTGCTGTGTAGCAGAGCAGACCGCGGTAAAGCGGGACAAGAGAGAGGGAGAAAAAACACCAATGACGTCTTCTCCTACTTGCAACTGGCAGTTAATCCAATTTCAGCTAACTCTTCTAATGCCTCCATTCTCTCATACTTTCAGTTCGGCAAAAGCAAAGTTTTTCAACATTTCTCTTTACTGTCTCTTTTAATTTGTCATCTGTTTTTGTCTGATTCATTTCACGTTTTGATCACATATTGTCACAGTCCTCAACATACCTGTTACCTTTCTTGTCCTCTTTTTTCACCCTGCACATCGCCCATCCGTCGTCTTCCTGATCCGGTTAATGTGACCCCACACAAAAACCGGACTGAATGAGCAACACACAGAGACACTGATTACTGGCTATCGGGTAATGGTGCTTGTCAAATGATAATGATAAGATGACAACATGTGGCTTGGTAGAACTCAAGTTGCAGTTGGCAGTAATTAGTTCAGTGAGTGGCAACGTTCGATTAATTAGTAGCAGCAAGAAAGACCCTAATGAGACTATTCCGGTTGGTTGCAAGTAAATGAAGCAGCGACATTTCGTGAAGCTTAGAGGTGAGATGGTGATGAGTATTGTACTGAAAAGAGATGAAAAGGTGCCGACGGCTCTTACAGCAGCAATAAGGTAGGTACTATTAGTTGCAGTAAGAGTGTTGAGAAAGTTAACGCTTAAAGAGGAGAAACGGATAGATAGATGAAGAAATGTGTACATTTCGAGAGATTGACAGACAAAGGGCGGCTGCTACTGAGAATTCCTTTGATGTCATCCGCTTTTGGCGCACCTCTAATAATCCACAAAATGCCGCCTTGGACTTCAAAGCCAATACCGCCGCCGTCGTCGTCATCACCACCAGTTCGAACCTTACAACAATCTCACCACCACTTGTCTTTTTCAATTTCATTCCTTGTTAGTGTGTTGTGTCTCTCTGTGTACGTGATACGTGACGGAACTCCGTCATTCACTTTACATCTAGATGAAGCAGAGTTGAAATGTCACGAGACGTCTCTCATTCACATCACGGCTAAATGGAGAGAAACGTAGACAAGTGTTCATTTTTCATAATTCCTGCTGTATTTAGATCTTTTCGAGAATACTCGGCACTATGTTTATATCCAAATGAGATTTTCTCGATTATGAACCGCTAAATTGATATTAGCCAAGAATGATGATCCCAGATAGTTTATTGTTTTTTACTTCTCGTTATTCCTTTTTTACAAACACTTTCACTCCAAGAGTCAAGTCTTTTAGAACGTTTTCAAATCTTTCCTCTCATCATCATCCCTTCCTGGATATTTTCCACAGCCTGGGCAACCATTAATTTTTTTTTTGCTTAGTAAATCTCATTTCTCAAGTAATTTCACTGATTTACTACTGCACTGGAATAATTTAATTCCCTTAGTAAAGTACTGCTTAATGATAACTTTATACACTCTACAAAGTTCACTTTTGAATTCCTCATTTACTGTAAGTTTATTTGCTGATTAAGTTTATACGTACGGCAATTTCCTTTAAACATTAACAGACTTCTTTTTCTCTCTCAAAGCTATGATTTATAGCTATAGCTTTGCTGCTTGAGTTCAGAATTTCCTTCAAGATAAGAAAGCGAATCCTTTAAATAACAGACTTTTATTTGACTAATTTTATCCAACAATATCTACCAATTCATTTCTTTCATCTATCGTGAATAGATCTCAAATTTCCCAATAAATAGCGGACGATTCAAGACCTAATTGTATTTTCTGGAAATGGAAAATTTCTTCCAGAAATACATCGATACTGGAGGAAAGTTTGCATTATTTCGGATACTTGTCTTCTCACTCATTTCATCCTGTCACTTTCTTAATTTATTTCAAAACAAATTCTCAAGATGAAAACTTCTATCATCTCTATGCTAATGCCACCACTCAACCAACCAATCAAACAGCAAATTATCCAATCACATTTCCATCAATCTATCAATCCATCAGGGTGTCTATCGATCCATCTATCTATCAATCCATTTATCTGTCTATCTATTCGTCCCCTCTATCCAACCAACCCACCAATCGACCGAATCATTCATTCGTATGGGACGCATTGTCCAAGAACTCGTTTCGGTGCTTCTCTTTAATGTTTTTCATCCCGCAGATAATTCTCTGATCCTTCCGCCTCAGAATTTCCTTTTTTTTTTTTT